>ML804497.1:195819-294581 GCA_009831015.1 Picea engelmannii | reverse complement strand
GAATTGCCTTGTAAAGAGTCGAGTTGTAGAAGTCAAAGTTGCATGTCTAAGTCAAAGACATTGTCGTCAAGTTGTTGCATGTTGCATGCATGACATGTGCATGCTAAGTTAGTACGCATGCATGCCAAGTCAAGGGTGAGTTGTAACTGAAGTCTCAAGTCTAGTTCTATTTTAGAACTAAAGTGTGAAGCTGAGTTATGTTAAAGCATGCAAACAAGTTCCTAATTCGAGCCATCTACTTGTCCTCTTCACTCCTTTATAAGCAGAGGTCGACCTCTCTCTTCAACACAATGTTATGCAGGGTAAGGGTGAATGTAGAGACAGCATATAGAAGCGCATAACAGCATACAAAGGCAGCATATAAAGGCGCATAACAGTGTTTTCATAACAGCATATAGAGGCAGTATAAAGGCGCATAACAATGTTGTATATCAGCATATAGAGGCAGCAAACAGTGCTGTGTAGGACAGCATAACAGTGTTGTATATCAGCATATAGAGGCGCATGTAGAGGCAGCAAACAGTGCCGTGTAGGACTGCATACAGAGGCAACATAACAGTGTTGTATATCAGCATATAGAGGCAGCAAACAGTGTTGTGTAGATCAGCATTTAGAGGCAGCATATAGAGGTGCATATCAGTCAATTAGAGGCAGTTTCAACAGCCCATATCAGAGCTGATATATCTCAGTCTTTGAAAGCAACTAGGATACATCTATATCAGCAAGGTCTCTTAGGTCTCTATCAGGTCAGAGTCAACTTGGCAAGCTCTTTAAGAGCAGAGTTTTCATGGTGGATGTTTGTAAGTGATCTTACATTATTAATACAATAAAGGAATCGTTTGCTGGGGTTTCTCTCCCTGTACAGGGTTTTCCCAGGATATATGTGTTGTTGATGTGCATGCTTACGTATCTACATGATTACTGCTATTCAGTTATGATTCTATATTGTTGAAATGTATTAAGCTGGAATCAAAGTGTTGAAATATTCAAAGAAATAATCTGCATAAGAAATCAAGCTAAAAATTTAACACTTCTCTCCCGGGATGGTTCATGTGACCTAGGAGCAGTTAAGAAGAAGGAAATGATCACATCATTGAGCTTCTTCATATGTTGGGTTGATAAAAGCTTATAAGTTATATCATGAGACTCATGTGGACATTTCTGCCATTAAAGAAGAACTTACCTTTTGACTTTGTCTTATTGTTTTGAAACCCGTGGCTTGAGTTACGCCCCCCCTTAATTGTTGTTTGGGTGTTGGTTCGATTCTTTGTAAAGAAAGCTAGCCGCCTTGTTTTTGAAACCCCTCTCTTTGACTTGTCTTATTTCCTTGTTGATCTTTGACTTGTCTTTTAATATTTTAAAAGTTAAAATATTATTTATTTAATTGTTAGGGTTTAAACCTAACCCTAAAATAAGGACTAATGAGCTAGCCCTAACCTACCTACCAAAACTATAAATTAAAGTGACCTATTCCTCACTCACTACACACACTCTCTCTCCTAGCCGAGTTTTGGTCTGAGGTTTTTCTGCGACTCTTTTGTTCTGTTTACTAAGTGGCTGCGGCCCTCTTTAGACATGTTTCTCAGCTCCTTCTTTGTGTATTTTGGTCTGCTCCAGCCACCAAGGGTTTATCCTTTTTCAGTCTTGCTCTCCTTAGCATGCCGCTGACCTAAAAAGGTCTTTCCAGCCAGCCACAAAGGATGTTCTTCTTTCTGTTCTGATACAGTCTGTTGTGCTGCCATTGCTGCCCTCTTTATGCTACCTTGCTGCCTTAATCTTCTGCTGGTGCCGTCCTTGAATGCTACCTCTACTTGTCTACAAGTAGCCCTAGTAAGGGTTTGTTAGGGCTTCTCTGAAACTGTGGTATCTCTGTCTTTGCTGTAGCAGTTTCTATGTTTCCTGGGCTGAATTTATTAAGGCTGTTAGTGGCCTCTCTTTCAGCCACTATGCTGGACAGTGGTGTCCTGTTTTAGCCCTATTACTTGATGATTAGCATGACCCCTTCATTCTCAGCTAGCTGGTTAGTTTTCTGATCTAGTACCCTAAAAGTTCTTCTTGGCAATTTGTCCTAAGGATCATGATGATATCTACCCTGAGGGTTTGATCCATGATCCCTTAAAGCTTTTTCTGAGCATACATTAAAGAGGATAACAGCAGCATATCAGGTAATTTTGTTCTTTGTTTGGCTAAGGTAATACTCAGATTTATGTTATTAGATTTTACATCAGAAATTTTAAATGTGTTGCTGATCCAGAATTACAGTAGCAAATGTTTAGAAATTAAATAAAATTATTTATGTTTCTAGATAGTCTACATTTTACCCTTAAATTCTAACACTTGGATATAAAAAATAAAAGGCCGTCAATAAACCTAGAATCAAACACTTCCATTTACCATCATCGATGATAATATATGTTGACCTGTGAGACAGTTACAACGCATACATTTATAACTTTGAACTCCAAATACTATGGTTGTCTTACACGTTCAAAATTTCTAATGGTGCAGAATATTGAATGTAACATGACATGGAATAATGATATTTTGGCAACCATTAATCATCAAAGCATCATGTGTGTTGGGATTGAAATCGACCCATATGGAACAGGCCTGTGAGGGAATTAGATGTTCTCACACAAATTGTTGCTCCATTGTATTTCAAGACCCCATTGTTGGAGGCAAAGGTGCTCTCGTGCATATTTTTGGGCAGTTGGATCTTCAATAATGACTTGGATTTGGCAAATTCAGATAATGTGTTTTGTCTGTAAGAGTGTTTTAGTTTATGGAATATGGATTGTGCTCTTCTTAGTACTCTTCTCCAAATGATTCGAGCCTTCATTCTCTTTGATGATTGAATGTTTGATTAGGATTTTAATGCAGTAATATTAATTATTCCATTCTGGCTTTACCGATTTTGAATCAAAATATTTAAATTCAAGTTTTACAATTGGAGTTTCAGTGTTTGATTCAATATGTGATTCAGATCTGATAATGCTCCTAGTACAAAAGAATTTGATTTCTTGTAAGAACATTCATTAGCCCAATTTATATCATCTATTGAACATAATTTTGTCTTAGCAGGGTTTTAATTCTATCATTAGACTGATTGACAGATGATCTCTGGTCTTGAGTTTAGGTTGGAAAGCTTGTTAGTACTTTCACCTTTATGAGATTAACCAAAATTTAAACATTTAAACTTTGTTTAAGTTTAGAATTTAGCCTTTGAGAATGAAATAAATCTGAAACAAGTTCTTTCCTTCAATCAATTTTGGCACCGTTAGGTCCAGTAAATACTTTTGGCCCAAAGTCCTTCTTGGTGTTTAAGTGAGGAACTTATATAAAATCATAGTTTTAGAGTAGCGTTGAGGTCAATGAAAAACAATGTTTCTAGGCAATGTTTTGGTATTGAATCCTTGATCATTGAGTCAATTGACAAGATCGTCTTTGGCCTTAGGTTTAGGATTCTTAATCCATCCAACTTCGAATCCAGACTTATGGATTTTAACCTTGGCATCTAAAAGAGATCTAGATATTGATTGTTGGATCAATTAAGGGTCACTGGATGCATTATTGCACTTGGTTTTGATCCTCGGCCCCTTTTGGTCCCAGGTCTTGTTTAGATTGTCCTTCACTTAAGACTAACTTAACCAGACAATTTTGATTTTCAATTCATTAGATACAATTTGAATCTCAATTGATTAGGTTGGGTCCATCTTTCCATTCCTCCTTCAACAACAAAATTAGCCTAACAATATTACAATCCTAGCTAGAAATGTCATTAGGTCAATTAGATTTCTGATATTTTGGCTTTAGCTGTTTCCTGCGTAGAAATACTCAATTCCTCACATTACACTTGCGGTTCAATTGGATGTCGACCGTTGGATGAATTGGCTTTATGTCTTTGATCTTAGGTCAGTGTGTCTACCGTCAAGCAAGATTGTTGATTCCGTTTTCATTCCAACGATCAGAATTTGTGATCAACTGAGCCCTGCACTCAAGCAATGCTAGCCAAGCTAGCCAAGCTGTAAGGGCTATATGGACCGTGTTATCACACAAACACTCACTTCTTGAGATAAAGTCCTAAAGCTCAAGCAAGGCTTTGGTGTAACTAAGAGGGAGGCCTTCTTAACTCATAAAAAATCCGTTTTGCTAGAACCATCTCTTCGTTTCACCTTGGAATTTCTTGCACAAGTTCTAGTAATCCTATTATAGAGAAGCCCACCTTGAGCCGGAGGAGAACCGGCCTAAAGTGCAGAAGAGGGTTGGAGAGGTGACAGTGACCTCCCTCTTAATTACACCAACGCCTTGCTTGAGCTTTAGGACTTTATCTCAAGAAGTGAGGGTTTGTGTGATAACAGACCACGGACTGGGGCCCCTTAAGCAGTAACAACTACTGGATCTCTTCAATTTGGACCTTTTTTGTCCATTTTATCATCACCTTCGACTTGCCAATCTGGTTTTATAGCTTTCAGTTTATGTCTGGTATGGCTTGGCCATAGCCTTGGTAAATTTGTTTTAAGACTCCATTGAAGTTTTAAGCATAAATCTATGAATTTTAGTGCTCGCAAAGTAATCTCTTTTTTTCCTAAAACTTATTTCGCCAGCAACATCCAAAAGTCAATACTCCTACGACAGAAGCCCTGCCCGCTACTCCTTCTCCGGGTAATTGCATCATTACCCATTTCTTCCCATGGTAACAGTAATTAGGTTATAGGACATCACCCAAGTTAGATTTGTAGGCCTATGAATCTGTGAATTGACTATAGGATACCGCATAAACCCTACACTGTTTTCATATTGAATAGGGGCAAAATTAAATCTTAAAGGAAGAACAGAGACAGATTTATGAAAGGAAAAACTGTGTAAAGGGTACCACCTGTGACGTTGCGGCCGGGATGACGAACAACGCAATCAGATCCAGCTGCCATGCATTTGGTCTTGCCGCATTGAGCACAGGCAGGGATTTTGGGAACGGAGCCGCAGAAATAGCAGAAGGCCCTGTTCTTCTGGGGGCGGTGGCAAAAATCGCAAGTATAGAGAGAATTGCATGGATGTTTGCCCAAATCAATCTGGAATTGCTGCTGGGAAATGGCCTTCTGCCTCACCCTCTGATTCTCTGCCTTCTTTCTGGCTCCCGTCTTCCGCTTTGGCATTTTTCTTTCCACTAGTATCTCTGACGAATCTCCTCTCAAAGCTCGTCTCAAAATATCCGATGTGCTATGAAGCCTTTGACTGTTTTTGTTTCTCGTTTATTCCTTTCTAACAGATAATTTGTGTTCTGTTTGGCGATGTGCTGTGAAGCCTTTGATTGTTTTGTTTCTCGTTTATTCCTTATGCTATATCATTTTTGTTCTGTTTGGGGTATATAGAGAGTGGGATAAACCCGGACGTTTTACCCCTTTTCCGATAGCGAAATGAAGCCACGATATTCAGGGTTCAGACTGCATGATCCACGGTGCTCTGGAGTTTTTGACGTCTCTGGATCGATATGTGCAATCAAAAGCACATATTCTTACTAATTGCTGAGCGTATTTTGTTGAATTTGAGTGATGGATTCCTACGCAGAATTGGAAAAACAACAGTAAATATCGTACAAACAATTTCGAGCAATTTGAGGATGTGATTGATTGGGTATCTTTCTTTATTCTTTATATATATATAAATAATTTAATTTAATTTAATATATTTAATGAACAGAGTTATACCGAGATTAATGGAAAAATCAAGCAAGTATGCATGTGAAAAAGAGTATTATTTACTTGATTGGATGTTAAGTTATCAGTTATGAGTTAGGGGATGGATGTTCCGTTAGAAAACATGACAACAATATCAAGAAGATTGTTGGGAAAAGAGAGTAGGTCCTCCTTCCATTCAAAGGATCATTTTTTAATTAATTGCAGTGATTTTTGGTCACCAATAAGAGAGGTGATATTAGAGGTGGTTTTTATCTTTGTTGAAGGTAAGAAGGGGTGTCTCATTTAGATAGTCTTTAATGATTCTCATACTTCATTAGTGTATAATGAGGAAGAGAATAAAGAATGTCAAACATATCATGAAGTTGTGTGACATTTACCCTCATATCGATACAAAATGCATTTAAGGTATGGGGGCATTGCACCAGCGCTTCCATGTGATGTTAACTATATGGATAGGTCAAGCATCGAGTTGTTAAGGTTTATGGGCACTGTGCACAAGTGGTAGCACAGTTTGTACCAGCACAACTTCACCCCTGCATGCAATAATAGTATCCTTAATAATATGTGATTATTGTAGGTGGCATTTTTAAATTCACATTGTGTTGTGATATGTGCCATAGATAATGATATGTATAAATTTTTCCTTGAGTTAGTTTTATTTTCAAGGGTTTTGATGTGATTCTTTATGGTATCATTATGTTTTTTTATAATTTGTCTTTATTTGGTTTTATGTTGTTGTGCTACCTTGCTAGTTTCAATTGTATCCAAGCTTTTCATTTGGATTAACCTCATTCTAGATATGTGGGAAAATCACCATGGTGGCTATGGATTGTATGACATGGTTGTAATAGGCATGGGGAGGGGAGCAAATGGATCTGCACATAAAGATCTCACAACATTGTGGAGGAACTTCACATAACCTTTAATAGCCATTTTCACATTCATTTGCCTTGTAGCCTCTTTATTGTCCCTCTTGATCAAACTAGGCTTCATTTTTAATTGAATCTTTGTTGGATCCACTTCTCTTCTTATTGGCTTTGCTTAATGGTCTTAATTAAACCAATTTTTTTCTGTGTTAGCCCTACAAGACCACATAACTCGGTGACTATTCTACACTTTAGAACATTGATTTTCAAATAGCTTGTGCAATCCCCATGGGATGGCATACACTTGATTGTTGCCTACAAATTAATTTATTTTTTTATTTTTCCAACAACAAAAAAACCTCATTCACGCTTTGAGAGACTATTTGCTAGCTAAATTGCATAATTTTAAGGGTTCGATGTTGTTGTGGCATTGTTCCATTGAGTTCTTCATTGAACCCTCTTTTATGACTAATGGAGGTTCATGGGGAGGTTATGTACATTTATATTTACTAAAGTTGTATTTATGTCCTACTACAACTACACAAGGATTCATTTTGGTTGTTTACATTGTTCTTTTGGCTCCTTGTTACAAAGGCCCTTGACAACATCAAATGCATTAATAGATCATCTCCATCACATTCATGATTTGGACTCTTGGCATGAGCAAGTGGTAATCATGCTCAGTATTGCATGTTGGCTTCAACAAGAATATTGAAGGCTCAAGATTGTGACTTTGTGCATTTGTTAATTATATAGTAAATTGAATGACCTTCATGTTATTTCATGTTGAAAATTCTTATTTTTTATGGAATTGCTTGTGTAGTGTAAATATTTTGTTTTCAAGAATATTTTTTAATTCAATTCGTGAACTTGTTTAAATGCTTTTGCCATCCTATTATTCATTGATTTTATTTGTCCAATTGGGAGCTTTGAAGATTTTAGTTTATTTGGATTGAGTTGCATTATTTTTCCTTGATTACAAGAGACTATGCTAAAAGTTGTGTTAGCACTTGGTCATCCCACTTCTACATCTCTTATGGTGATCATGGTGGGACCATTTTGATTACCTTAGTTTTTTATGGGTTCCAAAACTTGTTTTCACCACAAGGGTTTTTGTATTCTTTATTACTTTCTTTGTCAAGGTCTTTTCTCCTTTTCCTTCATGGTTGTTCTTAATTGTCATGGGATCCCCTGAAGGAGTAGGGCATACACTTGATAATTTTGGTCCAAGTAACTATAGCCATTTGCTAAACATTTTCTTTGTGTGGCCTAAAATTGAACCATTCATGAATCAAGTTCAACTTCCCCCTTCTAGGGAAGCTCATGATAAAGAGGAAGATTCAAATGAGTTGAAATATGTGTTAGAAAAATAGGTTTTCTCATTGCACCATAGATAATATCTCAATATTGTCACCCAACCATAAGCACAAATGCCACCCCCAAGCATCTTAACCCTGACAGAGAGAATAATTCTGGAAGCAAACCATAGAACCAATAGCCAACCATGGTAGCGTACCTCTCTCTAGAGTTAGCGTACCAAGCAGAAAGTCCAAACCATAACCAAGAGAAAGTCCAAGCCAAAACCAAAATGTTACTTGCAGCAGTTGCAACTGCGGCTCCTCTCCAAACTTGTGCACCACTAGTCTTTATGCAGTTGTGAGAGTGAGAGTGACAAATGAGCTCTAGTGCCCTCTTATTTATAGTCATCCAAGTGAGCTAACTGGGTCGACTTATACTTCTGGAGGCCAATAACTCAATAATAAATATTCTCTTGAGTTGACTTGTCTCCTAGGGTTATTATCCAACGTTTTAGGGTTTCTCTTGCTTCCTGGAATATTCTAGTCTTTCCAGGGTTACATGTAGAGGTTAATACCTCTCGCAACTACCATAATATCAACACTCCCTCCTAGCTAGGGAGGTATTAAAGGAAATGGTTTTGAGCACAAACATACCATTCAACCGATAGCATCATCATAGCCACACAGGTTATCTCATGGTCAAATCATGAGCACCATAATCACTATCAGTATCATCTGATAGTATCAACTGCATCATCTCTCGAAGCCATACTCCATATGAGTAATCGAGCGTGATGTTGAATAAGTTACTCACTCCAAAGAGTGATACAAGAATCATTCTTCTAATCTAGACATACGTCTTAGAAGAATGATTGTCCCGAACCAGTTTCCAAAGGGAGAATGTATATCCATCAGTATACTAACTATCCATCTAGCTAGCAATCATATCCAACATTAGTGATAGTCTCCACCACAATCAAAACAATACCATCCAATAGAACACAATTGTGTCTATCTATAGTAGTACAGAACTAATATCCAGTGGTACACAACCACACCTAGTAGCACACATCTACTAACCAATGACACATAGTCACAACCAGTGGAACACATCCACCACAGTAGCATACAACTACTGTCCAAAGACATATAGTCTTCACAACAATCATAGCATCTTATATCAACCGGCATAACACAATATCATGATATAAATTGAGTCATATGGGCCATTCTTCCACTCACATCTGTGAGATATGGAAGAGCATTTGCCATCAATAAGTAAAACATTGACCATGGGTTATTTGGACTATTCTTCTCAAGCATAGAAGAATAATTGTCCCTGATTTATGAGCCTGGACCATTCATCTAATTGGGCCATTCCTCCAACACTAATCATAGTGCAACTTGGAGAGAATGAGTCTGCCCTAGGGAATGCATGTCCCTAATTGTTGAACCTAGATCATTCACCTAACTAGGCCATTCCTCTGGCAATAATCAAAAGCAACCTGGAGAGAATGAGTCTTCCCCGGGGAATGATTGTCTGGACCATTTCCTATGGAAATGACGGTCTTGCACCAACCTCCAAAATGGACCATTATTCGAAACTGCTCATAACTGTGAACTTTGAAAGAATGACTGCCCAGTGAGGCGGGCCATTCTACTTGACCACTATTCAAAGTGACTGCCAAGAAGAATGATTGTCCTAGACCATTCCCCCACACTGGCCATAAGGGGAATCATTATATATGGTACATCAACAATCTATCAGACCATTTTCATTACAAAAATGACTATCCGATTTGGACCATTTTCCAAACTGGAAAATGCATGTCCATTAGAAATCTCGAACCACTTTCCGAACTGGAAAGGAACTGCCCATCCTAGACCATTTTCCGAACTGAAAAAATGATTGTCCATAAATCAACAACATATCAGTGCTCCCTCTCAACCTGGGAGTAATAACTTCCTTTTTCAATAAGAAGTTGTCTCCACGAGCCCCAACTTTCCCCTTGAGTACGCAAACTTTTCATCTTAAACAGGTTTTACCAAAATATCTACTATCTGCTCATCTGTGGAGATATACTGGAGAAACACTTCTCTCTTCTAGACTTTATCACGAAGAATACAATGCTTGATCTCAATGTACTTCGACTTGTCGTTGAACACGGTTTATCTGAAAGCTTCACATAGCTCTAATCATTACAATATATCATGGTTGAATTCAACATCCGATCAGACGGTCCAGAAATCAACTTATTGCTTATGTACAAGCATCACAAGCTGCAATATACTCTGCTTTTGTAGTGTTGATTGCAATAGACTTCTATTTCCTACTAGCCCTTGACATCGTGGCAAAGCTCAAATTGAAACATATCCAAGTAGCACTTCTTTTGTCATTTGCACACCCTGCCCAATCCGAATCGATAAACTCATGTAGTTGTATGTCATAGTTTAAACATTCCACAAAACAAATATATGGTTGAGTATCCTCCAAATAAATTAACAAGCCAATCGATTGTCAATACAGAGATGGGTCTACAGGATTAGAGTCTCTTCAACTTCTTCAAATCTATTATCATGGGAGTTTTCCATGGATTTACAATCCATCATCCCGGACTTTTGAATAATCATTATGATACACTTTCTCTGTCATAGGAAGTTTTCGCCACACTTCTGTTGTATATGAGATACTATGCATCAAGTTGCTTGAATTCATACAAGGTCTTCTTCCATTTGCATACATGGGTCTCTTTCTCATATAAGCTTCTTTCTTGAATTTCTTTATTGGGAAGAACGATCTTTTACATGTAAATTTCAATTCATGGATACTTCAAGAGGTATATCTGATTTACTGGAACAAGTTGTCGTTATAGTCTTCTCCCTTCTTCTGGAAGAACCTCTAGTTTTGAATCTCGCAATGCTTCCATTTATAAGTATTTTTCACATTTTCTTACATACATTGTTCTTCATCACAACTTCCATTTCTTCTAGTTGATTGCTTCTAGTGGGTTCAAACCACGTTGGTAGTCTTGTGATTCTCGATATAATAACTGTTGTTCTGGATTTTCTTTCTTTCTTGGAATATTCATGTTCTTCATCATGTTCCTCTTTAGCTTTTGGGTCCATGGAGTCTTCTATAGATTCCATGCCCTTCCTTCCTGAAGATTCCAACTTATTCCTTTCATCACGAGAGCATGGATGCAGATGGACAACCAAGGATACTTAAGACTTCTTTTCGAAGAAGACTTCTTCTAGAGTCAAACTAAACACGTGTTGCTTATCATGGCTACTACTTTCAATGGGAACATGGACAGATACTTCATAATCTTCACGGATTCTTCAATGGATCACATCATTTAGGATTAGCTCCCTCCTAATCCTTGTTTCATGCATGAATGCATGCTCTTCTTTTGGAATTGTGTAATCAACTCCCTCCATCTAAGAGAGTCCATGCTTTCGTCTACATCCTTATTGCCTTCTGCAAAGTGTCACAAGTATTATTCTAATTTCCTCTCGATTACTGACTTCTTTCTGATTTGACTCCTTCTAGGTCTCTTCAAGTTTGATTCTGATTTCGACCTATCTGGTAGTTGTCACTTATATAATAGATTCCTCAAGAATTTGCCAACGTACTTCATCTTCTTGTAGTTATTGTAATAACAATCCTTATCTTGTTATTTTCATAGGTATTGTTTACTGACCATTTTTTCTTCTAAGAAACAGATATCCATGATATGTACAAGAACTATATAAAGAACATTGTTACCTTGACTAGAAGAAGAAGTCTTTTTTATCCTGCTTGGATTTCTTTGAGGGTTCCCTTTCTTCGGCAACTGTTGCTTCGCTTGTTTCCTTCCTTTTCTTTAACTCATGATAGTGGTTCATGTAGTGACCATATTTTCGACAATTGAAGCATTGTATTTTTGACATATCCTTTTCTTGATTTGGTTTCTTCCTTAAGCCAAACTTCCTCTTATTCCTAAAATTCTTGAATTTTGTTATGAAGGCTTGATCATCATATTTCTTTTTGGATTTCTCTTTTGCATTAATCCTTGATTCTTCTTGTGCACAACAAGTCCAAAGTTCTTCAAATGTGGGATACTCCTTTCTTGTGTTCATGCTTGTGGCAAATGCATCCCATGTATTGGGAAGGCCGTTGAGTTCTATATTTGCTAGTTCCTTTTCTGAAATGATTTTTTCAATAGCTTGTAGTTCATCTCTTAACCAAGAGATTCTCAAAAATTATGATGGTATGCTATCATCATCATTCATTTTAATGTCACGAAGCTCATTCCTTGAACTCATTACTTGTCCAATGTTTCTGACTGAGAAGAAGTTAGTTAGGACATCATACATCTTCTTAGATGAGAGATGTAGGGTATCAAGTGGTATTTTACAGAGTCCACTATGATACTCATAGTGTTGATGTCATTGTCTTTGAACTTCTTCATAACTGCAACGTTATGAGGTTCCTTCTCTTTTCCTGCTTCAAACTATGGTTCCATGATCTTGCCTTTGACAATATCCAACACTTTATTCTTGGCAAGGATGAGGTCAATCCTTGTCTTCCATGCTCTGAAGTTAGAATCCCCTTCTAACTTGTTTTTTCACTTCATAGAGTAAGTCATGACTGCTTTGACTTGGTCTACCTTTGACTTTTACCAAAAACTCAAACTTGACGTCTTGGCTTGTTGAGAGTATCAGGAGGTGCACTAGGCTGTATAGGAATTAGGTCAATCTATTCACTTAAAGTGCCTCAACAAGAGAGTTATGGTTTCATTGCTGCAACAAAAACTTTGATTGCAACTACAACTATAACTGAGAAAATCCTCCCAATCTATCTTCCATCGGTTAGACTGTCCAAAGATAGTGTGGGCTCATAACCTGTTAGAAAAATGGGTTTGCTCATTTCACCATAGACAATATCTCGATATTGTCACCCAACCATAGGCATAAATGCCACCCTCGAGCACATTAATTGATCCAAGTGGATATTGGTGGTGACCCACCTATTCCAACTGGCTCCTCTTGTCAGTTTTTAGTTCAACACATTCTTCTGTACTTCTTTGTAATTGTGGGTTATGCACTTCTGGGGCTGTCTAAAGACCTACACATCTTCCAGGTGGATACTAATGGCCTCTCACCTTATCCAACTGGCTTATTTTGTATGTTTTCATGTCAGGACATCTTGTTGTACTTCCAGGGTCGTTTTGGATCCCTAAATAGTGTTTTTTTGGCTCACCATAGTCAAATTGTAGATGGAGTCATATTTTGACGGCGTAATGTGTAGTTCTCTAAAAGATATTTCCAACGGGCTATCACGCACCTAAAACAGAGGTCGTATGCAAAAGTTACGACCCCGGGAAGTTGAGGTACCAACTTACCCATAGGGGCCCACATGACTTTTGGCGTTTCACCTGCTAGGGTTAGGTTTTTGGATGTCTAGAGTTTTGGCATTCATGAGTAATTAAAAAGGCCTTTGGAGCCTCATTGTAATGATGTTGCTCAGATGGATGTGCGTAGCAACCACATCTGTTCTCAGAGATAGCTACCACCATTCGAGCAAGTGTTTTAGTTCTGCAGTTTTATAGTTTCAACCTATTTCATTTATTCAATAGAAGATATTGTTCACTGGATATCTGTGTTGTTCTTCATATCTCTGTGTTTATTGTATTCATTATGTTAATCAATTTGTTCTGCTCCTAAATATGGATCAGTGGTATTAGAGCGGTTTTCTCTTCACTTATTTTTCTTCGTGCATGTCCCCGACAAGATCTGGGTACAAGAATTTGGGACTCGAACCAATTGAGTCGTTGCAAAATCTGTCGTGCAGAGCCCGACAACAACCCATGGGAGACAAAAAGAAAGATGATGAAGCAGGAGATAATTATAAAATGTTTCTCGAGGAAGCCCTTACGCGACAAAGGAACGAAATGATGGACAACTTTGCACAGATCCTTCGACGGCTGCCCACAGGAGAAGCATCTTCATCAAGAGGCCACGCAACCCCCTTAAAGGTACAAGTAAATTTTGATATTCCATTATTTGAAGGACTGATAGATGCATATGATGTAGATAAATGGTTGAATCTGCTCGAAGGGTATTTTTATATCCATAATTTTTTTCAATAGGGAAAAGATTACTTTTGCACTCCTCAAGGTCATCCCCCATGTTAAGGACCAGTGGGACACTTACTTTGAGCAAAGGGCCATAGAGGAATATGCAATATTTGCAGTTGCCCCTACATGGGATTCCTTCTGGGATGCCATTAAAGAACAATACTGCCCTATTGGAAGCTACGAGGACTAGTACACCAGATGGACTACCCTACGTCAAGAAAGGGACCAAATAGTACTAGCTTTCACTAATATTTTCCATACCTTGTGCACCAAGTTGGGTATCAAAGACTCTGAGCGACATCTGGTGCTCAAATATCGTGGTTGTTTTCATAGATACATTAAAACATAAATGGAATTTCTATAGATTGGCTCATTGGGTACGGTCAAGATCGAGCAGAAATTTAAGCAGAAGAGGCGAGAGTTTGGATCTGCAAACTCCTCACAGCCAAAGCAAGGCAAAGGTGGCCCCAACCCACACAATAAGGGACAGAGAAAATATGGCCACTCTCAGGACAACCAGTCCAAGCCACAACACAAGAAGAGCAATGAGAAGATGAAGAAGGACACGAGAAAATGGTGTGAATACCATAAAATCCCTTGGCACAACACTGAAGAATGTCACTCCAAGCAGTCACTCGTGGCCAAGCTAAAGGCTTCCGAGTCAAAGGTCGATTATGATTCTGAATCAAATCCAGAAGGAGGGAAGCAAATTATAGATGTTGAACCTAGTGCCACTGTCTCTACCGCCAAAATCCAGCCAAGCGAACCAGAAGAACCAGAGGAAGGGGAACATCTATTTCACTCACATATGTGGGTAAAGTGGGCTCCACTTCATTTCGTTATTGACAACGTTAGATAGAAGAACCTGATCTCAGCAAAGGTCGTCAAGCGGTTGGACCTACTGACGACACCGCACCCATAACCCTACACCATCGGCAAGCTTCTCCAAGGAAGATATCTTTGTGTCAACCAACTGTGTCTTCGTGTCAACCAACAGTGTCGTCTGCCCTAGGACATCAAGCCCTTAAAAGATGAGGTATTATGTGATATTTCTCCCCTTGAAGTTTGTGATGTTCTTTTAGGACAACCATATTTTTGGAAGCGTCGTGATGTGTATGAGTCTAGATCCCACAGTGTTATTATTACTTTGGATAGATAATTGTATAGGATACCAGAGGTAGCATCGCCTACCGCAATTTCTTTAAACTCTGCTAAGCAATGCAGTAAGGTCATTTCACAGACCAAGAAATTTGTCTTCTTTGTGATCTGTTCTCACAGTAAGCAGAAGGTCGTCGCCACATCTATGGCCTCTACACAAAGCCTCTCTTTGCAACAGAAGCAAGTGGACGAGATCATGGAAGAATACAGAGACATCTTCTCCTCACACATCGGGGTACCAATGCACTACCAAGTCAAGCATCTAATTGATCTAACCCCCAGTGCACCTCTACCTAATGGACCAGTCTATCATCGTTCACTGATGGAAAATGATGAAATCAAGCGTTAGATCCAAGGGCTTCTTTAAAAGGGGCACATCATACCCAACTCCTCCCCTTGCAGAAGCTCGATTGTACTGTTGGAGAAGAAATATGGGACCCGACGACTCTGCATTTATTATAGAGCATTAAACAAAATCACAGTGAGAAACCGATACCCAATTCCCAGGATTTATGACCTTCTTGACCAACTCAAGGGGGGGAATTTCTTCAACAAGATTGACCTAAAGTGTGGCTACCACCAGGTTCCCATCAAACCAACTGATGTATAGAAGACAACTTTCAAATCTAAATAAGGTATCTTCGAATGGTTGGTCATGCCCTTTGGCCTAATAAATGAACCAACCACTTTCATGAGGTTGATGGATGATGTATCGAGACCCTTCACCAACTCTTTTGTGGTGGTATATTTGGATGACATCCTCATCTTCAACACAACTTGGGAGGAGCACATGTGGCATATTCAACAAGTTTTGAGCACTCTACGACAACACAATCTATATTCCAACTTGGAAAAATGTTCCTTTGGCATGAACATAGTCCAATACTTGGGCTACATCGTTGATGAGCATGGGGTACATGTCGAACCCGCTAAGATCCAAGTCATTCGTGACTGACCAACCTCGACCACACTAATCGAGCTTTGGAGCTTCTTGGGACTAGCTAATTTCTACCGATGGTTCATGTTGGGATTCTCCCATATTGCATGGGCCCTCGACCACATGACCAAGGGCGGTGGCAGGGAAACTTTAATGTGGGTGAAGGAACAACAATGAGCATTTGATTATCTAAAGCATCGCTTGTGATCAACTCCAATACTCTCCTTACCTGATCGACAACAATCGTTTGAGATTGAGACCGATGCATCTGACTATGTTGTAGGCGCAGTTCTCACTCGACATGATCATCTGATGGCATACCATAGTGAGACACTCTCAGATACTGTCCGGAAATACCCCACCTATGACAAGGAAATGTATTCCATTGTACAATCCTATCGTCAATGGAAACATTACATTCTAGGAAAGGAGATGATCATCCAGATTGATCACAAGCCTCTACAGTTCATACAGGCACAGGCGATGTTGCAGAATGACCGCCATTAGAAGTGGTCCACCTACCTACATAGGTTCCATCTCAACATCAAGTATAAGACATGGAGCACAAATCGTGTCGTTGACTATCTTAGCTGACCTCTCGTAGCTGCACTCACCACTGTGCTCCATTCCTATGGACATGAGGCATCTAAGTGGCCCCAACTTTATCAACAAGATCCAGACTTCGTCACCACCTTTCAGATCTTGGGTACAAGTGCGACTGTCACTAATTTTCACATTCAGGACGGGTTGTTATGCCATCTGGTCCATCTATGTGTTCCTGTAAGTGAGTGTGCAAAGCTAATTTGGGAATCCCACTATAGTCGGGTGGCAGGACATTTTGTCGTGGAGAAAATTGTGGTCGTTCTCCAGAAACATTTTTATTGGCTGAAACTTTGATAAGACATCAACAAGTATATTAGATCTTGCACTGCCTATGCCATTTCCAAGCCAACCATCAAGAAGCAAGGCTTATACACCCCTCTTCCCACCACCGAGAAGTTGTGGGAATCCATCTCAGTGGATTACATGTCTGGCCTTTCGTCCACCAAGCAAAGTAATGATTGTGTATTTCTGGTCGTTGATCGGTTTTCGAAGATGGTCATCCTCACAGCCTGCAAGAAGAACATCATAGTGGCAGATACTGCCAAGATCTTCTTCGAATGAGTGTGGGTCCATTTTGGGATACCACATATCATCATCTTCGATCGGGACAACAGGTTCCTCAACACATTTTGGTTGAGTCTCTGGTCACTGTTGGACACCAAGCTCACTAAATCCATCGCTTTCCACCCCCAAACAGACGACCAAACAAAGGTCACCAATTGGATGATCGTGCACATCCTGCGCATGTACAACTCTAAGAATTTGCATACATGGGATGAGAGTCTCCCCTATGTTCAACATAGTTACAACATGGCTTTCCATAGCTCCATCGACCATAGCCCATTTTAGGTGGGACTGAGATTCCAACCCTTGGGTCCCATTGATGTTGCACTACCTCTGGCAACCACACAGACAAAATCTTCCCATGTTTAGTCTGAGACTGGAAAATACACCAGATACATTGAGCGGATTCAACACATCCGTCAACAGGTCCAAGAGATTTTGCAGAAAGCCAATGCTAAATACGAGCAACGCCATGATCAACACAAGGTACCGCACTAGTTTTAGGTTGGATACAAGGTCTGGTCACACTTGCAGAAGGAGCATCTTACAGGGCCCCAACGAAAGCTCTGCCCACTTTGCTATGGGCCTTACACCGTCACCAAGGATGTGGGTAACAATGTTTTTGAGCTCAACACTTCACCATTCCCTGGCTTGCACCCAGTGTTCAATGTGGACCTCCTTTAGACATATTTTCCACCATTATTGGACACCTCAAGGATCGCAGAACAAATGACACCAACATAGCTCAACCCTGACTGCATGGAATAGGCATCCACTGATAAGATAGTGGACATGTAGGTCAAGGGCACTCACCAGTAGAGGATCCAGATTTATCAGGTTTTCAAGGTAGGGAAAATCCTACACCAAGGCAAGTGGCTTACCTGGGGATAAATCCAGCAGAAGTTTCCTCCCTTCATGGGGGAACTCAATGAAATGGAGACCATTGCTTCCTAAGGGGGGAGGATCAATCAAGGTGGGTATTAGTGACCACCCACCTATTCCAACTGGCTCCTCTTGTCAGTTTTTAGTTAAACATGTTCTTATGTACTTCTTTGTAATTATGCGTTCTACACTTTTGGGGATGTCTGAAGCCCTGGACATCTTCTAGGTGGATACTAGTGGCCTCTCACCTAATCCAATTGGCTTATTTTGAATGTTTTCATGTCAACACATCTTGTTGTACTTCCGGGGCCATTTTGGAGCCCTAAATAATGTTTTTTTGGCTCGCCACAGTTAAAATGTACACATAGTTAGAGTTCAATGGAATAATGTGTAGTTATCTAAAAGACCTTTCCAACGGGCTATCACACGCCTAAAACAGAGGTCGTATGCAAAAGTTACGACCCCGGGAAGTTGAGGTACCAGCTTACCCATAGGGGCCCACATGAATTTTGGCGTTTCACCTCCTAGGGTTAGGTTTTTGGATGTCTAGGGTTTTGGCATTTATGAGTAATATTAAAAAGGCATATGGAGCTTCATTGTAATGATGTTGCTCAGACGGATGCGCGTAGCAGCCACATCTCTTCTTAGAGATAGCTACCACCATTCGAGCAAGTGCTCCAGTTCTGCAGTTTTACAGTTTCAACCTATTTCATTTATTCAATAGAAGATATTGTTCACTGGATATTTGTGTTGTTCTTCATATCTATGTGTTCATTGTATTTAGTTTGTTAATCAGTTCATTCCGCTCCTAAATTCGGATCATTAACCTTGACAAAGAGAATAATTATGAAAGCAAACCCTAGAACCAATAGCCAACCAAGGTAGTGTACCTCTCTCCAGAGCCAGCGTACCAAGCAAAAAGTCCAAACCATAACCAAGAGAAAGTCCAAGCCAAAACCAAAATGCCAGTTGCAACAACTCTTCTCCAAACTTGCACACCACTAGTCTTTATGCAGTTGTGAGAGTGAGAGTGACAAATGAGCTCTAACACCCTCTTATTTATAGTCCTCCAAGTGACCTAACTAGGTCGACTTCTACTTCTCGAGGCTAATAACTCAATAATAAATATTCTCTTGAGCCGACTTGTCTCCTAGGGTTATTATCCAACGTTTTAGGGTTTCTCTTACTTCCAAGAATATTCTAGTCTTGTCAGGGTTACATGTAGAGGTTAATACCTCTCACAGCTACCATAATATCAACAATATGCATGTACTTCCCCCAACTTGAGTGGGTTTTCAATGTTATGTTTAGTCATGTCCACCATCACCTTCTACCCTTTACATCTCTACATTTGGATTTAAGGTTTAGATTTCTACAAATACTTATTGCATGTTTACCATTGTGCCATTCTTGTGTCCATTCCACCTATAAGGATCACTTTACTAACAAATTAGTTTAATGCTACATGTACTCCCCAATGTATTGTTCGTATAACTATGAGCCTTCACACATGGCCCATGGTCAATGAAACTTACCCTTGTGTACCACTCAATTGTGTTTCCTAGGGTCACATTTGTATGCTTCATCCCTTCTTTAACAACCACCACATGCAATACCTCAAACCACTACACTTTCTATCAACATAAGGGTTATTCATGTCACATGCTTGCCCACCTTGTTGCCTCCATCAAAACAACCGGACACAAACTAAACCAAAATAACATAACGATATCTTCTCCCACCTTCCCGCTTTCACCTTGAAACCATAAAATTCACACTCAATTGAGCTAGAGCAGGTGCACCCAACCTCCTCATTGGGAATACAATACACTCATATGCTCATATACTCCATGGTTACAACTAAGAAGGTATTTATAAATGTGCATTAACTTAGAATTTACGATTTTACTAATTAAGTAGAAGTAAACACGAAATTCATTAAGATTGAATGTATAAGATCTTACAAATAACAAAATGTATGTACTCTTAAACAATGTTTAACACCACATCCAAATTACAACATGCAAATAATACTCATATATGACTAAAGATATCTTAATCATGTGGAATAGCTAAGGAGGAGCATTTTTCCACCCAACCATAAGCAACCCTAAAAAGTTTGTCACCCTTGAGCCCAGGCTACAATTAATAAGTATAATGGGCACTCTAATAGACATAAACACACAATTCTCAACAACACTTTACATAAGAGCACCTAGTAGTTTGCATATTATACACAAGATAACAAAAATCCTAAGCATACTAAAAATATGATGTTGAAATTATCAATTGGGAACTCACTAACCTATGCATTACGAAATATACAAGATTCTTCACTACAACAAACCCCTATGATTTGATTCCAAAGATTGTTTTAGTGTATTTTTCTCCAATTTTTTGAAAAAGTCGACGTTATTTATCAAGATGGCGCTATTTTTGGCGTTTTTTGCACTGACCTAAGCATGTAGGCGCTAAATTAGGTGCTAATAGCGTCGTAAATAGCGTCAGATTTAGTGTTGGATGTGCCTAAATAGTTAATTAGTTGAGGTGTTTGGGGTTAAGTGGATAGGGGCTTTGAGTGTTATGGGATTTAGGGATTTGGGGTATAGGGATTAAGGGTTAAGGGATTAGGGGTTAGGGTTTAAAGGATTAAGGGTCAAGAGATAAGGGATTTGGCGCTTACGGGTTAGGTAGTTTAATGGTTAATGGCTTAGGGATTATGGGCTAGGGGATTAATGTTTAAGTGCTTAGGGCATAAGGGTTTATGGATTAAGGGATTAGGGATTAGTTTAAGTGTTTAAGGGTCGATGGCTTAGGGGTTAGGGGATTTAGGGATTTTGTGTTAAGGGATTAGTGATTAACTAAGGTTGAGGGTTTAAGGGTTCAGGGATTAGGGCTTAAGGCATTAAGGGTCAATGGCTTAGGGGTTAAGGGATTTAGTGCTTTGTCGAAACTCTCTTGAAATTTCATGGAACGTCTTCCAACACGCCCATCACCGATGTCGCATGGTGAGTAGTGAATGGGGCCAACTTTGAAATTTCTTCGAATTGTTCCTGTATGCGTTGAAATTTGACACGGTTAGACTAGACACATGCCTTGACAGTATGTGAGGATTTCAAGGCTCAAGGATGCCTTGTGTCCCCACATAATCTTTGAGATCGTCCACATTTGCATCAATGTTCATCATACAGTGTCATTGTCATCATTCGTTAGTCACATCTACAAAATGTTTGTCGAAACTCTCTTGAAATTTCATGGAACGTATTCCAACATGCCCATCACCAATGTCATCCACCAATGCCACACGGTGAGCAGTGAATGGGTCCAATGTTGAAATTTCTTCAAACTATTCCTGCATGCGTCAAAATTTGACATGGTTAGACTAGACACATGCCTTGACGGTATGTGAGGGTCTCAATATGGAAGGATATTGCCTGACGTCCTCGCATAATCTTTGAGATCGTCCACGTTTGCATCAACATTTATCATGTAGTCGCATTGTCATCATTCGTCATAATTCCCATATATGGAATCTTTGTCGAAACTCTCTCAAGATGTCATGGAACGTCTTTGACCAACACACCCATCACCAGTGTTATCCATCAACGCCGCACAGTGACCAGTGAATGGGGTGAACATTGAAATTTCTTCAAACTGTGCCTGTATGCATCGAAATTTGACATGGTTAGAGTAGACACATGCCTTGACGGTATGCGAGGGTTTGAAGACTGAAGGATGTTTGATGTCCTCACATAATATTTGAGATCGTCCATGTTTGCATCAATGTTCATCATGTAATCTCATTGTCATAATTCCTCATTCCCATTTATAGAATCTTTGTTGAAACTCTCTTGAAATGTCATGGAATGTCTTCCAACACGCCCATCACCAATGTCATCCACCGACGCCACATGGTGAGCAATGAATGGTGCCAATGTTGAAATTTCTTCAAACAATGCACTATGCACCTACGTAATCTTAATCCAACTAAGTGAAACAACGGATCCTACATATGTTATTCATCATGATATCTGCATTATGTAATACTATAAAAACCTCTTTTCAACACATCATATTATGGATTTTCCAAATATCATGAAATACTCCCATCATGATAATCAACACATAGCAAAACATATGTGGAAACATAATAATGCATAATGCATAGATACACAAGCATATGAGAGCATAGATATCACATATGATGCCACAATAAAATACCATTCCAAAAATATCAATCTAAAGTATGGATTAGTTCATTCTAGGTTCACCAATCTTAACTAACTATAACAAGAGATGGGGCACTACAATACCAAATTGATGTCTTTCAAATCCATAATGGAAAATGAGGATGTCATAGTAGTGTATATGGGGGGAGGAGAGAGAGGATTCCCTAGACCTGAGGAAGTAACATCTTCTTAATGATGTACCTAACCTATTAACCAAAGCCAACTTCTCAGCAATTGCACCTAAGTATTATCTTATAGGTGGCTCATCTATAGGATTAGAGTAGACATATTTTGAATTGCATGTCTAGGTCAAATCATAATATTGTCAAGCTCTAGATGAGATGGTTGGGAGTGCAAAAGGAACTATCTAACAAGTCCCTTTCTTTCTCACAATGCTAGTGGAATTTTTTCTCTAATTAAGGAGTAGATGGAGAAAGAAGTGAGGTGTTCCAATGGAGGGAACAACATGTATACTAAAATGTTTCCAGGAATAGTGTGAATTTAGCAATGAAACTAGTGACAAATGTGTAATGCTTTATAACTGTGAGATGGCATGCTAATACATATCATGTTCTAAATAATGTGCTTTTTGAAATGGAACCACTATTACATGTCCTATGGTGGTATATTACATGATCACATAAGAATTGAGAAATGCCCAAACTTATAGTGTCAAACCTCGGTTGCCTATGACAAATGCATAACTAATGATATTATCCTTTCTTAACTTACTTAAGGTTTGTTTTTTTATCCAGTTTCATCCAATAACTTAATTACTTGTTGGTGCTTTTGAATAGAGATGATGCCCTCTCCTCGTGCTTGAGATTCGGTTTTCCACATAGTTGTTTCACCCTTAGCAATCTACAATTCCTTCGTTAGTTCTTTGATCTATGAATATTTACATATTCTTTCTCTTCAATGATGGGGATGTTGAACCTTGGTGGGGTAATGGAGTCCTCCCATCAAAGATAATCCTCAACATATATTGGCTCCACATCCTTCACTGAAGAACCCTCTTTAGTAACTTTATGAATCTTCATTTTTGTTTCTCCAATAGGCTAGGGAATCCTCTACTACTAGGTTTTGCTACTTCTATAGTAGTAGGCATCGACTTTGTAGTGGAAAATGTAGGCTCTACAAGATATACACTTGTTGTGTAGCCTCTTAAATGATTCTTTTTGGTTCCTGTACTCTAACTTCTACACCTTCTCTAGCTTGGGTATTGGTGAATTGATCTTAGGTTAAATATGGTTTATTTCTTTGTAAGGCATCCACAATTAACAAATTAATTAGCTTGCAGTGTGCCAAGGCACATTGTCTACCATATTGCACTTCTATAGTCATTTTTTGTATTGATTGTAAAAAGAAAAAATGGTATGTTGATGAGTCTTTGGTGCTTCAAGCACTTTAGGAACTTGAAATGGTAGGAAAGTAGAATGTTGTGCCTATCTCATAAGTGATATGATGGATAACATGCAAGGCTATCTCATCCCATAGTATCATTAGTCTCTATTTTAATGCCTTTTCCAGTGTCCATGCTCATTTCACCAATATGCAAGAAGGTTTTTTTAGCATCACGAGCCTCTAACTTATTATTGAACCAACATTGTCCTATTGTTGAAAGACTAGTCACCTAAGAAATGGACTTCTCGATGACTTCCATAACCAACTCCTAAATTCTGGAAGCATTTATGTGGAAATGTTGGGAAAATTATAGAGAAATTGCATCATGTACCTTTGAAATTGGCTGAAAATGTCATCCATTATTCTTGCTCAAAGATCCACAACACTATAGTATTGTTGTAGACAAGGTATGTGTTTATAGGTTTAGGTTTGCTTTTTCCTTCACCCATCATTGTTGTTGAATTCTATTATCTATCTACTACTCAATAATGCCACTCAACCCTTCTTCATCTCTTTGTTCAAACTATACTATGACTTTTCATTGCCACATTAAAATGATACAATTAATTCTACAATGTTGCATATAGGATTTGAAATTGGCCATTACCATCTCAATTTGCAAAATTTTACTTAAGATCAGTTGTAGAGATTGGGAGTTGGTGAACCTTTAGTTCCCATAATTGTTCATTGGTGTTGTAGTATATAATTTCCATGTCAAATTACTATATTCATAGCATTAAAATGTCATTACCTCAGCACTTGTCATAAATTAGTCAATCTATATCCATCACATCAACTTTTCAATGCCATCTATTTATAGATTCGATGACCTATGGATATGACCACATATATTGATGATTGAGGTGGGATAATTGGAAGTGCAATGATTTTTCAACTTAGTCAAAACGAAGGCTGAGAAATCCCTCCCCCTACCCCCAATCAACTAAAGCTATGTCTATCCTTGGGAAACAAAGTATAATGTAATGGTTGAGGAATATAGGAGGTGGGTGGGAAAGATTTTATAAATGTAGCCACTACATAGTGTTGACCCAAAAATCTACTTTGGGCTCAACATGATGTTTATCACTCTTAGTCCTTCAAAAAATTTCCTGAGGGTTGCTCTTAGTAGCCTCTTGTGCTCTGGTCCCAGTCAAAGATAGTGGTAGGGGTCATAGTCAACATGGCCCTTACCTTTGAAAGAGTATCAATGGGTTGCTTACAAAGGTTTTTTTGAGTACCATAGTGACTTATTAGACACTAGAAAAGTATATGGCAACAATTTCAAGTCACTTGGTATCATGTCAAATCAGTTACAGGGTGTCAGATTCAGTTGGGTCAGTGCCTCTAGTATCATTTTGAGGGATAGTAGTGTCAAACATATTGCAGGTTCATGATTTTCCATAGCCTAATATGACTTATTGGACAATGATATAATGGTTGTTAATACCCTTATGTCCATCAACACCTCGATGGCACCCAAGCGAACTCATCATGTCCTTGTTTGGCTAGCCTCGAGACCATGCTCATTTCCCCTCGGGGGAGGCCCTCCCAAGATTATTTTTGAGTTATTGAACCCTCCCACATTTGAATTCCTTATTTAAAGGCTTCTTAGTTCAAATTTTATAAGTTGAGGACACAGGTTGTAAAAATTTCAACGTTGGCCCCATTTGCTTGTCATTAAGTGGGTTCCCGTAAGGACATGGTATTCCACATAAAATAAAATGAAATATGTTAATTATGTGGAAATTATAGTGACTTCATCCTGTAGGGATCAAGATAATATTTCCAATGGACTATCTTGAGGTTGATTCTGAGTCTGTATGACCGATCTACGAAGGCCCAAACTTTCACATCGCCTAAAGGGCCATAATCCATAGTTGTGACTTCCTGGTCAGTTTATGTTCAAATATATGACTTGAAATGGAACTCAGGAATAAAGTTGATGTAGGGAAGTGCAATACCTTTCCAACGATATATCACGTGCTTGGTTTCGACCCACAGTTGAGGAGAACGAACCTTCACAAATTCGTGACTAGTTTCACGAGCCAGATTAGTAGCAACAGTTTAGGGTTAAAAATTTGTTGTTGAAAACCTCCAATTCAGAAAATCAATGGTACCATATTGTGGTAGAATCAAATCCAACGATGCCTCATTAGCCTCAATCCGACAACGGATGACCTAGTTAAAGTTGTCACAAGTCTCTGAACTGGTTTAGGCGGGATGGTCTGATAAACAAGCATAGCAGAGTTTCGGGGCAGTTAAAACAGTGGTTAACGAACTCATATCATAATTCCATGGCTACCTCGTCGAATTAATTGTCAACACCTTTCTGACGGTACTTCATTTTCCCTAATTTGACATCGTATGGCGATCTGGCACCTTTCACAAGATTGGGTATTCTTGTGGGTCGTATAGACGAAACAGGGTTTTAGACTGTAGATGTTTCAGGCCAAAATTCAGGGCTTAGGTGGCATTAGATCGATTTAGTGATGGCACATTCTCGATGGTCTCGTCAAGACCTTTCCAATGACATGCTCTGTGTCTAATTCCAACTTTGTCTCTTCTGGCAACACTTTTAGCTTCAGTCATGAGGGTCAAAGGTAAAAGTCAAAGTCCAAGTGAAAGTTTGACTTGACACATTGTTTTGAGGAGAATATTAAAATATATAAAAATTTGGAAGAAAAATGGTGGTCATGCCACACACCCCTCCCATGCAAATTGGTGGGAAAATGAAAAAATTAAATTTTATGGAAAAAACAAAACTCTCCCTCTCCCATCTCTGAAGTCATTTGGCACTTTGTCTGATGGAGAGGGAGGTCGCTCTACAACTCATGAGACCTGCAACAGAGAGGTTCCAAGCAGCAGGTTCATATTCTCCATGGCAGCAGGCTTTGGTAGTCAACCAACAACAACAAAGAATAGGTATTCCATACCCAATGATTCGTTTGCTCTTGATTTTTTTGTTTATGGTTATGATGGGTTATTCTTGGTTCAAGTTAATTTTTGCTGGTTCAGAATTCAAGTTGGATCAGATTCATGATTTTCACCATTTAAGTTGCTGGTATAATTATATCTTGTTTACTGGTTCGAATTCCCTTGAGGGCTGGTTCGATTTTTACACTATTTATTACATAGATTTGCAGTCAGGGAATGAGCTAGTGTTTTTTCAAGGGTAGATTTTTCGTATCTGAGTATTAGTTGAAGTGGGTTTGAGTTTCAGTTTGCTGGTTCAGATCTCTGGGTGATCATTGGTCCAATATGTGTGTTGCTAGATGAGGTTTCTATACTTGTTACTGTGTGAAAATCCTAATTGAAATTGCAAGGGAGAGGGGATTTGAATCCCTCTTGGGCACCATGCCCCAACCTCCAAGGCTCCCTTAAATATTTTAAAACTTTTGAGTTTGCAGCAATGTATAGGCCTGTTTATGCAATTATGAGGTCCAGGGGGTTTTAACCCTGGCCTCCTCCCCTTTACCCACTCAAAAAAGGATTAAAACGTGCAAAAGGCCAAACTTGAAAGGGAGGGAGTCGAACCCTCGACCTCCCTTCCCCTTATTCTAAAGTTTAAAACCCACTTTATAAAAAATTTAAAAAAAGAAGAGGGGTGGGTGCACCACCCAAGCACCACTGGTGCGCCCCCCTTTTCCTCCACCTCCACTCCTCAACCTGCGCGCACATCTCCAACTGCTCGGCCCCTGCACCATGGTTGAACAAGGCCTTCATCCATAACTCGACCATCTCACTCCTCGGCCGAGCCACCATGGGCCATATTTTTCTCCTCCTCTACCAGACCAACACCCTCCTCCTCTACCAACCATGTGTCCAACTACCTCTCGGCCACACCAGGTCATGCGCCCCCCTCCTCTTTCGCACTCTAGCCACCACCTCCACCCATCATGCTCCTCCTCTGCCAGTCTGCAATAACAAATAAGGAAAGGAACATTTAGGTCTGAAAAATTATCGAACAATGGGCATTTCCTAACATTCAACAACCAAACAACAAGGCATGCCAATGCATGGAAAAGCATGGCAAGGAAAGACAAGGCATGGCTTGTCAAGGTAAGGCAATGCATGTCAAGGCACTACATGGCATGCATGGCATGGCATGGCAAGGCAAGGTATGGCATGTCAAGGTAAGGCAATGCATGGAAAGGCATGACATATCAAGGCAAGGCATGGAATGTCAAGGCAAGGCATGGCATGTCAAGGCAAGGCAAGATATGCCAAGGCAATGCATGGCTTGTCGAGGCAAGACATGTCAAGTCAAGGCATGGAATGTCAAGGCAAGGCAAGACATGTCAAGGCAAGTCAAGACATGGCATGTCAAGGCAAGGCATGGCCTGTCAAGTTAAGGCAAGGCATGTTAAGGCAAGGCATGTCATGTCAAGGCAAGGCATGTCAAGGCAAGGCATGCTAGGGCAAGGCATGGAAAGGAAAGGAAAGGCAAGAAATGTCAAGGAAATGCATGGATTGTCAAGGCAAGGCATGGAAAGGAAAGGCAAGGGAATGCATGGCAAGGTAAGGCAAGTCATGGTAAGGAACGACAATGCATGACAAAGCATGGAAAGGCAAGACAAGGTGTGGCATGTCAAGGCAAGGCATGGCATGTCAGAGCAAGGCATGTCAAGGCAAGGCAAGGCACGATAAGGAAAGGCAAGGCATGGCAAGGCACGAAAAGGCATGGAATGTCAAGGCAAGGCATGTAAAGGCAAGGCATGTCAATGTAAGGCATGGCATGTCAAGGCAAGGCATGTCAAGGCAAGGCATCACATGACATGTCAAGGCAAGGCATCACATGTCAAGGCAAGGCATGGCATGGCATGTCAAGTCAAGGCATGACAAGGCAAGATAAGGGAATGCATGGCAAGGCAAGGCAAGTCATGGTAAGGCATGACAACACATGGAAAAGCATGACAAGGCAAGACAAGGCATGGTATGTCAAGGCAAGGCATGGCATGTCAATGTAAGGCAATGCATGACAAGACATGACAAGGAATGTCATGTAAAGGTAAGGCATGTCAATGCAAGGCATGGCATGTCAAGGCAAGGAATGTCAATGCAAGGCATGGCATGTCAAGGCAAGGCATGTCAATGCAAGGCATGGCATGCCAAGGCAAGGCATGTCATGTCAAGGCAAGGCATGTCAAGGCAAGGCATCACATGTCATGTCAAGGGAATACATGGAATGTCAAGGCAAGGTGTGGGAAGGCAAGGCAAGACATGGAATGTCAAGGAAAGGCATTGCATGTCAAGGAAAGGCATGGCAAGGCAATGCATGGCATGCCAAGGCAAGGCATGGCATGTCAAGGCAAGGCATGTCAATGCAAGGCATGGCAAGAAAACACATTGCAAGGGAAGGCATGGCAAGGCTCACCAATGCATGGAAAAACATGGCATGTCAAGGCAAGGAAACACATGGCATGTCAAGGCAAGGCAATACATGGCAAGGCACAACAAGGCATGGCATGGCAAGATAAGCAATGGCAACACATCGTAAGGCATGGCATGGTGTTTTGTTTACGGGATGTTGATTTCTTTGGGGTTTATCCCTTGATGTGTTACCATGGTGAATACTCTGTTCACCAATGCTTCTACTTTTCTTTTAGTCAATGGGCTCTTATCTCCTTAGATCAACTTGCATCATTATATTTGTGAGGAATTTTTTTTGGCCTCTTATTTACATGTATTGAATGTATATGCTCTTGGTTATTTATTAGAGGCTACCTATATTTCTAGTCAAATTCATGGTATTCTTATTCTACATGGTTCCAAGATGACCACTTTGTAGATGATTATCTTTTCTCGTTGAGTAGAGAAGAATTATCTTGATTGGGCCCTCACTTATCTAGAGACATTTTTCTCTATCACATACTCAACCCTTGTAACAATTTCGTTTTCTTAGTAGTTTTGGATACCCTCTCATATTGGATCCATAGTGTTTGGTATTATAATAGTCACAGGGCTATTGAATAATGTTTGAGGATTCCCTTTAGAGTTGAGTTGTCGCGAGTTGTCATGTGTGAATTTTTTTACATAAGTTGCAAAGTAAGATTCATACAACTTTTCCCACGCCTTGATGTGATTTGTTGGTCTTAGCCAAGAGTATCATACAACTTTTCCCTTGCCTTAAAAACAAGTAGAAATCAAATCCATATTACTTTTTCCTAGCCAAATCATCATCCACCTTCATCTATTCACTTTCCAAGTTGGATTCCAACCTAACACAACATGTAGGATATGTGAGAAACTCATGTCCAACATGATATAATTACCTCAACAAACCTCTCAACTTGAACAAACTCTAGAGTCATTCAATTCAAAATTTAGAGGTTGCACATAGAAGAATTAGAGACTTCCTAAGAAACCAAAACCTACCTCAATAGTATAACTCAAATTGAACTAATAGAAACCTCAACCAATACTATTGAAGATGAACTTGTTATTTGATCTTATGTACCTCAATCCTTGCATTGAATGTTTCATGGGTCTTCTTCTTCTCGCGTAACAAGTTCACAATCACTTGATCATAGCAACACAAATTACCATCCTTACCCTAAATCAAACAAGTGGTGTAAATACCATAAACAAAACATTCACATAACTATCAAATGTCATTTTCTTGAAATAAAGGATTCTAGGACTTCCCATGAGAGCATGAGACCTTCTAAAACTATCCAAGTTTTTGTTTTCATTGTGACATTTATTCACCTTAATACGAAGTTACATATTAACATGACACTTTTATTCTCAACTACAAAATTGAAACCTTTCAACTACATCCCAAAAAATAGCTTTGGGGTGATGCGCCTCCTGTTTCATCTAAAAAACAAACTTTATGGTAGGATACATAAGCATCATACCATGCACCTTGGACTTAGAAAGTGAGCCTTCCTTATCAAAATTTAACTACAATGCCCAATGGGATCATCCAAATGTCTGATTATGAGGTGGTATATTGAAGAATAATTTTCTAGAGGATCTTAAGTATATTAGGGCCAAGCCAAAAATTATGAATTATGTTAATAGATTAGTATGTATTTCAAGGGAATATGTCTTATTATTTGTTCATTTGAAATTTCAATAACACCTTAAAAATGAAAACTCTAAATGTAACATTGTTTCCTCCTAACTTGGATAAGAATAAAATTTTAACATAGGCATACTATTAATGGTCCAAGAAGAAACTTCTTTATCACTTGACAACACTTTGTCTCAAAATATTATCTATTAGCATTCGATACCATCTCATCTAGCATCATCAAGATCTTTCATTTGTAGGCAAGTTGGATATTGTTGGTCATATTATTCAAGTTTCTCATGTGTCCTATTGCTTTCCTAGTATGGCTCAACCTTGATTACTTGATCAGATTTTGACATCTTATCTATGGTACAAGTATGGCAGATATTAAAGGTTTCCCTTGATGCCATGGGATGTTTAGACGATGCCCAAGGACAAGGGGGGTGTTGGATGATTTATGTTTCCACTTATGGGAGTATTTTGTTATCCATGTTGTTGGTTTGGTGTCTTCAAAGTTCATCTCCTTGGCTTTCAATCGAGTAGAAACATGACAAGGAAAGACAAGGCATGACATGGCAATACAAGACAAGGCATGGCAAGGAAAGACAAGGCATGACATGGCAATACAAGACAAGGCATGGAAAGGCAAGGCAAGGCAAGGCATGGCATGTCAAGGCAAGGCAGGGCATGACATGTGATCCAGGTGGATATTGGTGGCCACCCACCTATTCCAACTGGCTCCTCTTGTCAGTTTCTAGTTCAACACATTCTTCTGTGCTTCTTTGTAATTGTGGGTTCTAGACTTATGGGGTTGTCTGAAGCCCTACACATATTCCAAGTGGAGACTGGTGGCCACCCACCTAATCCAACTGGCTTATTTTGGAAGTTTTCATGTCAGCACATCTTTATGTACTTCCAAGGCTGTTTTGGGGCCCTAAACAATATTTTTTGGCATGCCACAATCAAACTATAGACATAATCAGAGTTTTATGGCATAATGCATAGTTCTCAAAAAGACCTTTCCAACGGGCTATCACGTGCCTAAAAAGGAGATTGTATGCAAAAGTTACGACCTCGAGAATTTAATGTACAGACTTACCCAAACGTGGCCCACATGACTTTTGATGTTTCATCTCCTAGGGTTAGGTTTTTGGATGTCTAGGGTTTTGGCATTCATGTTTATCATAAAAAGGCCTTCAAAGCCTCATTGTAATCATCTTCTTGAGAATAAGCGTAGTTGTCACATCTCTTCTTAGAGATAAAGCTGCCACCATTCTAATGAGTCTTGCACTCTACATTTTAGCAGTCTCTTTACAATTCTTTCATTAATAGAAATCAAGTATTGTTGTATTTCTTTGTTTCTGGGAATTTTCATGAGTATTTCATTGGAATATCTCTGCTTTCATTTTGTTCCGAAAATAATCTGGATCAGTGGTATCAGAGTAGGTTGCTCTTGATTGTTTTTCAACACATGTCCCCGATGAGGTCTGAGTATAGCCAGTTGGGTCTCGATCTTATCTCTCTTGAGGACAATCACTCTTGGGAGCCTAAGAAAACCTTGATGTCGGCAGACAAGAAAAATGGTGGAGCAGAAGATTCTATTAACCTATTGCATGAGCAAGCTCTCACACGACAGAGGGATGAAATGATAGAGAATTTTACACACATCCTTCAATGTCGGTCGATAGCAACAGATGAATCTTCATCAAGTGACCATTTTGGAGGAACCACTCCCTTCAAGGTACAAGTTAATTTTGAAATTCCCATATTTGAAGTTCATATAGATGCGAATGCCCTAGAAAAATGGTTAAATTTATTAGAAGGTTATTTCTCTGTTCACAATTTTTTTAACAGGGAAAAGATCACCTTCACACTCCTCAAGGCTCTCCCCCATGTCAAACATTGGTGAGAAACTTACTGGGAGAAAAGTTCCACAGAGGAATCTGGAATATATGGGTCCGAGCCCACTTGGGATTTTTTTGTGGATGCAGTCAAGGAACAATACTACCCTGTTGATAACTATGAAGACCAGTACATGAGATGGACCACACTACGGCAAGAGAAGAGCCAAACAGTGTTGGAGTTCACAAATACTTTCCATACCTTGTGCAACAAGCTGGGTATCAAAGACTCCGAGCGACATCTGGTTTTGAAATACCGTGGGGTTCTGCGTAGGTACATCCAAACCGAAATGGATTTCCTAAACATCTCATCATTGGGAGTTGCCTATCGATATGCTGTCAAAATCGAGCAGAAATTTAGGCACCAGAACAAATGAGAATCGGGTCTGCAAATCTGCAACAACCAAAGCATGGTACAGACGATCCTAACCAACAAACTCTAGATAACCAGTCCAAGACACAGGAAAAGAAGGGTAAAGGAAATAAAAAGAATGACATTGGGAAGTGGTGTGACTTCCACGAAATCCCCTAGCACGATAGTGATGAATGTCGCTCGAAACAACCATTAGTGGTTGAGGTCAAAGACACGGAGCCAAACCCTAATTCAAAATTTGATCCAGAAAATATTGAAAACAAACAAATCATCAACGCAAACCCCACTACTACCGTCACAACCACAACAATTCACTCAGCAGAACCAATAGATCCTGAAGAGGGGGAGCACCTCTTCCATTCATAGATGTGGGTGAAAGGGATCCCGTTGCATTTCATTGTTGATAATGACAGCCAGAAAAACCTCATCTCAACTAAGGATGTCAAACAACTGGGGTTGTCAACAACACCACACCGACAACCATACAACATCGGGTGGCTTCACCAGGGACGAGATCTCTGTGTCAGCCAACAATTCCACCTATCCAATGCATCCAACCCTTCAAGGATGAGGTAGTGTGTGATGTTGCCCCTCTTGATGCCTGTGATGTTGTTTTGGGCCAACCATATATGTGGAAACGTCACATTGTTTATGAGTCTAGACCTCATAGTGTCATTATTACTCTAGGAGGTCAGCTCTATAGGATACCAGAGGTAGTTACGACTATTGTTCCACCAAAACAGTGTCGCAAGGTAATCTCTCATACTGCAAAATTCATCTTCTTCACAGTCTGCTCAAAGGATGCACAGAAGACCACTACAGCCACTGCAGCCTCAACACCTTCTATCCAACAAAAACAAATAGTCGAAGATAAAGAATATATTATTTCTTCAACTACAATGGTGTCTACATAATGCCCCGTCAAACCTAGAGACAACAGGTTGGTGGAATAGATTCAACCCCACTAGCAACAAGTTCATGACAACCTTCCACAGACCAAGTAGTGCAACTTCTCCAACAAGGCACAAAACTCACCAAGATTCAGATTCAGAAAATGCTTTCCCCTCTTCCTTGGGCACTCAACACAATGGAGACCTTTTCTTCTTAAGGGGGGAGGACTGATCCGGGTGGATATTGGTGGCCACCCACCTATTCCAACTGGCTCCTCTTGTCACTTTTTAGTTCAACACATTCTTCTACACTTCTTTTTAATTGTGGGTTCTACACTTTTGGGACTGTCTGAATCTTTACACATCTTTCAGGTGGAGACTGGTGATCGTCCAGCTAATCCAACTGGCTTATTTTGGAAGTTTTCATGTCAGCACATCTTTCTGTACTTCCAGGGTCGGTTTGGGGCCCTAAACAATGTTTTTTTGGCGTGTCATAGTCAAACTATGGACAGAGTCAGAGTTTGTTGGCATAATGTGTAGTTCTTGAAAATACCTTTCCAATGGGCTATCACGCGCCTAAAAAAGATATCGTATGCAAAAGTTATGACCCCGAGAAGTTCATGTACTAACTTACCCAAACGAGGCCCACATAACTTTTGGCGTTTCATATCTTAGGGTTAGGTTTTTGGATGCCTAGGGTTTTGGCATTCATGTTTATCATAAAAAAGCCTTCATAGCCTCATTGTAATCATCTTATTGTGAATGAGTGTAGCTATCGCATCTCTTCTTAGAGATAAAGCTGCCACCATTCTAGCAAGTCTTGCACTCTGTATTTTTACAGTCTCTTTACAATTCTTTCATTAATAGAAATCATGTATTGTTGTATTTCTCTATTTCCTGCAATTTTCATGAGTATTTCATTGGAATATCTCTACTTTCATTTCGTTCCGAAAATAATCCAGATCAATATGTCAAGGCAAAGCATGGAAAGGAAAGGCAAGGCATGACATGCTAGGGAAAGGGAAGGCATGTCAAGGCAAGGAAACACATGGCAAGGCAAGACAAGGAATGACATGGCAAAGCAACACAAGCCATGGCAACATAAAGCAAGGCATGGCATGGTATGGCATGACAAGGCATGGCATGGCACGACAAGGCACAACATGTCATGTCATGGCAAGGTAGGGCAAGGCAATATAAGGGAAGGGAAGACAAGGCAAGGCATGGCATGGCATCAAAAGGCAAGACATGACATGGCATGGAAAGGCAAGGCAATACAAAGCAAGGCACGAAAAGGCATGTCAAGGCATGACAAGGCATATCAAGGCAAGGCATGGCAAGGCATGTCAAGGCAAGGCATGACAAGGCATGTTAAGGCAAGGCAATGCATGGCAAGGGAAGGGAAGGAAATGCAAGGCAAGGCATGGCAAGGCATGACAAAGCATGACAAGGCAAGACAAGGTATGACATGGCATAAGAAGGCAAGACAAGGCATGGAAAGGAAATGAAAGGCATCACAAGGCAAGGCAATGCAAGGAAAGGCATGACAATGCATGACAAAGCATGGAAACGAAAGACAAGGCATGGAATGGCAAGGAAAGACAAGGCATGACAAGGCATGGCAAGGATCTTTCTTTAGGCTTTGAGACGTTACTAACAGATAAGCCAACCAAGTTCTATTTCAAACAATTCTTTGCATGCAAAACCAAATGAAAGGTACATACAATTGATTCAGGAGTAGTCTTTGTTCTCGAGGACTTTAGGGATCAAGGATGCCCTAGATCTATAGATATGAGCAAGAAAAATCAAGAAAAACTCCTAAAAAACCGAAATTTTGGGGGGAGATGTTGGTTAGACACTGACAACCATAGTCATGATGCCCTTCTAGCCACTATAACCAGCGACATGCCACTTGTTACATGAGTCTAAATAGTGGTAGTCTTCAAAAGTGGCCAAAACTCATGGGAAAAGAATGGTTAGGGCATACTTATGTGTGGAAGTGCTCCTAGACCTAATGAAGACCTATTCATTTCTGAAATATAAGAGAAGAAGACATATAGACTAGTTAATTTTCAAAATATCTTCAAGGCAAACAAAATCATATATAACACAAAATGGAGAGGGTTTGTACTTAAGCTTATGTAATAGAAATTACAATTGATAGTTAAATTGTATAACAATTTTTTTTATGATATTTACTAATATTTATTAGAATTGTTGAATGTTTTACATCATTGGAATGGCATCTTAGCTGTAACTTATTTGAAATTTTATTATCGTATGTGCACTTTGATATGATGTAATATGATTATCGTTTCATTTCATATGTTGTAATATTAGATATATAACAAATAAACTAATTATTGCATGAAATAAATAAATAGTAAATTTTCATTCTAAATGTTTTTTTTGCAGAACAAGGATCTTCCAGAAGATCCGGATCATCCTCATCAAATAGATCCAGATGACATTGGGTCCAATGCTGAGATGGCAGGTGATGCTCATGATGACATAGATACATATGACAACGAGGCCGATGCCGATGTAGATGACGATGATGATGATGATGATGATGATGATGATGATGGTGATGATGATGATGATGATGATGATGATGATGATGATGATGATGATGATGAGGCAGTTGTTGGTAGCAGTCAATGACATTCATGATCATATAGACTGCATCATGGATCATTTTTGATATATTCTTATAATTCCTCTTTTCATGGTTACTATCATAGGTATTATTTTCACAGCCTCCAATACCATATTATTGAGTTGTATCATTTGGACATGACATATCATATTGACTTGTATAATTTTGTCTTACATAATTTGTCAGTTTTATTTATATCATTTGTACATGATGTATCATTTCGACTTATGTCGACTGTTGGACATGTATCATTTTCACATGTTATTGATCTACTGGCATATTTGACTTTCACTTGTCTTAGTTATATATGATGATGATCTTATCAGTATTGACTCATCAATTTTTATATATTGAAAGTGGTTGATGATTTTTGGATGCATATTTATTACATATGATGGTTTTGATTTACTGCTCATGATGGATGTTGTCAAATTCACTTAAATTATAGATATTTGACTCACTTGTTTTAATTATAGATGGTGATCATGTTATAATAATTATCTTTTTATTTTATATATATTGGATGTTGTAGATTCTATTTTGATGGAGATTTAATATGCATAATGATTTTGTTAATTTGTATGGATGTCTGTTTCCCTAAAAATTATTTATAAATGTCATCCTACAAAATATTTCTAATGCATTTATATGACTTACTGTATAATCATATAAGTTATTTAAGAGACATGATTTTTTAACTAATTAAATTGAAATAGAACATATTAAATTAATAATTGTAAGCAAAACAAGAAGCATTTTTTGAAGCAAAAAAGGAAGCAACAACGAAAGCAAAATTGGAAGCCACACCAGAAGTAAAACTGGAAGCCAAACCAGAAGCAAAACGGGAAGCAAAACTACACGTAAAACTAGAAGCCAAACCAAAGGCCAAAATGGAAGGAAAATTGGAAGCCATATCAGAAGCAAAACTGGACGTAAAAATGGAAGCCAAACTGGAAGCAAAATTGTAAGGCATATCAGAAGCAAAATTGGAAGCAGCACTTTGTGCTACTCCTAGTGTCATTTCCGGCGCTAAACCTAGTGCTATTATCGACGCTATTTATGGTGCTATTTTTCTAGTGCTAAATCTGGTGCAATTATAAATAGTCTAGATTGTGCCCAGTTTTGCACCGGAAAAGGTGTCCAATTCGTGAACTGAAATACATTAAATTCTGGCACTATTTTAGGCACTAATTGCATGTTCTGTTGTAGTGCTTGTTGAGTAAGAGCCTCTATTATTCCCTTTGTGATGGAATAGAATGCCTCGAAATTCCAAACAACTAACTTTGATTATATCCTTCATTATCATCCCTCCATGGATGCATGAAACGTAACTTAATATTAAAAATGGTCTTGGCCTATCCTAAGCCCACTTTATAATTATACCAACTTAATTGGGGTTTCACTCACATTCACACCCTTCCATGCTCTACTCACTCACTCTCTGATACTCACAGATAACAACCAACAACAACAAATTTGACCCTCCTTGACATTGTTAGAGAACTCACACAAACAAAAGTGTATTGAACAATATACAATAGTCAATAAGGGTTGACATATAAGTGCTAAATTGAGGAAGTTTCATATGTCAAAATACCAGTATGTAGTGGTTTTGCAACACGGCCATGTAGCAAGGGTGTGGAGAAAAAACCATGGAAAAATATGGAGAATTTAAGGAACCTTGCAAAATGTTTCATGATAGTATTTATATACAAAAGATTGAATTTGTATGCATGTGGATAGGTGTCAACTTCTCTCAAGGTGTTTCATTCTCAATCCACATTATGCGAAAAGTGTTATACTAATGACACCTGTTACACATTATTTTGGTCACCCTAGTGATCCATTGACAACATGTGTTCATGTTCCCAAAAAGAGCTTTTCTTCATGAGGAAAGTGTCTGGCTTTCTCTTCTCAAAAATCCTATTAAGGAAGGTCGTCGTAGGCTGCACCATACACACGGTGCGACGATGCCTGATCGTCGCTCTCTGCTCTAAAGCTAGGTTGTGATGTCTCCGCGGGCTGCTCTACAACTAGGGTGTGACGATGTCAAAAGACTAAGAAAAGGTCAAGTTTCACGAAAGTTTTAGAAGGGGATCTTCTAGAAGATGAGGTGGCATCTCTATGGTTGGGATCTTACTTGCTTCTCTAATTTGGTGGAATCATCCTAATCTCTTCAACCATCTCTCTTTCCCTTATATAAAGAGAGATTTCTCATGGAAAAGGCTAAGGTTGATTCAAGTAAGATTAGCGTTGAATAGGCTAAGAATTGGATGAGGAATTCTACTTCAGCTCATACTTGAGAGCTTCATTTCAGTTTATCAAGTCATTGTGGATCGTCTTCATTCAAGGTCGGAGCAAGTGTGTGTGTTGGAGCAAAGGGTCATCGAGAGGGGACCTTGCGACATCAAGGCTTTGGTTGTAATCTCCACTTTCACTTTAATACAATACAATGATATGTTTCCTTTCCATAAAACTTGTCTTGTTTTATTGTATGATTCCTTGATCACATGCATAAGTTCTTGTTGAGTATATTGGATTGCTTTCACTTTGGTTGGCTTGTGTTTCCTTGTAGATTCAATATCACAGGAGCACCGGAGTGGAGCTAGGATGAAAATGGCAAGAGGAAGCAACATTTAAACGGTATGTTGCCTATCTCTTGTTAGCTAGTAAACTCAATGGTTAGAGCTTAGGGAAAGCGTCATATTATGTTATGTTTTGTTCTAGATCTAGGTGGATCTAGGGAGATTTGTTCATGTCCACATTTACCGATAAATCCCATAACAAAATTGGTGACTCCACTAGGGATACGACTTCCTTTTTATTTTTTGCTTCCCATTTGCTTTTAGCCTGCCTTGTTCTGATTAAATTCACTCTCTAAGTCTGTGGGTGATCCATATGGACTCCCTGGGTTTGGAAGTTCATTTAGATTTTTTGTCTTTCTCCCATTTTTCCTTCATTTACATAGATCGTCGCACTGTACCCTATTGGCAGCCTGCGACGACCCTCATATGTCGCATCCTGCTTGCCCAATCTAGTGCGACGACGTCGCACTGTGCTCTGCCAGTAGCCTACGACGACCTCAGCTCGTCGCACTGTGTCCCATACCCAGCCTGCGACGACTCCTATAGAATTTGTTGGAGTGAGTCAATTTGTCTTTTATCACCCATTTTTGCCTTAGTTGCCTGGGGTGAAATTTTTATGCCAGTATTTGATTGATTAATAAGTTTAAAGCTTGCTTGTGATTGGTTTTCAGTGATTGAAAGTCTTTCTTTGCGTTTTGAAAGTTTTTTTGCTTTTGATAATTGTCACAAGGATATAATCTCAGATCTTGATCTGGGTGCTTGTTTAACCATGGGTCTTTGGTTTGCTTCAAGTTTTGGATTGATTTTATTTTTCAGATTGTTTGTCGAATAAGAAACACTTTTTGCTTGCATATGACAAAATGTTTTCTTATCTTTTTCATTTTTGTTTATGTTACAAATTTGATTTGGGAATTATGTTGAGAATGTCTTGATTTTCTTGGATTACATTTTCCTTTCATCATCACATTTCTGATTTTGTTTTGAAAATGTGATTTTGTTTTGAAAAGGAAGAACTGAATTTGTTTATTCTTTTTAGTAATCTTTCATAATAAAATTTTTACATTTGAAACATTGGTTAAAGAAGAGAATTGGAAAATTTTGTAGTTAATTATTATTTGGAATTGTATTCATTCAGAATTAAGAAATTGCAATTCATAGCTTTTTGTACTTAAAAAAAATACCTTCTCCCTATTGTAATTAGAGTTCATTGAATTGAAAAATTGCACATTCATCTCTTTTTGCATTTTATTGTGTCAAGGTCACAACTTCATCAGTTTCATTTCCATCTCCCTTTTGAGTAAACAATAGCCTCTAAAATGCAACGTAAATTTAAAATTTATTAGTAACTTTTATTTTCTAGGGATCTTTTTCACCAACATTAGCTAGGATAGTGCTTTGGAATAAGTTGTAAGGCACACTCTCCAAAGCATTGGAATAAGTTGTAAGGCACACTCTCCAAAGCATCAAAACACACAATAGTATCTTGTGATAGGGAGAGTTCAAATCCAATTGCTACATTTTGTCCTGGGAAGCCCTTCTCACACAAGGGTCAAACCTAAGGTCGCATTAAGACTAGCAGAGTTACTCACCCTACTTTGTCGGTCTTGGTGTAGAGATTGCACATATTATTGGGGGTCACTTGAAGGTATACTGATTCAGATTATTTTTGGCATGGAATGAGAGCGGGGATATAATAAAGAAATGCATAGAGATATCGCGTATATCCAATAATATAACAGAAATATATCATAGATGCAACCATAAACACAGAGATACAATAATACATGATTTCTATTAATGAAAGAAATGTACAGAGACTGTAAAAATACAGAGTGAAAGACTCGCTATAATGGTGGCAGCTTATCTCTCAGAAGAGATGTGACGGCTACTCGCATTCGCAAGAAGATGATTACAATGAGGCTCTGAAGGCTTTTTTATAATAAGCAGGAATGCCAAAAACCCTAGACATCCAAAAACCTAACCCTAGGAGATGAAGCGCCAAAAGTCATGTGGGCCCCATTTGGGTAAGTTAGTACATGAACTTCCCGGGGTCGTAGCTTTTGCATACGATCTTCGTTTTAGGCGTATGATAGCTCGTTGGAAAGGTATCGTTGAGGAGATTCATTTTGGGGGCTCAATCATGCCTTAGGATATCATTGAGAACCTTGATCTCGAAAAACCTTCATTTGGGCCCTCAAAATGGCCCCGGAAGTTAAAAACTGCTAAAAATAGTAAATTGCCAAATCTGCCAGAAAACTGTTTTGAGCCAGTCAGAAAAGGTGGGTGGCCACCGATATCCACCTGTATCAATCCTCCCTCCTTAGGAAGCAATGGTTTCCATTGCGTTGAGTTCCCGGGGGAGAGGGAAAAGTGTTTATTGAATCTACATCTTGGTGAGCTGCTTGCCTTGCTGGAGACGTCGCGTTGCTCAGTTTGTGGAAGTCTGTCACGAACCTGTTGAGGCTGAGGTTGTTCAACAAGTCAGGATACATGAGAGGACGGTGTGCAGAAGGAATATTTGCACTTTGCTGCAACCTTGTCGACCTGCTTCCGTTGGATAGAAGGTGTTTGGGGCGAGGTTGTAGTGGTTGCAGTGTCCTTCTGTTCCCCTTTTGAACATATTGTGAAGAAGCTGAATTTTGCAGTTTGAGATACTACCTTGTGGCACTTTTAGGTGGAACAATAGTTGGAACTACCTCTGGTATTATGTAGAGATGACCCCCAAGAGAAACAATGACACTGCGGGGTCGAGGCTCATAAACAACATGATGCTTCCACATATATGGTTGGCCCAAGAGAACATCATAGACATCTAGTGGGGCAACATCACATAATACCTCATCCTTGAAGAGTTGGATGTCGTATGACAATCGACATTGCTGGCTGACACGAAGATCTCGTCCTTGGCGAAGCCACCCGATGTTGTATGGCTGCGGGTGTGGCGTTGTCGACAATCCCAACTGTTTGATGACCTCTGTTGAGATGAGGTTCTTTTGGCTTCCGCTATCAACAATAAAATGCAACGGGGTCCCCTTCACCCACATCTGTGAATGAAAAAGGCGCTCCCCCTCTTCAGGGTCTGTTGGTTCTTCTGGTTGAATTGTCGTGGTCACAACAATAGCAGTGGGGTCCGCGTCAATGATATGTCCTTTACCATTATTTTCAGAATTAGATTCTGAATTAGGGTTCGGCTCTTTGTCTTTGATCTCGGCCACCAATGACTATTTTGAGTGACATTCATCGGTGTTGTGCCAGGGGCTTTTGTGGAACTCACACCATTTTTCGGTGTCCTTCTTTGTCTTCCCGTGACCCTTCTTTTCCTGTGTCTTGGACTGGTTTTCAGGGGACTGTTTGTTAGGGCCATCTTTTTCATACTTTGGTTGTTGCGGATTTGTAGACCCGAACTCCCATTTGTTCTGGTGCTTAAATTTCTGCTCAATTTTAACAACATATCGATAAGCAGTACCGAGTGATGAGATGTCCAGAAAATCCATTTCAGTCTGGATGTATCTGTGTAGAGCCCCACGGTATTTCAGAACCAAATGTCGCTCGTAGTCTTTAATACCCAGCTTGGTGCGCAAGGTATGGAAGGTATTGGTGAACTCCAGAACTGCTTGGCCCCTCTCTTGCCGCAGTGTGGTCCATCTCATGTACTGGTCCTCATAGTTTCCAATAGGGTAATACTATTCCTTTACCGCAACCACAAAAAATTCCCAAGTGGGATCAACCCCATATATTACAGACTCCTTTGTGGAACTTTGCTCCCAGTAAGTTTCCCACCAATGTTTGACATGAGGGAGAGCTTTAAGGAGTGAGAAGGTGATCTTTTCTTTGTCGAAAAAATTGTGAACAAAGAAATAACCTTCTAGCAGAGTTAACCATTTTTCTAGGGCTTCTGCATCTATCTGTCCTTCAAATACAGGAATATAAAAATTAACTTGTACCTTGAAAGGCGAGGTGCCTCCAAAGTGGCCGCTTGATGAAGATTCACCTGATGCTATCGGTAGGCATTTAAGGATGTGGGCAAAATTCTCCATCATTTCGTCCATTTGTCGTGTGAGAGCTTGCTCAAGCAACAGATTGATAGGATCGTCTGCTCCATCGTTTTTCTTTTCTTCCGCCATTGAGGGTTTCTCGGGTGTGCAAGAGCGATTATCTTCAAGAGAGACAAGCTCGAGACCCAACTTGCTATACTCGTACCTCGTTGGGGACATGCATTGAAAAACGATCAAGAGCAACCTGCTCTGATACCACTGATCCAGATTATTTTCGGCACGAAATGAGAGCGGGGATATAATAAAGAAATGCACAGATATATCGTGTATATCCAATAATATAACAGAAATATATCAGAGATGCAACCATAAACACAGAGATAGAGTAATACACGATTTCTATTAATGAAAGAAATGTACAGAGACTGTAAAAATACAAAGTGAAAGGCTCGCTAGAATGGTGGCAGCTTATCTCTGAGAAGAGATGTGACGACTACTCGCATTCGCAAGAAGATGTTTACAATGAGGCTCTGAAGGCCTTTTTATAATAAGCAGGAATGCCAAAAAACCTAGACATCCAAAAACCTAACCCTAGGAGATGAAGCACCAAAAGTCACGTGGGCCCCGTTTGGGTAAGTTAGTACATCAACTTGCCGGGGTCGTAACTTTTGCATACGATTTCTGTTTTAGGTGTATGATAGCTCGTTGGAAAGGTATCGTCGAGGATATTCATTTTGGGGGCTCAATTATGCCTTCAAATATCATTGAGAACCTAGATCTCGAAAAACCTTCATTTGGGCCCTCAAAATGGCCCTGGAAGTTAAAAACTGCTAAAAATAGTAAATTGCCAAATTTGCCAGAAAACTGTTTTGAGCCAGTCAGAAAAGGTGTGTGGCCACCGATATCCACCTGGATCATATACCCACGATTATGTGCAGGATCCTCTTGAGTTGATTTCATGCTAGATACCCTACCTTTACGCATGGATCGGACTGTCGACTGTTTCCCCATGCATCATTGTTGTAATTGGTAACCTTAGTAGCCTATCTCTCTAGGATATTTACACGAGGTGACTATGGAGGGGAAAGTCTTCATGGTACCTGGAATCGATGTTGGCCAAACTCACTTGGGCTCCTTGGAGGGTATACCCACAATTATGTGTGGGAGGTTGCACAAGGGTGTAAGTTCGTTAAGTAGGTCGTCAACGTAACTTTTCCACCCACTTATCCCAAGCCCTTCTTGTCTTGATTTTGCGACGTTGGATTTCATCACCAACTAGTGACTTTGAAACAAGATGGTTTGTTTGCTTAGTTTGATTCCTAGATTTTATTAGTGAGTGATGTTTGTTTTCTCTAGTTGGCCATAGATTTTTTTCGTTCTTTATTTGGTTCAGCCAACATCGGCCTTCGCCGTTGACGTAGGATGCAAGGGATACCCCCGAAATATCCAGAAGGTTACCTCCCTTTGCTTCCTAATTCATCAGAAGGCTCTCTCGAGGGAGTAGTCAACAACGAAGTAGCTTATGAAGTTGGAAGCACACACTCTTTGGAAGGATTCTGAATTGTTTCAGATTTCTTAGAAGCATTATGACTTCCCCCGAACATGGCTTTGAGTGTTCTATGAAATCCACGTATGCTTCGGATGAACTCATTCGGAGAAAATGTTGCTTTTTATAATATTGAAGTACCTACTGGACCTAACGCAGTATCTGGAGTAGAGGATACACTTTTTCACAATGAATCATTTAGGACACCGACTCACACTGTCGAAACTTCTAATCCTAGTTCTGTCCCTTTGACAGTATGTGATATTTACAACAACCTAAGAGTGAGTCCTGATCAACCTATGGCATCGCAAATGCCTGAGAGGTTCGTTACCTATACGGTACCTTTAGACCATTTCACTGGTACTACCAGTAATGTCACCGCCATTTCAGACCAATTATTGGTTGGTTCTCACTCGATTCTTCCTCTCCAGATGGCCCATTCTATTGTGGTCCCACAAGCTACCATGGTTTCTACTGGGAATGTGATGGTCACCCAAGCTCCTATTGGGACACCACTTCCGTATAAAGCTCTGGATACTTCCATTGTTATCCCTACCCAAGTTCCATCCGGAGGTTCTGGACTTTTTGTTCATCGTGGGTATAACATTGCGAGTCAGTTTGTTCCTACACCTGCCCAGATTCTCTCCGGAGGGCCTTATGTTCCTCCTCCACCTTTATTAGGAGGATCTCACCATCCTGGCCCTAGTGGCTCCAATCCAGTTGGAGGCACTAGTCATTCTATCACTTGTGGTTTACAGATTCTTGTTGGAGGTCAACCTCAATTTGGGGGGCAACTTCAATTTGGGGGACAAACTCATATTGGAGGACAACCTCAACTTGGGGGGAAACCTCAGGTTGGAGTCCATAACCCAGTTTATGGACAAAACGTACTTGTGTTACAAACTCAACCTTGAAATCTTCCTTTCCAAGGAAATCTACAACCATCTAGGGGGCAACATCCTCAAGTCAATTCTTTTGTGCCCCCTAACCTCGGTCAACTATATCCAAGTTCTTTGAATCCCACTTGGGGTCAAAACTTTCAATGTAATGTTCCTTTCCAAGGGAACATCCCTAATCAACCCAATATTGTGGGCTTTATGCCTCCAAATCCTCCACAACCGAATATGTCAGGACTGTCTAATTATTTGCAGACTGCTTATGGTCCTACTGGTATACCTACGGGGCTTCCCCCTCAAAACTACTAGTTTCCACAAGTGAACTGACAGTTGCCTTTTCTAGCCACTTTGGATTTACCTGATTTGTCTAGGATTTTGAATGATCCTATTCTACATTCTCCTTATTGGCCTGTCATACCAGACAAATTACCGTCCGACATTCCTAAATTTGACAGTCGAGCAGGGGAAGATCTGAATAATCATGTTATGACTTTTCATCTATGGTGTTCATCCAACTCCTTGATGGATGACTCCATCAGATTACGACTTTTCCAATGAACTCTCATGGGTTCAGCAACAAAATTGTACATCAAGTTACCATGAGGTTTCTTTAATGTCTTTTACACTCTAGCTATGGCCTTTTTGACACATTACGAGTTGCCAATTCGATACGAGACAGGTACCGAAATTTTGATTTCTTTTAAACAATTCTCGTCCACTCATATTTCTGATCACATACATGAACGGAGGAGGAGAAGACATTTGATCAAAGTTCCTCTTCCTGATCAACTATTGGCTAAGTGGTTTACCAAATCACTCATTGGACCTATTGCTCGTGATGTCGCCATGGCCGGTAAGACTGTTGAGGTTAATTTTGTTCAATCCACACCTACCCGAAAAAATCAAAATAAGAAGAAAGGGAAGGGTAAGAATAAGGAAGACAAGAACAATAATCGACAATCTGATAAAGCCAAAACGCAAACCGTTCATGAGAAAGATAAACGTAAACCTCATTACCCTTGTCTCATTTGTAGTGATGATCATTACACGAAAGATTGTTCGAGATGCGTTGAGGTTACTAAGTTCCTCCAAGGGACTGGGAAGCCTTCTACACCTGTCATTTTGTCATAACCTTTCCCTTCTCAGCAGCAGGCTCAATTGGTCATTCATGACCAAGCTTCTCCTTCCACATAATCTTATGTCCTTATGTGTACTGGTGACTCTAAAAAGAACGAAGTTGCAGTCGCAACTTGAGCCAAAGATTATTCTCTGTCAAAAGAGAAAGTTGATGATATACCACCTTCGTTGGTTCAACCTTCTCCTCCAACTTCACCTCCAAACAGTCCTCTTCATCTCGAAAGAATGTGTCTCGATACAGTTCTTCGTCGTCCTCCCAAGGGCGTTGTTCGAAAGTCTGTGTTCAACCCTCACGCACATGCTGCCCAAAACTACAGTATTGTAGAAGACCTTGCGCAAACACCCTCTACGATGTCAGCTCTCGAAGTCCTTCAAAGTTGTCCTGCTCAACGAAAGACACTGTTAAAGGCCATTGGTTGAATTGATCCCACAGATACTAATTTAATAATATTTGACTTGGAAGATCACATTCCAAGGCTTCCTCCTCAGTTAGCATTTCAGATCCAAGTTGTTGTTGAAAACAAGAATATCTGTAGAACTGTTATTGATGAAGGAGCCTCGACTTGCGTTATGTCCGTTACTTGTTGGAAATCTATTGGCTCTCCTTCCCTCATGGAATCACACAATACACTTAAGGCCTTCAATGGTATAGGTTTTAAGCCTTACAATGTTCTTCCCTCGTTGTCTATTATGTTGGAAGGTAAATCGATCAATGTCGAGGTTGAGGTCTTTGATGCACCCCTTGATTATATAACCTTTTACTTGGTCGTAGCTGGATTGATTCCATGCGTGCAGTTGTGTCTATCCTTTTCCGTGTGTTGCGATTCCCACACCAAGGAAAGGTCGTTATGGTTGACCAACTGGCCTTCTTTAATTCTGATTCTCGTACAAGCAACATACATTTGATCTCAAAGACACCTCCCGATTATGAGAATGTCGAAGTGGATATTTTAAAAGATTCAACTTTGATGGGTACATTTCCAATCCCACCACCCGATATTCCCCCTCCTTTTGTTGCCTCTATTAACATGATATCCACCATTGTTCGTGAAACCTCTAAGTCATATGACCCATGGGTGGTACCTAGCCCTAGTGATTACCTTCATTACGACGACAAGATGCCTTTAAGTCCGGTCAAATCTGCTTATCAAGCTATTCAATCGACAACCCCACTCTCCCCTCTCTCTGTGACTCATCTTCTGATCCGTTCCATGTGATCTTTCGTACTGATGAGATGATCATGTCAGTCATGTCTATGAAAGATACTGCATGGGATGGTGAGAATCATCGCTCCATTCTCTTTCTAGAACATGATACCATCAAGAGCTACCAACGGATTTCGACTCCGTCGACCGTTGTTGTTATTTCTTTAGTTCCCGAGTCAACACACGATGTCTTGTACAAAGGGAACTTGAAAAACATTCCGCCTACCGTTCCTCTTGACATATCGATTAAACCCATAGTCATGGAAAATGTTCATATCAGTGCCTCATGTTCTAGTGATGAGGTCCGCACGTATAAAGCCCTTTTCCAAGAATTTTGTGACGTTTTCACTTGGAGTTATAAAGAAATGCCAGGTATTGATCTTGATGTCGTTGTACATGAGATTAAAACATATCTGGATGCTAAACCCATTTGATAGAGACTTCGTCCAATCCATCCACATAAAGTTGTTGCTATCAAGCTTGAGGTTGAAAAACTTCTTAAAGATGGGTTTATATATCCTGTGGCTTTGACCGATTGGGTATCCAATCTTGTTCCGGTAAATAAGAAACAAGGTACGATCCGCGTTTGTGTAGATTATAGGGATATAAATAAAGCTTGTCCAAAGGAAAATTATCCTACCCCTTTTGTCGATCAGATCATGGACGACTGTGCCGGGAGCAAAATCTTCTCCTTGATGGACGATTTCTCCAGCTATAATCAAATTAATATTTTACCAGCGGATCAACACAAGAATGCTTTTATTTGCCCTTGGGGAACCTTTGCCTACCAAAAATTACCCCTTGGTCTGAAGAACGCTGGTGCGACCTTTCAGCGTGCTATGTCTTACGCTTTCCATTATATTAAGCACATTGAGCAACCCTATCTTGATGATCTCCCGGCGCATTCCATGCGTCGCCGAGATCACCCGGCACATTTAAGGGCCATTTTTGTACGCTGTCGTTATTATCGTATACGTTTGAACCCACACAAAAGTGTTTTTTGTGTGGAGTCTAGCAGACTTCTTGGTTTTATCATGTCGATACACGGGATTCGAGTAGACCACTTGAAGGTTGAGGCTATTCTTAATCTACCTCCTCCTTCCACACTACGCCAACTCCAAAGTTTGCAAGGGAAGGCAAACTTTTTGTGTCGTTTCATCCCCAATTACGCTGAACTGATAAAAGGATTCACTCAGATACTCAAGAAAGGTTACGAGTTTTTATGGAACGATACTGCAAACAAAGCATTTGAAGCTTTGAAACTTGCCTTAACCTGTACACCATTGTTTTTCCCCCCTGACTATAGTTGAGATTACTTCCTCTACTTAGCTGCTTCGGACTCTACCATTGCTATGGTTTTAGTCTAAGAGGATGATTCACATGACAAAAATGTGATATACTATTTGAGTTGGCGTCTCACGACTACCGAAACCAAATACCTGCATGTGGAGAAACTGGCCTTGGCAGCTGTTCAAGTTGTCCAACGTTTTTGCCATTATATCTTATTATGCAAAACCACTGTTATTTCCGATTGCAACCCCATGCAACATATCCTTACTCGACAATTGCTAGGGAGAAAGTACTCCCAATGGATAGTGATTCTCCAGGAGTTTGACTTGGAGTTTGAAAGCGCTAAGTCAAATAAATCTTTGGTTTTTGCCGAACTGATATGCGACCTTCCCTCTACTGAGATAGAAAATGTGGTATAGGATTCCTTTCCTGATGAATCCCTTTTTCTGATCAGTTCTGATGACGTATGGTACAGAGATATCATCATCTATCTCTAGACACAAACTTTTCGACCCAACCTATATAGTACGGATCGTCATTGTATACGATATCAAGCCCGCCAATACATCGTTCTTGGTGATACCCTTTACCGTCGCGGTGTTGATTCCATTTTTCGACGATGTCTCACCTACGATGAAGCTGAGAAAGATTTGAATGACTATCACTCTAGAGCATGTGGCAGTCATATGTCTGGGTATGCCATTGCCCAAAAGATCTTACGAGCAGCTTATTTCTAGCCTTCTTTATCTAAGGACTGCATTACTGCTGTCCAGAAATGCCATGCTAGCCAAACTTATAATAACAAGATAAGATCTCATACCGCTCTCTTACATCCTATAGTTTCCGTTGGTCAGTTCGCCAGATGGGGCATTGACTTCATGACATGTAACCCTCACTCGTCCGGGGGGCATGGATACATCATTGTAGCTGTGGATTATTTTACTGAATGGGCCAAGGCGATGCCTACAATCAATAACACCGAGAAAACTGCAAGATTCTTCATATTCCATCATATCATTACTAGGTTTGGTGTCCATCAAGCCATCATTACTGATCACGATAGTCATTTTCGAAATTTTATGATGTATGAACTTACTGAGAAGTTGGATCTTTGCCATGAAAACTCAACCCCCTATTATCCACAGGCCAATGGCCAAGTTGAAGCAATCAATAAAGTTCTTATTAGTATGCTTCGACAGATGATAGGAATCCATAATACAAACTGGCACACGATGTTGTTCTCAACGTTATGGGCTTATCGGACATCCGTCAAGTCTACCAGGGGATTTACACCTTTCTAGTTAGTTTATGGTATCGAAGCTATATTGTCAATTGAATGTGAAATACCGTCTTTGAAACTAGCCGTGGAAATTCTCCCTAACACCTCTGCTGAAGAGGAGCGTCTTTTGTATTTGATGCAACTAGATGAAACCCGTTACGATGCTGCCTTAGTTATTGAAACTCAGAAGAAACATGTTAAAGCCCAATATGACAAGCATGTCAAGCCACGTGTTTTTTCTGAAGGTGATCTAGTTCTCCTTTACGAGCAAGATCGTGATTTGCTAGGGGCCAGTAAATTAGAGCCCATGTGGCGGGGTCCTTATATTGTCAAATGAGTATTGGAGAAGGGATCTTATGAGTTGGTTGATTATGATGGAATTCCTTTTAGTGAACCCATAAATGGGCTTTACTTAAAGAAGTACTATGCTTAAGTCATTTTTGCATGAGTTCTTGTACTTTTAGTGTATCATACTCTTGTGTGCTTTTTCATTGTTCGGTTTCGACCTTCAGCTGCTTACCTTGCGTTGTGCTTGGTTTTGAGATGTCAGTGTCTTCGCTACCCTACATTGGCTTCATTGATGGTGCTAGTCGCAATACTCATAACTTAACATCTGTTTCTTGGGCAATCTATGCATCTACAGATGAATTGATTAGTCTACATGGTGTTTTCCTTGGTCGTGCAACTAACAATACTACGGAATACAGTGCAGTCATCGAATTATTGACCGATGTTGTTTCACTTGGAATCCGTCATCTCATTATATGACTCGATTCATAGTTAGTAGTCCTACAGTTGAGTAATGTTTACTCCATTCGAAGTCCTACATTATTAAGGGTATATTTACGAATTCGCCTCTTGGAATGTCATTTTGATTACATTGAATATCAACACATTCCTAGATGTCTAAATACAGTAACAAATGTATTGGTTAATTATGTGTTAGACAGACATTTGAGACATTTATAAAATTCAATCACACGTTGTATATACAAACAGTAAGCCGATAGAAGCCTCATATATATATATATATATATATAACGATAAAATTTGTACAAAAAGTGTTTTTGTCCGAAGACCAAAATATAAAAAATGTGAAGCACATGGCTTCATATACAATAGAGCATCAAGGATGTTGCTCACTATAACATGCAACTACCTGTGCTATTCTACGGAGCAGTTGATCGATGGAAGCAAACACCCCCAATGTGTGGTGCTGGTAATGCCTCGGGATATCATCAACAAAGGCATCTAGGATGTTCATCGTGAGCCCCTCCAGTTTTTTCTCTATGGTCTCGTAGTCGGCAGCAGCTACGACATCTCTCTTCTCTCACCTCTAGATAGGGGATGAACCTGGAGGTCAGTAAGGTCCTGCATCTGCAGCATAAAAGAGCATTTGATTAGTCATCGGATAAACAACATAAAAAACATTTATATCATTAAAAATCACAAAAACACCATATAAACAAAATGTATTTCTTACCTATGTCCCCCTATTGGGAAGCTTCAGGAAGAGCTAAGTCTTGATCTCCTCGGAAGTCCAGTCCGACATATGCATAGTCGTCAACCATGAGCATTTGATGTTAAAATTACTAAGACAACTGAGAGGGGGGGGTGAATTAATTGTTACTGTGCTTAAACAATTTTATGCCTATTAAAATATTATTAATCTTCTCCAAGTGATCATCAAGATTATGCAAGTCATGAACAACAAAAATAGTAAACATCAATCACACATATGATATACACAGAGACAAGTATTCATGAGGAAACCCATAAAGGGAGAAAACCTCTTCTTCTTTGAATGATAGGCAGTCTTTTTATGTTTTATACATCATCTATCTTTGAGCACCAACTCAATGTGAGGCTACCACCTCTTTTTTACAAGCTGCAACTTGTTGAGAGTACCAACTCTCTGGTTTCTCTTGCACCCACTAGAAGGAAGTACCAACTCCTTGAGTATTCCAACACCAACTGGATGGAAGCACCAACTTCCTGAGTGTTCCAGCATCAACTGGATGGAAGCACCAACTTTCAGTCACACAGGCACCAACCTGTATAACAAAGAACAATGGTTCTCCCTTTCACCACCCTGCCACCCTAGTTTTTTTGGCTGCAACCAGAAGGAAGCTACAACTCTCTGTGTTCAAGCACCCACTTGAAACTTTGAGGACAATAGTCCTACCTAGCACCACCCTACCACCCTGAAATATAAATCTTTGCTTGCTGAAATTTATTACAGTGATACAATATTTATCAATGGCTTACCAGTCTCATCATTGTTCTGCTACACTGCTCTGCTCTGCCTACATCAGTGTTTTCCTGCTCGCATTTTCTTACGCTTAAGTTCTCATACAGTCTGTTGTTTTCACCATTTCTGCTCTATCCAACTTATGTTCTTCATCTCTGCATTTTCTCCCTCAATTCATGCTGTGATATTCATTGCTTACAGTTCGACTAATTTTTATAGAGAAACAACAACCTCTCTCTGTCATGACATTTTTCTTTTATTCCTGCTCTCATCATTCGTTACACTTCGCATCTCCAATGCTCAAGTCGGGAATCTAAAAAACGCTCAAGCATCATGATTCCAACGCCCAGGAACAATGATTCAACCACTTAGGAACAATGATTTTGTTAGTGTAACTGAAATGTAACTGATCAAGAAGTCACGAAGTAAAACAACAACCCTTCGATCAGATTCTGTTTGATCAACGCCATTGGATTATACATGCAAATGCTTTTTTATTTTTCAATGCGTAACCTCCGATGTGGACCATAACAACACTAGTTCCTTCCTCAATCTTTCGCTGATGTGACCTTTGGCGATGCTCTCATGTGACCACGTGATTGCGGGCGCGACCAAAGGTGGTTTGAGGGCAATCCGCTTTTCTCCGCGCAATTCACTACAGTGCTCCACATATGCTTTCTCCAAAACCGTGGTTTCTATTGCGGCCCACCTTCAACATTTTAAAGTTCACGCACCTTCAATCTGCACAATGCGACGGGAACGTCGATCTCATGATCTTGACGGTGCTTCTAAACTGACGGTTTAGATCTATCATTTCAAGTTATGCGGATCATATCTAACCTTCCTAAATCAACGACTGTGATTTACTTTGTGATCCAGGCTCCGAGAGTTTGAAATCTCACACCCTGCTTTTCTCCGTACACCAATCTTCCGGAGTCGATGATCTGTGGAAACCTGTCCTTCTTAATCGACAACTCTATCTTTACTTCAGGAATTTAACCTTTCAAGCAGATCAACGGTTCTGCAGCCCCTTACTCGGTTCAACATTTGAGATCTCCTTCGCTACTCCGAGATTTGACAATTTCAATTCTCAAACTTCACGCTCTCCCAGAATGCTTTTAGCCGGAGTCCACAGATTCCTGCCACGTGTCTTCCTCAAATCAACGATCCTCATTCACTTCGGGACTTCGAAGCTTTTGTCATTTGTTGGTGGTGAAACTCCCGAAGTAAATCTCCCGGAGTGATGTAACATTACACAGTCACCTGATGACCTAGCACGGGTCGAGTGGTTTCCACGTGTCACTCGCTGACGTGGTATGCCACATGTCCTTGCTGACATGGTCTGCCACATGTCCTTGTTGACGTGGTCTTCCACATGTCCTTGAATTAGACGGTTGAGGCTTACTTCGGGTCTTTACCCAGATTCCACAGATTTATGCCATGTCTCCTCTGGATCAGATGACTCAAATCCACTTTGGACGATCCGACGCTTGAGATTTACTTCGGACGATTTGACAACTGAGATTTACTTCGGATGATCTGGCGATCGAGAATGTATTTCGGCTCTCCGGGCTTTGGGAATTTCAAAACTCAAACTGACGCTCTGGATCAGATGACCCAGATTCACTTCAGATGATCTGACGCTTGACATCTTCTTCGAACGATCTGATGACTGAGATCTATTTCAGATAATCGGACGATCGAGATTTACTTCAGCTCTCTAGGCTTCGGGAATTTCAATTCTCAACTGGAAATTCTTGAAGTGAGATTTCTCTGGAGCTCACGATCCATCACCACGTATCCCTCTGTATCTAACAGTTGAAATTTACTCCTGCTCTCCAGCTCTCTAGGGTTCGGGGATTTCAAATCTCAAACTTAAACTTCTTGAAGTGATTTCTCTGGAGCTCACGATCCGTCGCCACATATCCCTCTGGATCTCATGGTTGAAATTTACTCCGACTCTCCGAGCTTCGGGTATTTCAGTTCTCAACTTGAAATTCGTAAAGTGAGATTTTTCCAAAGCTTAACCTCCTCATAACTTTAGACCCAAAATGAATGATGTTCATTTGATCAAGATCTTAGATAAACGACTCGATCTGTCTGCGATGCAGCTTTGACTTGAATTAAATCCAACGACTCTCCATCTTTGTTTATCCTATCCTTCCATTTAATTCGATCTGATGACTGACAAAAATTCGGGTGATCGAGATCTCAGATCTCAGCCCTGGCTTATCTTGTCCTTCCACTTAAATCAATCCGATGGCTGACGAAAATTTGAGTGATCGAGATCTCAGATCTCAGCCCTTGCTTATCTTGTCCTTCCACTTAAATCAATCTGACGGTTGTGAAGACTCTCGAAGTAGATCCACGATCAAGGATTTGATCCTGATCATGTTTCTGTACTGCGCTTTCCCTTCTGAGCTTTGATCTCTTCTTATTCTCCATCGTCGTTGTTGTTCTTGCCATCAATGACAAGCACACTCTTCCTATAAAACATGCCAACATCTGAGTCCTCAACTAGTCGAAGAAAACATCGTTATATCCAATGATATGACCGGCTACATGTCATGCCATAAGGTCGACCCACCTCTTCATTCTCGGATCCTGTGGGGCAGGTATACCCCACTCTACCTTTAAGTGCAAAATTGGGACCCTCTCTAGGAAGAAGGACACCAAAATAGAACCGTATCCAAATTGTTTCAAATCACCACTCCTACATTTGGTTAGTTGTCTTTTCATACTCTTGAGAAGCCCTTCACATTAGTTAAAAACTCGAAGATCCATACATTACAATGCATACTGAAAATAGCTCTGAAGAGCCATATGGGGAGCTGCACTCCCTGTCATGCGTCTGATGGTATAGAGGATGGTCCGTAAGGGCAAGTCTTGAACGTCTCTTATAGCAACTTTATCGCTATGCTTTTGAGTACCTGGTGTTGGCGACGGAAGTCACTCCCGGATTGCTATCAGGAGCAGAGCCCGACGCCCATCAGTTTTGTGTCACGATTGTTCATAGATGGGTGATCGAATGGAGGGAAACTCAAAACAATAGCATTCCAACTCTGAAACTAGGCCAGGTATGCATGAGCAAGTGAGGTCTTGCGTAAAATTCAGACAGTGAGCTGTAGTAAAGGGTGAACAGGTGGAAGACTTATATAAGAGAAAAGCAGAGGTCTGTTATTAACATCGGGTTTCTAACAGGCTGAGGAAGAAGATGTCCAAATGCAATATCATCTTACATTCAAACACAAGGCCAGAGAATGCAATAATGCAACAATAAATCATTTATCATAGCAGAACTGCAATAATTCGCACGAGTCGGTCGTTCACAAACTCTCTTAGCATAAGATGAAAACTAGACGGAGTAAGAAGAACTGTTTGTCATAAAACAAGAAATCTCATATACAGATGCATAAACTGAAAGCTAGGATAGCTGCCAAAACATTACATTAGGGAGCTCTGCTCTACCATCGATAGATACAAAAATGGCGAAAACGCCTGCATATACTCAAAACGACAACAACAACAAAATCGAGACGCTGCATTAAAAACTTTGCGTCTGCATGGCTTCTGACAATCTGCATCTGCAGTCTCTGAATGATCGTGCACCTATGGCAGACACAATCGAATTCCTGATAGTCCCATGGGTGAATCGACGTGCTTTTAATTCATCGCCGGACTTTCCCTTTATGGCGGAGATGATGTCCAACCACCACCAACTACCTTAATAACTGCTTCCTTGGGATTGGGAATGGCTCAGCCGACTTGGCACCTTAAGACGTGGAAGACCCCTCGCGCTGCCACCTGGATTAGCTGAACGACCTGATGAGTAGATGTGGTGGACAGCGCGAAAGCTGCGGGGGGGCCTAACAGAAGTGGTGGCGCCAAGACCATGAGGGTGAGATGAGAGGTAGTGAGGTGTGGGCAATATGACAGGGAAGGACACACGGCGGAAAGAAATAAGCGGAGGGGGTAGGAGATGAAATACAATGGACACATTATTAATGGGAGGCTGACGTGGAAAGGAGCGGGACACATGGCAGGTGGTAAATGAATGATGAGATGGAGAAGGGACCACCTGGACTAAAGTGGAGATAGACAGATGATGCATGGCAATAGGGGAGAGGCAGCTCAGGAGGATGACATAATGGGAAAAGGGCCCACCTTGGTTAAACATAGAGCAGCTGAGAAGGGTGAGATCGCGCGAGCACCGTTGATCCGGGCGCTTAGATCTCGGCCATTGGGAAGTTGCGCGCTCGATTCCAAATCCCCCCCTCGGCTTAAAGGTAGAAAGGCAGGGGGGTCCGGAATTGCCTTGAGCGTCGTTGATCCGGGTGCTCTGATTAGGACCGTTGAAGAGATGCACCCTCGATTCCGGACCCCCCCCTCCGTTTAAAGGTAGAAAGGCGGGGGAGGTCTGGAATCCTATATGCACCGTTGATCCGTGCGCGCGAATCTCTGCCGCTCAGACTTGCTTGTCACTTACCACAGGCACATTAACATTCCAAACTTAGGACAAGTGGGTTTTTAACCCATTCCTTTGCATTCTAACCCCCTTACAAGAAATATCGCTAACATTTGGCTCCATGGGGGATAGAGTCGTCCCTGTGATGCTCTAAGAACACTTTTGCAGATTCAGTGCCTTGCTGTTGGGCTATGGAGTCATTTATTAAGATGAACACAAAAACAATATTTACAAGAACAAAAGAGCCGACTGCGGCTCACAAAAAACATTTTTTCAAGAAATGCCCATTTACTAGGCCATTAAAAACTTCTTTTCGTTCCAGATCCTGCAACCTATATGTGTTGTTGGAGAAAATCTCAGAGATTTTAAAGCGGCCGATCCAGAGGGCGTCAAACTTGCTGTGCTTGCCTTTATCCTGTCTGGGTGCGTCCCACTTAAATACCAAGTCCCCGACCTCGAACTCCTTTTTCCTGACCTTTCTGTCAAAAGCCTGTTTGATCTTCTGCTGATGACTGAAAGCTGCGTCCCTTGCTTGTTCTCCGATTTGCTGCGCTTCCACTATTTGATGAATTCTTCTGATCATATGATCTGGTTCTCCCTCGTAGTCTTGAAAGAACTTCACCACAGGTAAGGCGAGTTGAGTAGGGAAAATTGCCTCTACTCCATAGACTAGTTGAAACGGCAAAGTGCCCAGAGACTTCTTCGTGGTGACACGATCGGCCCACAGAGCAAATTTCAACTTTGAATCCCAGGCTCTTTTGTTATCCTCTAACAATATTTTGATGATCTTTATCAGGATTTTGTTGGAGGATTCCGCTAAACCATTTCCCTGGGGATAGTAGGGGGTGGATTGAATTAGCGAGATCTGGAACTGCTCACATAACTTAATTAGAGGTTCAGATTTGAAAGAAGCAGCATTATCGGTGACGATCCTGCTGGGACAACCAAATCGGGCTATGATATCCTCCAGGAAGCTGATAATTACTTTGTGTGATGCACTTCTGGTGGGGACAAATTCTATCCACTTGGTGAAATAATCTATTGTAGTCAGGATCCATCTGTGTTGACCACTTGAGGGAGGATGAATTTCTCCGATGAAGTCCAACCCCCACTGCTGAAAAGGTGCTGAAGCTACTATGGGTTTTAATGGCAGCGATTTGAGCTGTTGTCTTCCTGAGAACTTTTGGCATTTGATGCAAGCTCTGATCTCCTTGCAAACATCGGGGAATAAAGTGGGCCAGTAATACCCAGCCCGGAGTATCTTGTGAGCCGTGGTTTTCCAGAAATGATGACCTCCACAAAGGCCGCTATGAAAATCAAACATAACCTTCTGGGCCTCCTGTGGGTCCAGGCATCTCAAAAACACCCCTAGAGGGTCTCTCCAGTACAAGATTTGGTCAATGAGGCAATACCTAACCGCTTTGAGCTTTAGAGCCCTTGCTTTGCTTTTTCCCATTCCATCGGGGGGCTTCAATTCTTGCAGAAAATATAGAATGTCACGATACCAGGAACATTCTGCCAGTGATAAGCCATCTTGAGAGCGTGGGCTGGGCGATTCAACTTGCTGAGATCCTGGGCGAGTATTGATGAAACTAACTCCCAAGGCTTCGCAGTTAGATTCATCCATTAGCTTGGCTAAACCTTGTCCCTTAACCAACTTGGTGGGTTTTATCTCCAAGTCAAATTCCAGAATTTTTGCGATCCATCGGCCTCTTTTCCTATCTACGTCGGGTTGCTCAAGTATGTCCTTCACAGAAGCCGAGGGAACATATGCTGTTACTTTTGAATGTAAGACATATACTCTGAAAGCTTTAAGAGCTTTCACTAAGGCATAGGCCTGCTTCTCCATGATTTCATACTTGCTCTCTGCGTCTCTTAACGCCCTGCTGAAGAAGGCGATGGGCTACTCACGCCCTTCCTCATTTTTCTGCAATAAGACCGCTGTCACTATATCAAAAGAAGCAAAGGAGAAAATTAGGAACTCTTTGGAATAATCAGGACTGATTAGCGCAGGCGCCTCAGCCAATGCCTTTTTTATTTGGTCAAAATATGCCCGGGGCTCAGTGGTCCATCTCACTTCGTTCCCTTTCCTGAGCATGGCCGTGATGTGTTTCACTAGCTAGGGAAAATTTGAGACGAACCTCCTCAGGAAGTTAATCTTTCCTAGAAATGCCTGGACCTCTTTTTTTGACCTGGGAAGTGACAGGGTTTTAATCGCCTCCACTCTGCTGGGATCAATTCTTACTCCTTCCGCTGATACTATATGGCCCAACATCTTGCCCTCCATCATAGCGAATAGGGACTTCTTGGGATTCAGGGAAAGACCGAATCTCCGACACTTCGAGAAAACTCTCCTTAAGTGGTAGCGGTGCTCCTTATCAGACCTGGAGAAAACTGTGATGTCATCTAGGTAGATCACTACGAACTGGTCTTTTTCTTCGATGAAGGCTATGTCCATGGCTCGCTGAAATGTTGCTCCTGCATTCATCAACCCAAATGGCATTTTGGCATACATGAATGTGCCCCAAGGAGTGGTGAAGGCTATCTTCTTCCTGTCCTCTGGCATGACCGATATTTGATTATAGCCAGAAAACCCATCGATCATGGATATCCTGGATGCACCAGTTACCCTCTGCAATATATGTTCCATCTTAGGTAGGGGGTAATTGTCTTTCTTTGAGCTTCTGTTTAGGTTCCTGAAATCGACACAAAGCTTGATTTCTCCGCTTTTCTTCCTTTCTGGGACCAAGTTGGCCACCCACTCAGAATATCTCAAGGGGACAATGATCCGTGCATCCAACAACTTTTTAACTTCCTTCTCCATGACGGGAAGCAACATGGGATTTATCTGTCTTAGCTTCTGCCTGAATGGCCTACCCTCTTCCTTCAATGGGATCTTGTGCTCAATGACATATGTGTCATACGTCTTGAGGTCTTCATATGTCCATGCAAACACATTGACGAACTCTCTCAGCAACTCCATGTACTCAGCCCTCTGTCCACTGGTCAGGCTACTTGACAATTTGACGAATCTAGGCTCCTCCTGTGAACCAATGTTGCATTCGGTTGTATTGGCATCTTCATTTGAGACCTTTCCCTTTACTGGCACATCATTCCCATCGAACAATCTTTCTAAAGGGACAAGTCCTCTCGGAATGTGATTGCTAGGCAGCTGAATGATCTGATGATTAGCGATTTTATTTAAAAACTCCTCAGGACGAGGGTCACCTTCCAGGTCGGGATCCTGGTCAATATGCAACGCAGAAAATTCGTCAACTGATTGGAGAAACCTTTCGAGTTCAGAATCATCCTCGAACACCTTCCAATGCTTGACATTGTCCGGCGCCGAGGGCCTATATCTTATATCAACATCATTTTCTACCATAGGCGGCAGAGGAAATTTGAGCACGCTAGTTGAAACAACTAAAGAATCGGCCAAAGTATTTTCTCCCCTCGGAATGAAAGAAATGTTAAAATCCAATAAGAAATTATCAATAAGGTCCCATACTTCATTCTGATAATTCCTGAGCCGGGAATTATGGGCATGATAAGCATTCCTTACCTGCTGAATAATCAACTCAGCATCTCCAAATATTGCTATCTCTTTAATTCCCATTTCCTTTGCGGCCCTCATACCCAGAACAAGAGCTTCATACTCTGCCACATTGTTGGTGGCTTCGAATTCCAGCTTGTATGACAGGGACACGACTTCTTGACAAGGCAACATGAAAACCACTCCAGCGCCAATGCCTTCGCTAGAAGAAGCTCCGTAAAAAAACATCTTCCACACAGGGGAGCTTTGAGGGGAAATCGGATGATCAGGGCTGGGGTGTTTTCTGATTAGTAAATAGCTTTCAGGGGCATCGGTAAGCTGCAACAAACTAGACCCCAAGTCGGTGTCAAGTGCAAAGATGGGGTAATTTGTAGGGTCTGCTTCATCACTGACGATATAGGCTAGCTGGGCTTCTCTGTATAATCTACTTTGTTCCCCTCCGAAGACCGGAATGGTGGCATATGTGAGATCCATTTGTAGTGTCCCTCCAAGTTTTTTGATCCATGATCTAGACAACAACATACCGAATTTGGGGGGAACGTCGGCTACCACAATATCCATGACCACACTTTTCATGGGCAGCTGAAACAGGGAAACCACCAGGTCTTTGATGACTCCTAGGAACTGCACTCTCCTTGAGTCGAAGGAATATAAATCATGATAAGTTCTTGTCACCTCCAGTCCCAATTCTTCCATGAATATCTTTGGCATAAGGTTATGGGAAGCCCCTGAATCCATGAGGCAGTTATGCAGTACTTTATCATGTATGTTCAGGGATGTGTAGAAGGGGGGGGATGAGTCATCTCTGTCTTCTACCATGGGGCCTAAGATGATGACTGGCTTCTCATCTTGAAGGTTTACTGAGTCAGAGGGGGGCTGGGGGGACTTAGATTGTAGCAGCTTGGAGAGGGATCTTTTAAAATCTTCATTTTTAACTAGCTCTGAGAGAGGGACGGGGATTCTGATCTTTTGAATTTCATGTTCAAAATTAAAGGATGGAATGGGCTTAGGAGCTTCCCTTACCTCGGTGATGGGTTCTTTGACTACTGGAAAAGCACCCTGAGCTCCTTTATCTTTAGTAGCGGCTACTGCATATCTAATAGGCCTTTCTGCTATGAGGGGCTGGTCTGGGCTATCAAAGTCTCCTTCTTTCCTTCTCGATCTGAGATTATATCTGTTAGAAGCGTGACCGGCCCTTTGTTCTTTCCCCAACTCATGAATTTGAGCACTCATCAGTGATTGTTCATATGCGGACTGCGTCAAATGGGGAAAAGGGGGAGTTTCTTCAATACAGTGAATTTCAGGGCCAAACTCGTCTATCTCCTCTCTTTCCTCATGATCAACTAGGTTGTTTTGGAGGGGGGTTTGAACCCTTTGATCTTCTCTGTCCTTTCCCCTCTGTTCCCTCGGGAGGACCTGAGGTATATTGTTAGAAGGTCGTCTGAAACCTCTATTATCAGTGTTTAGGGGATTTCTGTACATGGGCTTCCCCTCTAATTCCCACCTTTCTATCTTGGCAGTAAGTGATTTTATTGCTCTAGCTGTCTCATCTGTCTGATGGTGCAGGGGAGAGGAACTGGATGAGGAAGTTTCAGGCCTGTTCTTGGACGTATTTCTATCACCGACGTTCTTGAGTCGGTTGACAACCAATATGTTGGATTCTACCTCCACGGCTGCGTCTTGCATGTGTGCCAGCGTAGCAGCTCTTCTCTCCCTTAGCAGTAGGCAGAAATCAGGATCGAAGGCACTGGAGTAAGTGATCTTTGCAGAGGCTTCGGAGGGTTTTATCTCAGCAGGAATTTTGTTGTACATTTTATTAAATCTCTTGGAGAAGTCAGAAACAGACTCTCCTTCCTTTCTCTTCAACGACCCAAACTCTATCATGTAATACATGAAGTCTTTTTATCTCCCCACTGTCTCAAAAAGGCATTATCTAAAGCTCTGATCCCATCAATAGATCCAGGAGGCAGGGCCTTGAACCATTTTCTAGCTTCTCCTTGGAGACTATGGACAAAAATTCTCATCCATACGTCTGTGTGCATGATAACATTATCATTCGCGAAAGTGTAAAAGGCTGCTAGGTGCTCTTCTGCAGCTATGTCCCCCTCGGCTGTAAACTTGGGCAGTTGTTTAAGGTACCCGTTTGCTGGGAGGTTATTGAGAGGCTGTGGTAGCACGAGGGGAGTGTACTTAGCGGCTATGATGACCTCTATTTCGGTCATAGGGAGATTTGCTCCGGCCATAGGAATATTAGGTGGAGGAGAACTCGGAGGAGAAGGAGTTCGCAAAGGGGCTACCGGGAATGAATCTCGGAGTGGGGTGGGAAACAAGAGGGGATTCAAGGAGAAGGCTAACGAGCTCAAGTCAGCAAGTGCTCCTCCTTGTGCAGGAGTGGGGAAATATTATGTGGTCGTGGGTCTATGCCAAGGTACAACTTCAGAGGAGAGGGGAGTGACAAGGATTTCTCCCTCCAATCCCAGACCAGGAGGGGAAAACTCAGCAGGAACACTCCCAAAATTCAGGAAATGGGAAACTTGTGAAGGAGGTCTATCAAGAAACTGAGGGGGAGAAAACGAAGTTCTTACAGAAGGAGATGGCGGATTACCTGTTTCGGCGGTGGAAGCTTCTTCTTCAGGGGCCTTTCCTTTTCTGAGAACCACCTCTGGATTGGTTTCAGGTGTAGCTAGGGGCAGCTGTGGATGAGACCGCGTGTGTCTGCCTCTGAAAGCCACAATTGATAGAGCAGGTTCTCCCCAGCGGAGTCGTCACAATGGAGTCGCCAGGTGCACAACAACAATCTTGATAATTCTGATATCTGATGCACCTTCAGAATCAGTTAATCGTTGTCGTTCAATCCGGGGGAAAATATTCAACTTCGTTCCCCGGCAACGGCGCCAGAAATGTTGGCGACGGAAGTCACTCCCGGATTGCTATCAGGAGAAGAGCCCGATGCCCATCAATTTTGTGTCACGGTTGTTCATAGATGGGTGATCGAATGGCGGGAAACTCAAAACAATAGCGTTCCAACTCTGAAACTAGGCCAGGTATGCATGAGCAAGTGAGGTCTTGCGTAAACTTCAAACAGTGAGTTGTAGTAAAGGGTGAACATGTGGAAGACTTATATAAGAGAAAAGCAGAGGTCTGTTATTAACATCGGATTTCTAATAGGCTGAGGAAGAAGATGTCCAAATGCAATATCATCTTACATTCAAACACAAGGCCAGAGAATGCAATAATGCAACAATAAATCATTTATCATAGCAGAACTGCAATAATTCGCACGACTCGGTCGTTCACGAACTCTCTTAGCATAAGATGAAAACTAGACGGAGTAAGAAGAACTGTTTGTCATAAAACAATAAATCTCATATACAGATGTATAAACTGAAAGCTAGGATAGCTGCCAAAACATTACAGTAGGGAGCTCTGCTCTACCATCGATAGATACAGAAATGGCGAAAACGCCTACATATACTCAAAACAACAACAACAACAAAATCGAGACGCTGCATTAAAAACTTTGCGTCTGCATGGATTCTGACAATCTGCATCTGTAGTCTCTGAATGATCGTGCACCTATGGCAGATGCAATCGAATTCCTGACAGTCCCATGGGCGAATCGATGTGCTTTTAATTCATCGCCGGACTTTCCCTTTATGGCGGAGATGATGTCCAACCACCACCAACTACCTTAATAACTCCTTCCTTGGGATTGGGAACGGCTCAGCCGACTTAGCACCTTAAGATGTGGAAGACCCCTCGCGCTGCCACCTGGATTAGTTGAACGACCTAATGAGTAGACGTGGTGGACAGCGCGAAAGCTGGGGGGGGGCGTAACGGAAGTGGTGGCGCCAAGACCATGAGGGTGAGATGAGAGGTAGTGAGGTGTGGGAAATATGACAGGGAAGGACACACGGCGGAAAGCAATAAGCGGAGGGGGTAGGAGATGAAATACAATGGACACATTATTAATGGGAGGCTGACGTGGAAAGGAGCGAGACACATGGAAGGTGGTAAATGAATGATGAGATGGAGAAGGGACCACCTGGACTAAAGTGGAGATAGACAGATGACGCATGGAAACAGGGGAGAGGTAGCTCAGGAGGATGACATAACGGGAAAAGGGCCCACCTTGGTTAAACATAGAGCAGCTGAGAAGGGTGAGATCGCGCGAGCACCGTTGATCCGGGCGCTTAGATCCCGGTCGTTGGGAAGCTGCGCGCCCGATTCCGGACCCCCCCCCTCGGCTTAAAGGTAGAAAGGCAGGGGGGGTCTGGAATTGCCTTGAGCTCCGTTGATCCGGGCGCTCCGATCAGGACCGTTGAAGAGATGCACCCTCGATTCCGGACCCCGCCCCCCCCTCCGTTTAAAGGTAGAAAGGCGGGGGAGGTCCGGAATCCTATATGCACCGTTGATCCGGGCACGCGAATCTCTGCCGCCCATACTTGCTTGTCGCTTACCACAGGCGCATTAACATTCCAAACTTAGGACAAGTGGTTTTTTACCCATTCCTTTGCATTCTAACCCCCTTACAAGGAATATCGCTAACACCTGGCACATAATTCTCATTGATATAGTGGTTCATAGGTGGACCACCACCTCTACTACCTGTAAGTGTGACTCGGGACCCATGAGGAGATAGCCTGGTCAAGAAGTAGATATCCTCGATATCTATCGTAAGAATGTAATCACCCACATGAAACGCTTGCTCGTTCACATCCCACATGTGAACTAGGTACTCGAGTAATCTTAGCTGGGCCCTCAGACCCTGAATTTTGAAGAATTTTAACAATCCACACTTCTAGAGGGCCATCACCGTTCCCGGGTCATTCCCGACAAAGTAGTCTTCCTCCTCGTGCTCTCTCTCTCTCCATTCCAACATTTTTACTATGGGAAACTTGCAATGGAACATTAAAGAGAGATCAACATATTTATCTTCTTCCCTGGAAATTTTTTATTGGCAAATACATTTTAAATTTTTTTTGAACTGTGCACGTCGCAGGTTTGAGCATCTGTACAGTGGGAGTCATCGCAGGTTGGCTATAGGGTCGATTGCGACGACCCTAGATCGTCGCAGGGCTCGATATAGGGCACCTGTGATGACCTCCTCGCATAGGTACCCTCAAAAACTTAACTCAAAAGTTTATTTTCAATCAATGAAAAACAAATTTTGATCCATGGAAAGTTGAAAGAGATGAAAAATACCTATTCCGTGGAGACCGTTCGTCGAATGATCAGTCGTGCCTTCCGCAATCTGTAGTGGAAAATCGAGGTAAATAGGGGGTTTTAGAGCAAATTTTGGGTGAAATGACAAATGGAATAGTGAAATGAAGTTTTTACCCATTTTTATTGACTTTTTCACTTTTTCATTTATATTTTATATTATTTTATGTATTTTACCTAAACCCTAAAGTCCTAACTACTTTGCAAGTGTTGACTTTTTGCAGATAAAAAGTCTAGGAGTAAAACGTTGAACAAGGATACGCGTTTTAGTTTGTTTTTATACATTTGTCGCATGTACAAATCCTTTTGGGGATTTGGAGGAAAAACTTCGAGCTTAGTTTTTGTTCTTTCTCATGCTCGTAAATCAATGAGAATGTAACCGAGTATACTTTTATCACTTTTTCGGACTTGTAATGGTAACACAAAAAACGAAACCGATGGAGTATCCTTTAAGCTCTTTTCACGCTCTGTAAAAATGAAAATATTGCCGAGTGACCTTGTTCTTTTCACGCTCATAAAAGTATTTGAAGGAAATGTTTGTTGAGCGGTAGTTTATCTCTTTTTCGGTCTCATTAGACTACTTTATGAAAAAGGAACTTATGGAGTTCTCTTTGAGTGTTTTTCAAACTCTCTAAACATGAAAACCCCCCAAGTTTCTTTTCTTTGAACTCATTAAACAAACATCGAGAGACCCATATGGGACCGAACCACTCCTTCTTAGGGTTCATTAAACATACTCCAAGGGACTCATATGAAGGATGAGCTTACATCAACAAGCATATGTTATCCTCCTCAAGCTTGCGTAAAAATAAAGGGGTAGTCGCCATAANAATAGTCACTCTTGAACATGACACCCCCTTTCATCATTGTATCCGGGTTGACAAATCCACTTGTCTCTCATTTGACCATCCACATATCCATATGTTGGGTCCTCCTTGAGTCAATGCTGCCAAGACCATTGTCGTGTCATTCATATGTTCAAGAGAAGTCCAGCCTTAATAAGCCTCTGATTGAGTCGACCATCTGCAGTTATAAATATTTTACCATGTCGACCTTCCCCGTGTTAGTTTCAAATCACTTTACACTCCAATCTACCTCAAATCTGTTACTTATTTCGTGTCGTTGATGGGGGATACATCAAGGCCCTCCTGTGACGAGTCTTTTCCTATCGACTTTAGCTCATTATCCAGGAACAAGACTTAGAATTCATTCAGTACCTTAGAGCCTGCATGCCTCAATGGCAGGTTTCTTCGCTTTCGACAGTGATTTCACATCATTGACCTCTGATTGGAAGATTCCATCGAGTGTTCGACTTCAACTCATTTATTCACATTCGTTGGATTTTACTGGGGTACCTTGGGAGTCATTGACATCGATGGTGATTTCCCTCACACTTGTTAACGATTTTCATCAATGATTGGTAATCAAGTGGTGTATACGATGTTCGACTTCAACACATGTAATTGCATGATTAGATTTGTACTTAAGGACAATGGAAATGAAGACCCTGGATCGTATCATTCTGGTCCAGGTTGTGATGGAGTATTTATGATTTGTATTGACACATAAATCCGCTTTGTATGTCTCGTGGCTATGTCCGAATTTGAGTCATTTTAGAGCATAGATCCACAGTGTATTATGGGTGGCTATGCTGATTCATAATGACATGGATCCACAGTGTATATTTAGTGGCTATGACTCACTTGACATTTTGTAATCTGAGTATGGGAATGCCTACCTCAACCAATGGTATATTATTATGTTGATGCTTGACTGTTTGCAGGTTCCCAATCGGTGCACTCCTTGTTTCTGACACACACATTCTACAAAGTATTTTAGTTTTCACGAGTTCCAGCCTCATACTTTGGGTGGCATTCTGTTACACATTATTTTGGTCACCCCGATGATCCATTGACAACATGTGTTCATGTTCCCAAAAAGAGTCTTTCTTCATGAGGAAAGTGTCTGACTTTCTCTTCTCAAAAACCTTATTAAGGAAGTTCATCGCAGGCTGCACCATACACAGGGTACAACGATGCCTGATCATCACCCCTTGTTCTAAAGCTGGGTTGCGACGTCTCCGCAGGCTGCTCTACAGTTAGGGTGCGACGATGTCAAAAGACTAAGAAAAGGTCGAGTTTCACGAAAGTTATAGAAGGGGATCTTCTAGAAGATGAGGTGGCATCCGTATGGTTGGGATCTTATTCGCTTCTCTGATTTGGTGGGATCATCCTAATCTCTTCAACCATATCTCTTTCCCTTATATAAAGAGGGATTTCTCATGGAAAAGGCTAAGGTTGATTCAAGCAAGATTAATGTTGAATAGTCTAAGAATTGGATGAGGAATTCTACTTCAACTCATACTTGAGAGCTTCATTTCAGTTTATCAAGTCATTGTGGATTTTCTTCATTCAAGGTTGGAGCAAGTGTGTGTGTTGGAGCAAAGGGTCATCGAGAGCGGACCTTGCAACATCAAGGCTTTGGTTGTAATCTCCACTTTCATTTTTATATAATACAATGATATGTTTCCTTGCCATAAAACTTGTCTTGTTTTATTGTATGATTCCTTGATCACGTGCATAAGTTCTTGTTGAGTATATTGGATTGCTTTCACTTTGGTTGGCTTGTGTTCCCTTGCAGATTCAATATCATAGGAGCACTGGAGTGGAGTTAGGATGACAATGGAAAGAGGAAGCGACATTTAAATGGTATGTTGCCTATCTCTTGTTAGCTAGTAAACTCAATGGTTAGAGCTTAGGGAAAGCGTCATATTCTATTCTGTTTTGTTTTAGATCTAGGTGGATCTAGAGAGATCTCTTTATGTCCGCATTTACCAATAAATCCCATAACAACACCTAACTTTGCACTCACCCTCTTGCCTCGGTTTCCACTTATTAAGTTGTATAGCCTCCTCTTGTCCTCTTAGCCTCTTCACATGTTAATGCTTTATATTGTTTTACTTGGATTACACCATGCTCACTATGCTCGTGAGGTTGAACTTTGGAAAAACACAATATTTTCATATGTTATTTAGCTAGTCACATTAATATTAACTAGAGTGTCCTTGGCCTTGGGCTGTCACTAAGAGTTTACATGACCACATTAGCATGTCGCACATTGAAACAACACTAACGACAATGTCTCTCCTCACAATTTGAACAAAAATGGGTACTTTTTCCTTATGGAATACACCATCTCCTAAGTGGCTTTATTTGGTCCAAATTGTTCCCATTGCACCCTAACTTATGTGTGCACTTGATTCCAAAGAAATGTCATCTTCTCGTCGAGGATGCATGAAGTCTAGTTTAGAACTAGATCCATATAGTTCGACATGAATCACAGTCCAATCAATCACATGATTATAATCATGCACATATTTGTTAAGCAAAGAGCATGAAATACATTGCATGCTCTAATGTTAGTAGACAACACTAATCTATATGCCATTGGCCATATTCTCAATAATTTCAAAGGTTTTGCAACATATGAGAGCAAGCTTAAAACATATTCCCAATTTGAATAAACTTTATTAGGTTTCACCTTAAAAACCACACAATCACCCATTTTGAATTATTTACAATATTTGTTGAAGTTAACATAGTTTTTCTATCTATTTTGGGTTGATTTCAATTTTTTCTTAATGTTGGGACCCTACTCTTTCATCTCCTTAAGCAAGTTTGGGCCATGTAACACGATCTACTAGATTATCCCAATGCATTGGAGTATTGTGTCTCCTTCCATGCTCATTCAATGATACTTGATGCCTATTGTTGTATGCAAACTCCACTAAGTGGAAGTTATGTGTTCACATGGATGGCTTGTTTATCACATACATTTGCAACATGTCCTCATTGACTTGATTAACTTTCCCATTTTCCCCATGTATGTGTAAACATTAAGTTTTACTAAAATTCAATTGTGTTCCTAGTGATTGGAACATACTCTTCCATAAGTTTGATGAGCACTTCACATCTCCATAAAACATTGTGTTAGGCACACCATGTAGTTTCACCACTTCTCTCATAAACATTTTAATAACTTTCACTTATTTATGAGTAAGTCACATTGGAATAAAGTATGTTGCTTTTTTTAGGCTTATCTACCATTATTGTGATGGAATAATGTTGCTTCATTGTTTTAGCTAGGTGGTCTTATGATGAAATCCATTATCACATCTTCATTTTTCCACTCTATAAATGACCAATAATACCATTCACATTATCATTGCTTCATTTTTCCACCCTATAAATGATAAATAATACCACTTGATGTTGGTTCTTTTCCTTTTCCTTTTGACATTCTAAACACTTAGACACATAATTTGCGACACCATGTTTCAAACCTAGCCAAAAATATTACTTCCTCATTGTAGTAATAGTCCTCTGCTAACTTGGATGCCCTACATATGGAATGTCATGTATTTATGTCAATATAAGCTTCCTTAATTCTTCAAAACTAAGTACATACATTCGATTTTTATAAATTACCTAATTAATATCCAGAAAGTTGATATAATTGGTAATTATCTTGCAAATATATTTTTCTTTCAACAATCCATCCTCACTTAAATGGAGCACTCATATGATACCAGAGCTTCAAATGATTTTTTCTTAAAACTGGTTTCAAAGGTATTAATGGTAGTTATATTGTTATGATCCAGGGCCTTAAAAATGATAAAAAGTCAACGGATACAGTCCACTTCGAGGGGGAAACCTCCTTTTAAAATATATCCAATTCAGAAGACAAGTTGAGATGATCCTAAGACTAGGTATCCTTGGTATATATAGGAGACAAAGGGTACAATTATAATGAAAGGGTACAATGATGGGTTCTAGCATACATACAAATTTAACACTAGAAATGTAATAATTCAATATCTGGGGATTAGTAAGGGGTTATATACTTAACATGGGGCTTTGTCTAGGGCTTAACGTGCCCCTCCCCTTGAAACAAGTGTTGTCCCCAACACTTGACTAACTACATGTGTTTTTGCATGAAGAACTCACCTTCCCATGTCGCCTCTCACACTGATAGCTTCTTCCATTTGTTTGATTTTGTAGCTACTTTATCCTTGTTTCAAGGATTGTTTCTTATTCTAGTATGATTTTTCCCTCTTCATTAATCTCTGGTAAAATAGTTTGGACTGGGGTCTTGTCACCTATTACCTTCTTTAAGCAAGAAACATGGAAGATTGGATGTAGGTAACTCCAATTTGTACGCCATACTTCCAATCACTTGAAATGCTTTATAGGGGCCATAATATTTGGGTGTTAATTTATTGTCCTTCGTTTATTGCTTGGGGGACATATGTTTCTATGATTGTAGCATAAAAAATACCCAACCCCCCACTTCAAATTCCCATTCACTGTGATGTTGATTTGCTTGTTGTTTCGTCTTATTTTGTGCCATTTTCAAGTTGTTCTTCAATAGTTTGAGAACCTCTTGTTGGTGCCCTATGTGGTCCTCCACTACCTGGACCTATATAGTCCCTTTCAAGGGTGTTGTGATGGATGGAGGATGATATCCATAAAGTTCTAGAAATGGGAACATTTTTTATGAAGTATGAAAGGATGTGTTGTACCGCCATTCTTCCAAGGGCAACCACTTGACCCATTGTGTATGTTTATGAGATATAACACAACAAAGATATCCTCCTAGGCATTTTTGAGCCAATTGAGTACCCAAACAAGAAAATAATTCAGTCCAAAAAATTTCAGTGAAAATTGGATCTCTGTCACTTACAATAATCTTAGGGACTCCATGAGGCTTTTGATTTGTTTCCATGAATATTGTAGCTATTGTACTTGCTTTAAAAGGATGAGAAAGAGAGAAAAAATGGGCATACTTTGTCATTCGATCCACTACTACCATGATGATCATTTTTCCTTTAGATTTGGGTAAACCTGTAATAAAATTCATTGAAACTTCTTCGCAATGTTAAATTGGTATAACTAATGGTTGTAGGAGACTTGACGTCTTGATTGTCTCTCCCTTATTCCATTGGCAGACCACACATTAAAACACAAAATTTTGAACGTCAGTTTTAAGACCTTCCCCCCAAAAATCCTTCTTGATCCTGTGGTAAGTTTTCGAGAACCTAGAATGTCATCCTATAGGAGAAGTGTGCAATTCCCGAAGGACCTTATATTTGAGTTGGGAATTCTTACATAAATACATGTGATCATGATACCATAGCAAAACATTATTCCATACAAATTTATCTAATGCACTAGGGTCCTCTTGTAGTTTTTGAATGATCCTACATACCTCTCCATATTGCTTCCAATCTATCCTTGCTTCTTCCACCCAATCAGATTGTGGAATAGAAATAGCACATAGTGAACCCTCTGTTTCTTCTTCTTTCCTTGAAAGTGCATCTGCCACAATATTATGTTTTCCTTTATTGTAAATAATTTCAAAGTCATAACCTAGCATCTTTGTAACCCATTTTTGTTGCTCTTATAAAGATAATCATTGCTCCAAGAAGTACTTCAAACTATCATGATTTGTTTTTACTTTGAAGTGTCTTCCAATTAGGTAAGGGCACCACTTCTTAACTGCATGTAGTATGGCCAATATTTATTTTTAATAAATGGGTTGGAGTAAGTTTTTTCCTTTAAGTTGGATACTTTCAAAAGGCAAGGGACTTTCCTTCTTGCATTAAAATTGCACCAATGCCATGGCCCGAGACATCACACTCCACAATAATTTTTTTTGTGAAGTCGGGTGTGGCTAGGATAGGAGTTGTACACATAGCCTCCTTAAATTTTTCAAAGGATTGAATTGATTCTTGAGTCCAAGAAAATGATTCCTTCTTTAATAATGTTATTAGAGGTGCCTCTATTGACCATAATGCTTGACAAAATTGCGGTAATATCTTGTCAATTCTAAGAATCCTCTAAGTTTCTTCAAGGTTTTGGGAATTTTCCATTCCCTCGTAACTTTAATTTTCTTAGGGTCCACTTTTATACCTTCATGAGATACAATATGACCCAAATATTCCACTTCTTGAACACCAAAGGCACACTTGGAAGGCTTTGCATAAAGTTGTTACTCTTCCAAAAATTGTAATACTCTATCAACATGTTGTATATGCACTTCCCAAGATTTGTTGTAGATTAGTGTGTCATCAAAAAATATGAACACAAATTTTCTAAGGAAGGATTTGAAAATAGAATTCATCAAGAGGTGTATTTATACATGTTGTTGTACATTGAATAATACAATGAATAATACATTTATTTACTATTAAATATATATTTCATATATATCTAGTTTCATGCTTCCAATTGGTATCAAAGCAAATCATCTGCCATCGAATTGAAGTTACATGCCTAAGTATGGAAGCCATAAATTCCATACTTGGAAATACGAAAAACATTATGGATAATATGAGTGACACTCTTGAAGAAATGAAGAATTCCATGAACAAGACAATAGAAGAGCAATTAGAGAAGACAGTCTTGGCGTACTTAAAGGAGATGGGTTTCCACCATAACCAAATCTTGCTTCAAGAAGAACATCGGAAGAATACCTCCGTCACCAAGACAGACCATGAGGTCACCAAGCTAATTCCTTCTTCCTCCTTACTGCACAATAGTAATGGTAATAATAATGATGATAGTAACAACTGCAATCATAGAGTGGATGAAGATGAGAACAACAAAGATGAAGACAACCACAACGTGGATTAATATGAGAATCGTGATTCCTTTCAACACCTTGGTTTTGATCAGAAATATTATGAAACCCCTGTTGGCAAAGATTCGAGTTACAATAAAAGTGGTTTTGATATTGATGATGGTGGTTTTTGTAATGTTCCTTGCGAAATTTTGGTGTATTTTTGTATATACTTTTTTTTTTTTTTGTTCTTACTTCAGGGATTATAACCATTCATTTGCATTCAAATACTCTACTAACAATAGATACAAAATTTCGATACAGAATATAAGGAAGCCAGAATAATCTTTCTACTTTAATGTTTTAAACTTTCAATGGCAATAATGCAATTAGATTATAACAGAATATAAAATATGGAAGGGTGAACCTGATATACATCCACTGTGTAAACTGTCTCTGCACAAATCTCCAGAGGAGCTGACTGTAAGAGACTATCATGTACAAGACATCCCCAAACACAAGCATCAACTCTGTAGATGTTATTAACAACTCCGAAAATATGAACAACAACAAACAAATGCAGATAAGTTTGTAGAGATCAACCTTTGGTCTTTCGTCCTCCTCCAAGCATGAACTCACGCATAAGGAAGAACGGGGACCCCGGTAGATAAAATTGACCCCCTGGAGTGAGAGATCGACCCCCAACAGGAGATGCAACTCAGATTCAAGAAGAACTTTATCCTCTTGTGAAACAACTCAACCAATATAGAAAAGACGCCCCCAATGAGTAAAACCCATTCACCTCAAGCAATAAATCGACCTCTGCTCACAAATACTAACTGCCAAATGATGGAAATATTAACCAAACTGAAGTATACTGAAGAAATCTGAACGATCTCTTCCCAGTGATCGACTAGGGTGGATGGTCTCACCACCGAAACCAATCCCAAAAATTTTCTCCTAGGGTTTTCATCCCAAGAGTTCCAAAATCCACACAGGGCTCTCTCAAATCAATTTTAGAAATGAAAATCTTAAAATGAGAGAGGAAACCCTCCTTTTCCATTTTTATACTTTGGTTGACTCTTTTGCAACCATTTTACCTTTGAATAAGTTTAAGTGACTTTTTATATTCTCCATAGTCACAGAGGCACCTTTCTACCACTAATTCAATGTCACCTTTTAAAATTAATTAATTTTCGCTCTGATGACATTAAATAAATAATTAATTCCCTGTTTCCCCACTGACTATAACAAACATGAATTACTTAGGCTATTCCACCAATCTTCTGGAAGACTCATTTGGAAAGGGACATTACAATACTCTCTTTACGAGATTTCTTGTGCTCAAGCAATTGCAAATTTGGATGTTGCAAGATCTTATCACTTTCCCATGTGGCATCCTCTGCTGGTAAATCTCTCCATCTGATGAGGTATTTCAGGATCACTATATTATGCAGTCTCCTCTCTTGAACCTCCAATACCTCCTTAGAAACCGACACTAGTTGTCCCTCCTCATCCAATGGAGGTAAATCTGCCGAAGTAGTAACTTGTTGCCCCAGTGCCTTTTTGAGGCACGAAACATGAAACACATTTGAATTTTTCTCCCCTTCGACAACTCTAGTTCATAAGATACTTCACCAACTCTCTGAACCACCCTGCAGGGTCCACAAAAATTTGGCTTAAGCTTCTTTGCACCGCTCTTCTTCATTGAAAACTGTCTATATGGATGCAGTCTCAAGAAAACCAAGTCACCCACTTCGAAAGTGCGCTCGACCTTGTTCCTATCTGCATATATCTTATGTTGATTCTGGGTTGTTTGTAGATTGTCCTTGAGATCCTTGAGTATGTCCTGACTCTCCTGGATCAATTCCTTAGCTTTGGGATCCTTGCTATCCCCAAACACCAAGGCAAAAAAAGATGGAGCATCATAACCGTATAATGTTTGGGATGGCGTCATGCCGATGGACATGTGATAAGTGGTGTTATAACAGTGTTCTCCCAAGTGAAACCACTTCACCCATACCTTATGCTGCCTCGACGGGTAGTTCTCCATTGAGAGTCCTTGGTTTGAATCTTATTCAGTGCCTCAAGCAAGAAAAAAAATAGAAGAATAAGGTTTTGATTAAGAAATACAATGCAGTCAATGAAGCCGACCACCACTCCCGACTGGCAGGAAGCACCAGGAAATGTCAGAGAGGAGGAAAACTAAGTAGTGTTGTGGGTAGGAGGTCAGGTGTTCGAAACCTAGCGGATGATTTTGTGCGTAACGAGGATTCCATGCTCGCCACCCTGGTGCTCCACCATTGGCCGAAAGATGAGAATAATTACAAGAATTTCATCATTAGAATCAATAGAGATGATCGTAGGTTCGCTCATATGGGAGGGATGAGAGAGGGGAATGATTAGTTTGGAAGCATGAAACTAGATATATGTGAAATATATATTTAACAGTTAATGAATTTATTATTCAATGTACAACATGTATAAATACACGTACATAGGTATAGTCACATCTTTTTGTCTAAAAAGACACGACTTTACATTAAAAGTATAATTATTACCTTAATGATTTAATTAGTAATTAATGAACGATGCAATATACATAAGGTATATTACAGAAGGTGCATTAGTAAGTCCAAATGGCATAACAAAAAACTCATAATGACCTTCATCTGTTCTAAAGGTTGTTTTTGGAATGTCTTCCCCCCTCATTCCGGTTTGATGATATCATGAATGAAGATCCAACTTAGTAAAGAAAAATACTCCATGCAATTCATCTAATAATTCATCAATGATAGGAATAGAAAGCTTGTCTTTGATGGTCATTTTGATGAGTTGTCTATGATATGGACATGTACGCCATGAACCATCCTTCTTAATGACCATCACTATTGGTGAAGAGAAAGAACTTTTGCTAGGTTGAGTGATGCATGCCTCTAAGATTTCTTGGATCATATGCTCAATCTCACTCTTTTGTGCATATGGATACATGTAAGGCCTAATTTTAGGTGGTACACTTCCTGGTTGTAAATGAATATCATGGTCGCGATCTCAAACATGTGGAAGACCATTAGGCATTTCTCCAAATACCTTGGAATTGTTGTTCATAACTATTTGGAGATCCACTAGAGCAAAGGATATAGATGTTTGAACATATACTGAGCACAATTGTGCAATTACACCATGGTGTCCCCTTTTGAGTAATTTGGTCTTGTTATTAGAGCTTATCACCTTAGAGTCTTTCCCTTGGATACCTCTACACTCAATTTCCTTGGCTCTCGAGGAAAATCTCATGAAAAGATCTTGAAATTTAAGGGCCACTATTCCCAATGATTGTAACCATTGGACCCCTAATACAACATCAACACCACCCATTTGGATGGAAATCATGTGACTATCCAAAACATACTCCCCCATATTAAGATTAATACTATGGCACTTCCCAAAATATTTTATGGCACCTCCATCAACAATGATACTTGAAACTCTGATGTTGGAAATGCAAAACAATTGACATCTCTTGCTAATTTTTAATTGATGAAGGTATGGGTACTACCAAATTACTTTTTTTTTTCTTGATGTATCCTTGTATCTCGAGGGTTTGTGGTCGGCCAATGCATGACAAGATATTGTTGGAGTCGTCGCTTTTAGATCTAGCTCTAGTGATGGTTCCAATTCTTGATCTTCTTCCTCTTCACAGTCTATGTAGAATAATTTCTTTTTACCGCATATATGCCCCTTATTGTACTTGTTGTCACAATTGAAACATAGTCCATTTGCTCTTCTTTCATCCATTTTCTAAAGTGTCAACCTTGTCGATTGAGGTACAAATGTCTCGTGAACCCCAAAATGATCTTTGCTTCATGTGTATGCTCTAATGGTAAACTTGTGTGTAGGCTTATTCTTGGCTTGAATATGACGAGCACATTGCATAACTTCCATAATATTTCCAAGATGTTTTAGGAAAATCTCATGTTTAATGTTTTCTTTTAATCCACACATGTAAGCTTCCAACAAATGTTCATCACTTATGTCATCCACCCTTGTGGCCAATCCCTGAAATTCTGAATTATAATCTTCAATATCACCCAAGTGCTTGATTCTTGTCAATTGGTTGAAGTACTCTTGTTCCCAAACTTTCCCATATTGTGCTTCTAAGTCTCTTGTAAATAAAATCCAACTATAATGATAACAAGGGGGCTTCCTTTTAATTACCCATTGATACCATTGATATGGTTTTATCTCAAAGTTCAAAGTTGCTATGTGAATTCTTTACTTATCATCCATAATATTATGTAGTTCAAAATATTTCTCTACTTGGTTCACCGGTGTAAAGACTTTTGTTCCATCAAACTTCTTTAATTCAGTCGTTGGAAAGTTGAATTTAGGACCCCCATCATAATTAACTCAACTGTTAGAGTTAAATCCACTTGAAAATTACTTATTACCGGAAAGTTATTCAATACGAGTACTACCTTTGTTTTCACAAGTCACTTTGGTCACAATGTCACTTTTAGGAAGCCTCTCATCCAAGGTTTGTAAAATGGAATTTTGCAATTCCTCCATTTTTTATCCATCAAAATTTTCATCTTCTTTTCCATATGTTCCATATTTTCACCCATCTTTTTTTCCATATGTTCCATATTTTCACCCATCTTTTTTTCCATATGTTCCATATTTTCTCCCATCTTCCTTTCTATTTATGTTTGAGTAGTCATCAAATCAACCTTTTTCACTGAACTATCATTCAATTCGTTGATTCGACTGTCCAATTTGGATAGATAGTTTTTCATATCCTCATTTTCTTCATGAGTCATGGAGGATGTTTCTGGAGGTTTATTTGGTGAAGCAATTTTTGGACTTTCATTAGAGCCATGGAAAAAAGTCACTGGGTCCTAAGTACAAGGGAGTGTTAGGTGCTATAACTATCAGATATATGTGTAGGATCCAATAATAGTACTCATCCCAATATCTCAAGGCTATAACTAAGGAGGCTCAACCATACCCTTATCCATACTAACCGACTACCTAGGTACTAGAGAGTGGTTTCCCCGAGTGTTCTTCTCGACATACTATAGCAACAAGACGACCAAATAACTTATCTGAGGCTGGTTTCAGGTACACCTAGAGGAATTCCTAGACACCCAAAGGTACATGGAAGTGAGATTCCATATACATGTATTGTATAATGGGGTACTACTGTTATGGGATTAATCGGTAAATGCGGACATAAACATATCTCCCTAGATCCACCTAGATCTAGAATAAAACAGAACATAATATGATGCTTTCCCTAAGCTCTAACTATTGAGTTTACTAGTTAACAAGAGATGGACAACATACCATTTAAATGTCGTTTCCTCTTGCCATTGCCATCCTAGCTCCACTCTGGTGCTCCTGTGATATTGAATCTGCAAGGGAACACAAGCCAACCAAAGTGAAAGCAATACAATGAACTCAACAAGAACCTATGTATGTGATCAAGGAATCATACAATAAAACAAAACAAGTTTTATGGGAAAGAAACATATCACTGTATCATATTAAAATGAAAGTGGAGATTACAACCAAAGATTTGATGTCGCAAGGTGCCCTCTCAATGACCCTTTGCTCCAACACACACACTTACTCCAACCTTGAATGAAGAAGATCCACAACAACTTGATGAACTGAAATGAGGCTCTCAAGTATGAACTGAAGTAGAATTCTTCATCCAATTGTTAGCCTATTCAACCTTAACCTTAGCCTTTTCCATGAGAGATCCCTCTTTATATAGGGGAAAGAGAGATGGTTGAGGAGATTAGGATGATCCCACCAAGTCAGAGAAGCAAGTAAGATCCAAACCGTTCGGAGGCTACCTCATATTCTAGAAGATCCCCTTCTAGAACTTTTGTGAAATTTGACCTTTTCTTAGTCTTTTGACATAGTCACACCCTAGGTATGGTGCAGCCTGCAGAGACATCGCAACCCAACTTTAGAGCAGTGGGCAATGATTAGGCATCGTCGCACCCTATGTATAGTGCAACCTGTGACGACCTTCCTTAATAGAGTTTTTGAGAAGAGAAAGCCAGTCACTCTCCTCACGGAGAAAGACTCTTTTTATCTTTTTATGGGAACATGAACACATGTTATAAATGGATCACTGGGGTGACCAAAATAATGTGTAACAACTACTCGAAGGGGTACCCATAGGGGTTATAGGGGTTTCCAATAGGTGAAACAATGTGTTTCTAGAAATCACGTGAAACCATGTGTATTTCCCACGTGTATTCTTCCGCAACAATAGTTTCAACCACTTAATGATAGGTCCCATGTTATTTAAAGATGTTGAAACAAGTCTCTAAAAAACTATAAAAAATGAGCTTGCTACCACATAAAAAGCTCTTAAAATCAATAGAAAATAACATGTGCAAAAACCATAACTTCCACAAGAAATATATCATAAAATATAATGATTCAAAATATGAAAAATTTTCTGCATGTACTTTACTATTTAAACTTAGGATTCTGAAAATTTCAGAGTCTGAAACTTCACTGAAAAAAAATACAGCAAAAATGCCAAGATAACAGATTTTAGGATTACTCACAAACCTTGTCTTCCATAGACTATATATATGAACCTGTAGTGAATCATAACTTGAAATTTTTACCACCTATATTATGACATGTCTCCTCAGTCTTCAAAAAATTTCTCTATCTAAAACCTCCTAGAAAAAAAGTTATATAAAAAATACCAAGATGAATCATTTAAAATTGAATCATGGATGAGTAAAAAACCCTATCTTCCATAGGCTACATCTATGAAAGTGTAATGACCCATAACTTGAAATTTTTACCAAAGTTACTTTGATATGTCTCCTAAGTAAGCTTCAAATTTATCTATCTAAATTATTACAAAGAAAAGGTTATAAAAAAATTCCAAGATGACTCACTTGAAGCAGCAAAACCCTAGGATCGATGCTTTGAAACCAAATGTTATTATCATGTTGATGCATGTAGCATCATACATGTATTTTCACATGGTATTGGTGTCTAGTATGCGAAATTCGTCCAAAGTCTTATATCTTGTTAACTTTACTTATGTTAAAGGAATTATTAAAGCAAAGTGATTTAATTAATTGAGTTATTTAAGGAAAATGCTAAAAGTAATTAGCATAGCCATTAATCTCAGGTGAGGTGAGAAGTAATCTCAATCGTTGATCACTTTGGAGATTAGGGTTAAATTATAATTTGAGATTATAAAAGCAAGGCTAGGGTGAAGGAGGAAGACACCTGATACTTGTGTTGACAGAGTCGACACAAAGAGGCTTGGATCATGAAGGACTGTGATTCAAGGAGATCTTAGATAGGTGGAGAAGGACTTCCATCTAGAGATCAGATCATTGAGAAGAGAGAATAGAGGCTTCCACAAGTGGGTTTCAGTTGAGCGAAACCACGGGAAAGAGTCATGTCGTATAAAGTTTTCCATAAAGAATTTTCGTATGTGTACTCAAACATCAATGGAGACAAGCACATATACGCGGGAGCACTTAGGGACATGCGCGTACATCTCGAATAACATGTAGATATGGGTCGTACAACAGATCATACTTTACCGAGTTTGTCTACAGTTGTATTTCTCTCAGTGGGCCATTATCCTGTTTATGAGAGCCCTGATTTTAGCATAATAAAATCATTCTCAACACTGGTTTTCCCTCCGAGATTTTTACAAGGGAATCTACCCAAAAATATTGGTTTTCATGTGTGCATGATTTGGTTTCGAGTTTTTGCTTCACTAGATTTATTGAGTTGAATATTTCAACAATGTATTTTTTTTTGTGATTTGTTAATCTGATTTTTTGTAAGGAAATCACTAGATAACAAGATACCTAGGTGCTGGAGTAAGGGGATTTCAACATGGTATTAGAACACATGCTCTGAAGGGAAGCCAGATCTTAGATCCATAAAAGTTGATATCATATCCGTAGGAGATATTAGCAAATTCATAACAAGCAGTTGAAATCGAAGGACATATTTCAGGGGAACAATCGTACTGAGGCAGAACTAGGATTTTGCAGGTTTATGGAGCTATACGCAGGGTTACAGAAGGGACAAGTGTGTACATACGTGGGTTTCTTTGGAAATAGGCACGCATATGTGGGTAGCGGTAAGCGCATGTGTGTATATACACGAGGGTTAAGTTGTGACATGCACGTACAAGTTTATCTAGGTCAGTACAGGGGCAGTTTCCAACAACATGTTATTTTCCAGGGCAATTTATCAGGTCTTAGGGATGGCATTAACACCTTTGAGAGTTGAAGACATATTGGATAGAGAATCCAACTTCCTCTCTTGGAAATCAAAAAGAAGGAGATCAAAGCAGAGAGGTCCCTCATGGATTTGGTGAAGGATCATGCAATTCCTCACATATCCGAGAAGAAGAAGACTAAAGAGAGGTTTGATGCCTTGGTAAGTTTATTCAAGAGAAAGAAAATGAATAGGAAGATGGTATTAAGGAATAAACTTAGATCGATGCATATGTCTAGATATGATAATGTTACCAACTATCTCATGAGGATCACACAGGTGCGTGATAAAATTGCACCCATATGGGAGAAAATGGAGGATGCAGAGCTCGTGAATGTGGCATTGAATGGTCTTCCCAATTCACGAGAACCATTAGTCCTAGATTGGCAGAGACTTTCGGACGACTGCATCCAGAAGAGACCTGGGAGAAGTCTAAGAGAAACAAGCATGGAGGTAGTGAGGTGAACTTGGTTCTTTTCAGTAAGACGAAGAAGGGAAAAGGAAAGAGTTCTAGCATGCAGGGTAACAATGATGGAGAATCATGACAACCAAGGAAGAAGAAGGACTTGAGTAAAATCAAGTTCTTCTCATGTCATAAGAATGGACATTATGCATCTCAGTGTCTGGAGAAGAAGAAGAGTAAAGGAAAGACACAGACAACGACATCAACAATGATGTAACTAGATGAGTTTCGAGCAATGTTTGAGAAGGATTTCTCACTAGTTTCTTGCATTTCTACTAGCACAACTATGAGGAGTGTGTGGTTCTTGGACAATGGTGCATCTTGTCATATGATAGAAGCACGAGAGTTGTTTAGCAATCTAACAAAGAGGGACTCATATGTTCATATGCAACTTGGTGATGATTCCAAGTATACAATGAAGGGAGAGGGAACAATTTCATTTCAACTTGAGTAAGGAGGTTCGTTAGATGCCCAAGATGTGCTTTACATACCAAGTTTGAAGAAGAATTTTCTTTCAGTATCAGCTATGGAGGACAAGGATTTTTCTGTTACTTTTAAAAGAGGGAAGGTACTCATATGTCTAGAGAAAGATAGTCCAGACAACGCAGTGGTCATTGGGGTTAGAGAGCGCACTTTATACAGGTTACATGGAAATCATGTTCAGGCTTTGGCAAAGGACAATGAAAACCTATGTGAGTTGTGACATACGAGGTTGGGACACCTACACTATAGGGCTTTGCTGATTCCGAGGGGAATTGTTATAGGTCTTCCAGAGTTCAGTATTGAGAAGCAGGGAGTGTCTAGAGGGTGTACACTTGACAAGAATTATAAGGCTACTTTTCTGAGCAACTAGAGTAGGTCCAAGGGGATATTGGATCTTATCCATTCAAATGTGAGTGGGATGATGTTAGTAGCATCATTATAGGTATCATCATACTATGTGACATTTATTGATGATTTTTTCAGGAAAACATGGATCTTCTTCATGAAGACCAAGGATGAGGTCTTTGGTCGGTTTCAAGAGTTTAAAGCTCAGGTAGAGAACCATACAAGTAAGAATATCAAGGTATTGAGGTCGAATAATGGGGGAGAGTACACTTCCAATGACTTCAAGTATTTCTGCAAGCAAGCAGGGATCAAGAGGGAGCTGACAGTATCATACAACCCTCGGCAGAATGGGGTTGCAGAGAGAAAGAATCGATCCATCATTGGTTCTTCCAGGGATATGATACATGACAAGGAGTTTCCTATATTTTTGTGGGCAGAGGTGTGTAACACAAAGGTGCATGTGTATAATAAGAGTCCTCACAGGATATTGAGGGACAAGTCTGCGGAGGAGGCATTCTCAGGAGTGAAGCTAGAGATTGGTAATTTAAGGATATTTGGTTTTCTATTCCACATCCATGTGCCTATGGAAAAGAGGACGAAGTTGGAGCCTTCAAGATAGAAGGCCATATTTGTGGGGTACAACAAGACCTCAAAGGATTACATGATCTTCATTCCAATGTAGAGGAAGAAAATTGTGAGGAGAGATGTTAAGTTCGAGGAGAACTTGACATCTAGGAGATCTCAAGAGTCATCAACAGAGACAAAGTATGAGGAGAAGAAGGCTCCGAAGGATGAGAAACAGTCACCAGTTTAGAATTCAGGTGGGGAGGAGCAATTAGCCCCTGCTAGTCTCGTCAAGAGGCCCAGGTGTCTATTACAGACATCGAAGGATGATGGTGATTCTCCTAGGAGTGCATTTAGAGAGCGCAAGCCTCTGAATAAGTTTTCGAGCTATATGGTGCTTATGAGTAGCATCATTGAGGCCGAGCCTTACATTTTTGAGGAAGAAACATATCAATAGGTATGGTTGGATTCCATGGTAGAGGAGTACACCTCTATTATGAGGAATGATGTTTGGGACATAGTGCAGAGACTAGATGGGAAGTGAGTTCCAGGTGGTTGTACAAGATCAAGCATACCGCAGATGGTATCATCGAGAAGTTTACGACAAGGTTTATGGTGAGAGGGTTCTCCCGGAAAGAGGTAGTGGACTACACAGAGACATTTTCTCCAGTCGCCAAGTATGCTTCTATTTGAGCTATTATTTCTTTTGCTTCATTTATGAGGTGGAGGATACATCAGATGGATGTGAAAACAACCTTCTTCAATGAAATGATTGAGGAGGGAGTATACATAGAGAAACCTCGGGGCTTCGAGGTACATGGGAGGTATTCTCAAGTGTGTAGGCTTAAGAAATCCTTATACAGACTCAAATAGGCACCCAGGGTGTGGTATTATAGGATTGAAAAATACTTTTAGAGTATGTTCTTTACCAAGAGTGAGGCGAATTCTAACTTGTACTTCACACTTGTTGGAGAGGATCCTCTCATCTTGGTTTTGTATGTAGATGATTTGTTTCTCACAAGTGTAGAGGAGCTTATTGCAGGGTACAAAACAGATTTAGCTAGTGAGTTCATGATGAAGGACATTGGCTTGATGCATTATTTCATGGGGTTAGAGGTATGGCAGGTATTGGGAGAGATCTTCCTTAGACAAGGGAAGTATGTAGTAGATATCTTGAGGAGATTCAGGATGGAGGACTAAAAACCGATGACCACACCTATCGTTACCATTTTGAAGAAGGTGATCACTTCAGATTCAGAGTTGGTGGATCCCATGATATACAGGAAAATAATAGGGTCCTTGATGTATTTGGTTAACACCAGGCCAAATATTTGTTTTGTTGTGAACACCTTGAGTCAGTTCATGGTGGATTTGAGGCAGGTGCATTGGATCACAACAAAACATGTGCTTGGGTACTTAAGAGGTACAATGGAGTATGGATTGAGGTATCTTGGAGTAGATGGAGTGGAGTTGCAGGGATATACAGACTCAGATTGGGCAAGAAATGTAGTAGACAGGAAGAGCACCTTGGGATTATCAATGATTATTTGGTTTAGTAGGAAGTAGACTTTTGTAGCACTCATTTCAGCAGAGGTTGAGTACATGGCAATGAGTAGGGCTAGATGTGAATCCATTTGGCTTCACAAATTGCTTACATGTTTATTTTATCTAGAGTTGGATCCTACGATGATATACTATGATAATCATAGTTGTATCAAACTCTCAGAGAATCCAGTATTCCATGACATGTCCAAGCATATTAAGAGCATATACCACTTCATCCGGGATAGGATCCAAAAGGGAGCAATGAAGCTTCAGTATATTTCCACAAATCAGCAGGTTACAAATATTTCGACCAAGCCCTTGGAGAAAGGGAGATTTGTGTTCTTCAGAGACAAGATTGGATTGGTGCAAAATACCCTGCTCGCTAAGAGGGAGTGTTGATACATGTAGCATCAGACAAGTATTTCTCCATAGGCTTGGTGTATATCTTGCAGAAGTATTCCAAATCCTTATATCTTAGTAACTTTAGTTTAGTTAAAGGAATTATTAAAATAAAGTGTTTTTATTAATTAATTGAGTTATTTAAGGAAAATGTTGAAAGTAATTAGCATGTAATCTTAGCCATTAATCTCAATTGAGGTGAGAAGTAATCTCAACCATTAATCACTTTGGAGATTAGGGTTATATTATAACTCAATATTATAAAACCAAGGATAGGTGAAGGAGGAAGACACTTGATACTTGTGTGGAGAGAGTCGACACAAAGAGGGTTGGATCACAAAGGACTACGATTCAAGGAGATCTCAGATAGGTGGAGAAGGACTTCCATCTAGAGATCAGATCATTGAGAAGAGAGAACAGAGGTTATCGCAAGTGGGTTTCAGTTGAGTGAAGCGACATGGAATATTTGTGTCGTACAATTTTTTTTGTACATGATTTCTATACGTGTACGCGGGCGCCAATGGATATAGGTGCATATACACGAGCACACTTAAGTACATGCACATACATCCCAAAAAATGTGCAGATATGGGTCGTACAATAGATCAAACTTTGCTAGGTTTGTCTGCAGTTGTATTTGTCTCAGTGGGACATTATCCTTATTATGGGAACCTTGATTTTAGCATAATAATATCATTCTTAGTATTGGTTTTCCCTCCGATGTTTTCCAGGGGTATCTACCCAAATATATTGGTGTTTATGTGCGCATGATTTGGTTTTCAGTTTTTGCTTCCACCAGATTTATGAGTTGAATATTTCAGCAGTGTATTTTTGTTTTGTGAGATGTTAATCTGATTTTTAGTAAGGAAATCACTGGATAACAAGATACGTAGGTGTTGGAGTAAGGGGATTTCAACAGATCCAATGCCTTAAAAATGATAAAAAGTCAACGAATACAGTCTACTTTGAGGGGGAAACCTCAGTTTACAAAATATCCAATTTAGAAGACAAGATGTGATGATCCCAAGACTAGGTCTCCTTGGTATATATATAGGAGAGAAAGGGTACAATTATAATTAAAGGGTACAATGAAGGGTTCTAGCCTACAGACAAATATAACTCTAGAAATCTAAAAATTCAATATCTACGGCTTAATAAGGGATTATATACTTAACATGGGGCTTTGTCTAGGGATTAATATATATGCCTTCTTATGTTGAGTGAATCAATAACCTTGTTCTCTTCTTATGTGATTGATCGCAAACTCATACCTATTAAGGAATGACAACTACCTTCTCTATCTAGTGCTCGAATGTGGTTGAGTTAATAGATATATTAATTCTCATGACTTATTCTTAGTTGAAACTTCCTACCAATGGATGGCCCAAAAATAGCAATCTCCCGATGTGTGTGTGTGTGTGTGTGTGTGTGTGTGTGTGTGTGTGTGTGTGTGTGTGCGCACACGCATGTGTAGTTACTACTTGTCCCATCACATTGATCTTAGCCTACCTAGACTATTAGGCCACAATCATTAGCCATAAGTGCAAGGGTCTTATGGCCTTTCCACCCCCCGATAATTCCATCACGCTATATTGTTGGAGATACTTCACAGACACCTAAGATTTATTTTTCCTAAGGTTTTCCCTATGTTTATTAGTCATTGTTCAGTCTCTTATATTTTAGGGAGAATATTTTCTTCAGTTCACACTTAGTTTGATCAATTGAGTGGAGTCTAGATGCCACATTGGGCTTATCACCATGCAAAATCTGGATCATCACCAACTAATGCACATTGTACTTGTGATCATGACCAGACTAGCGCATTACTCATGATTCCCTGATCTCCTCCTCACTTCACTATGTTTTAGCCAGTTAAATGAAGTTTGATAGACTAGTTAACTCAGACTAGGTGGCAGGTCACTCCTGTAACTTCTCGAGAGACTAGACTAGGTGGTAGTTTACTCCCATAACTGATGGTGTGTGTCCAGATCACTCTAGACCACCACTATGGTGCATTGGCTTCTCCTCCAATGCATATTGGTTGAGTTATACAAAGTATATCATATGTAAATTATCATTCATTCATTTGGTTAATGATAATTCTTCCATTCTTTCACTCCTGCTTCTCTTTTATCATATTTTCTCTGCAACTGTGTATGTCAATTCCTAGCTACATCTATTCTATGCAAGTTCAACACATTTACATGGTATGAGAGCCGATAGACTGTTAGGGAAAAGACACACCAAATTATTTTTTCAGGTATCGAAGATTGAAGATAACGGAAAAATGGAATTTCCAAAATAATTCATTCTTACACCGTACAATTTCTTTGCATGAAAGGAGAAGATGAGAATTCATCTTTGAGGAAGAGGATTATACCGGTTAACCATGAAAACAAAGACAGAACCAACATCAACCATAGAAAAATCCAAGTATCTAAATCGAATGGATGAAGCGTTTGGAACAATTTGCAGTCTCATTTCTCCTGAACTCCTCTTTCACATATCCTCCGGTAAAACCCCCAATGAAGCCTGAACCACCATGGAAGGGATTTTTGGAAAATAGGATCAGATGAGGGGACACATGATCGAGGTGAAATTGCTTACAATGGATCCAAAAACCTTCAACAATCTCCAAGATTTCTTTACTAAATATAAGTATTTGTTGTCTCAACTCAAGATTTCTCACCATTCTCTCCAGGCTTCGTCCAGAATAATCGGTGTTTGTATCCATATTTCATTAAGTTAGTTTCACCTCTGGATCTACCTGGACGATACCCTCTCTTGAGGCCTTTATCGTGTCTCTGACAAAAGATCAAAATAAGCTCATCAATATGGGAAAAATCAAAGGCCCAAAGGCACATGCACTTACTATGCAAGATGGAAATGATCATCAATATCATAAATCTAAAGACAAAGACAAAAGGAAATCACATACAAATCCAAAGAAGGAAGGGTACTCAAAACCCTTCAACGATGCCTCTAGATCCAAAGGTGGAAAGGGAAGAAAAGGGGAGAAATGCATTTACTGGCATAAAGGATTCCATCCATAATTTGCATGTATACAAAAAAAGATAGATTTAATGATGCAAATACTTTAGGAAAACAACCTTGGAGATTGCATCCCTGAGGGTGCCAAGTAGAAGGAGCCAAAAGATCATAATTCCAGGAAAGGAAATTCTAGCCATGCTTTGATTGCCATCAACTCCTCTCTCGATGCTTGGATCATAGATTCAGGTGCATCACATCACATGGCTGCCAAAAAATAAGTCTATTCTTCATTGGATGCATGCAAAGGTCCTCCTATTCTGATGGGGGACAACTCTCCAATCGAGGTCATCAACAAAGGAAGAATTGAACTCACAAACGGAAGCTTCGAGAATGTACTACACGTTCCCAAACTTTTCGTCAATCTTCTCTCCATGTATGAGATGAAAAACTCTAGCACCAGAAAGAGAGTCATACTCACACTTGATGCAGTGGATATCTATGACATGCAAACCAATTCTAGGGTTGCTACCGATGAGGTAAATCATCAATCTAGACTCTACACATTTTCTGAATTTATTGAACCAGATTCTACATTACTGCTTACTCATGCTAATGAAAGCAGTAGGATATGGCACGAAAGGTTCAACCATTTAAATTTTAGATATATGCAACAAATTAGCAAGCAAGGAATGGTTGATGGTCTACCCGACATCCACTTCTCCAAAGGAATTTGTGAGGGATCTATTCTTGGAAAACACCCTCAAGAGAAATTTGACAAAGGAAAGACTCAAAAGGATTCCTTTCCTTTAGATCTGATCCATAGTGACCTCATGGGCCCTTTTACACATACAACAATCAATAAAGCAAGGTACATGCTCATTTTTGTTGATGATTTCTCACGCTTCACATGGATTTTCTTTCTCAGGAAAAATTTAGAGGTCTTTCAACACCTCAAAGATTTCAAAGCCCTTGTTGAGACACAGTCAAGAAAGAAAATCAAAGTCCTTCGAACATATAACGGAGGAGAGTATGTCCACTATGAGATACATAATCTTTGTCACGAGGCAGAGATTCAATTACATCACACAATTCTCTATACTCCGCAACAAAACGAATTTGCTGAGTGGAAAAATAGATCTCTAAAAGAAATGGCATCTTGCATGCTACATGCAAAGTCACTTCCACATAGATTATGGGTTGAAGCACTTAATTGTGCAACCTACATCCAAAACATATCTCCCCATAGATTTTTCAAGGATAAGACCCCCTATGAGGCTTGGAGCGACCTCAAACCAGAAGTGACCCACTTTCATATTTTCAGTTCACGTACATGGGCCATGATTCCCTTTGAGAAGAGGAAGGCACTTGATCCACAGAGCACATGGTGTATCTTTTTTGGATGCCCCGATGGTGTGAAGGGATACATACTCATTGATCTTTCCTCAGATCAACTCATCATTGAGTGTAGTTTCCAATTCGAAGAAAATGTCTCGCATGTACCTCAATAGCCGCATACAAACACTTTTTTTATTCCACCTATCAAAGATGATGAGCATGCACATGCCAACCCTTATTCAAATGAGAGTTGTTATTCAAATGATTCAGATGATCCATATATAGAGTCAATAAAGTCAGATGCAGAGTCAGTGCATCCAGATGCAGATGTAGAGCTAGAGCCGAGGCCTAAGTGGGCCCATACTACTCTTTAAGATGCATGGGATCTTGTTGGGGATCCAACTGATACTAGGAGGACTTGATTTGATTTTGAGGAGCCTCCTCTTGAACTCAATGCCACTGAATTGATGCCACCTAGGCACCTTTTCTTGGTTCAGTCTTCAGATCCATAGTCTTCTGGCTAGGCTGCTAGAAATCCCTTTTGGGAATCCGCCATGCAAGAGGAGTACAACTCCCTCCTTAAGAACCAGATTTGGGATCTGGTTCCCCTTCCTTCAAAAAGGAAACTCGTCAGGTGCATATGTGTCTACAGGACAAAGAGCGCAGTGGATGGACATGTTAGTAGATACAAAGCCAATCTAGTTGCCAAAGGCTTTCAACAGGTGCATGGGATTGACTATGATGAGACCTTCACTCCAATAGCGAAGATGGATTCGATACATTTGGCACTCTCCATTGTGGAAACCAAGGGATGGGAAGTCCATCAGATGGATGTGAAGAATGCATTTCTTCATGGTGATCTCTCTAAGGAGATCTATATGAAGAAACCCCAAGGATTTATGCAGGATTGATCTTTGGTCTGTCGACTGAAGAAGTCTCTTTATGGCCACAAGCAGGCTCTGAGGGCATGGTATGCCAAGATGGACTCCTACCTAATGTCATAGAACTTTATACATTGTAAGTCAGACTTGAATGTTTACATGCTCAGGACGATTGATTCACTTCTATTCCTAGTTCCATATGTTGTTGATTTGTTGATCACCGATTGCTCGACTTTAGCGATTGCTACAATCAAGAGGATTCTGCATGATAGGTTCTTGATGACAAACCTGGGTCCGCTACATTTCTTCCTTGGAATTGAGACCAGTCAGGATGCATTAGGCATCAAACTGTCTTAGGCCAAGTATGCACGAGATCTCCTTGAGAGATTTTACATGATAGACTGCAAGTCGATGCCAAATCCTTTCCTATCAGGAGTCTGACTTGAGGATGGCAAGGACACTCCACTGGTTGAAAGCACACTGTACATACAACTAGTGGGGAGCTTGTTGTATCTCACACACTCTAGACCATACCTCTCCTATGTAGTTGGAGTAGTCTCCAGGTTCATGCAGGAGCCGCATGAGCTACATTGGAAGGCTGCAAAGCGTATCCTCGATACGTGCAAGGCACCATCACCTTTGGGATTCACTATGCAGTAGACTCTACATTGGACCTCATCGGGTTCACTGATTTTGACTGGGTGGCGATAACATTGATCGCAAGTCCACATCTGGTTACTCACTCAGTCTTGGTTCTGGGCCTATCTATTGGTCAAGCAAGAAGCAGACTGCTATTGCTCTATCTTCAACTGAGGTAGAGTACAAAGGAGTAGTTAACATAACCATTTAGGCTATGTGGCTACAACATTTTATCACTGAGTTGGGCATTCAATTTCATCGACCGATCGTCATCTGGTGTGACAACCAGAGCACTTTGAAGTTCTGCAGAGATCTAGTTTAGAGACAACAAATGAAGCACATCAAGATCCACATGCACTGCATCTGGGACTTAGTACACGAGGGAATCATCGACCTACAATTCTATCCTTCAGCAGAACATACTGCAGACATATTCACCAAGACCTTCACTGAGCAAAAGTTCCATTCTTTGCGTAGTCGTCATGGAGTTAAGGACACAGTTGCCTAGCAACTGCCAGTTCTTCTTTTTACATACATTGTACTTTTTTGGGAAGTTTTTCCCATGAATTTTTCCCTCTTTCCTTGTTTATTTCAGTGTATATTTTGTATTTGGCTACCTAACATGGCCTTGTTGCCAGGACCCATTCTTTATTTTCACCATAGTGATGTTCAGGGGGGGTGATGGAGATACTTCACACACACCTAAGATTTCTTTTTCCTAAGGGTTTCCCTATGTTTATTAGTCATTATTCAGTCTCCTATATTTTAGGGAGAATATTCTCTTCAGTTCACACTTCAGTTTGATCAATTGAGTGGAGTCTAGATGCCACATTGGGATTATCACCATGCAACATTGGGATCATCACCAACAAATGTGCATTTTCCTTGGGATCATCACCAAGCTAGCACATTACTCATGATTCCTTGATCTCCTCCTCACTTTTTCAATCACTTAACATATGACTAATAGACTAGTTAACTCAGACTAGGTGGCAGTTCACTCCCGTAACTGCCCGAGAGACTAGACTAGGTGGCAATTTACTACCATAATTGTTGATGTCTGTCTAGATCACTCTAGACCACCACTATGGCGCATTGGCTTCTCCTTCAGTGCGCATTGGTTGATTTATACATAGTATATCATGAGTAAATTATCATTCATTCATTTGGTTAATGAGAATTCTTCCATTCTTTCTCTCCTGCTTCTCTTTTCTCATATTTTCTTTGCAATTGTGTATGTCAATTCCTAGCTACATATATTATGTGCAGGTTCAACACATTTACATATACGAGGTAGCTAATTCTACGAGCAACAATGATGCCTACAAAAACCCCTTGCAAGTTCATGCAAAAAGTGTACCACAAGATAATATTCTTGAGCCTAAACATGATATCCCTAATATTTAAATGGATGATGTTGAATTTGATAATCTTTGTGAGAAGTTATGACAAGGTTCCTTGCTAGGGTATTTTATAGGGAGAATCTCCCTCGAGTTAATAATTTGTCCCTAGATTTGGATAATTGTGAGTGTTATGATTGGCATTGTACCCAAGTCCATAGCCTAACGAAAGGCTTTTTCCTTTTCCAAATTTTGAATGCAAACAATTCTAAGAACGCGTCGCATAATGGTCCTTGGATTTACAAAAAAATACCCTTTTTTTTATGGAAGCATGGGATCCATACTTCGTAGTTCATAAGGAGGCTAAAATACCTTGTCTTTTTCGAATTGAGTTCCTTGGTCTCCCAATGCAATTCTATCCCAAACATTAGTATATTATTTCCCTCCGAGGGGAGGTTATCTGCTTGGAACAAGACATGTTCTTCAACCCTAGGACATAACCTTAGCTCTGTGTTAGGGTTAACCTATACCAAGAGCTTAGGGAGTTTTCCATTCTTTAGGTTGGATGTAGAATATTCCAACAACCTATCTATTATGTCAATTTACCCAACACTTGATTTCGTTGTCAAATACTTAACCACTGTATCAATGACTGCTTTCTTATGGACTCAAGTAACCTACTTGCTAATCTAATTTCCCCAAGGTTCCCCAAGCTAAGAATGTTGATAAATTTCCATGGACACAATAGTAGAGAAAATATAAGTCAGGTAAAGATCCAATACGTAAAGCTCTATTAGTGGCCACAACCCCAACCCATCGGGCCCTAGCCCCTTCAACTCTAACCCCCATGGTTTCAGAACCAAGTATTTATTCACAACACATGGCATAGCTTACCATATCTTGTAGTACCTAGTCCTAGAAAGATCCTCGTAATCCCCTCCTTATTGTGTAGTGGGGTTAAGTGGTCTCACTCCCCTCCTTCCAAATCTCTATCCAACTAAGATACCTTGGTTGGTGTAGATGGCTTGAAGAGGCCAAGTCAAACATTTCTTGACAACTTATTTAATTGCGTTAATTATTTTGATGCACTCTAAAACCTCGAAGGGAATGAGGTGAAGTTGGAAGATGCACCAGATTATGATGCAAGTGACCTCATGGAATGTTTGGGATTTGAAATGCTCCAGGAGAAAATATACTATCCCCGGAACATTGAATTCCCTTGGTGGAACATATGTGATCTATCAATAAGAAGTTAAAGTGACCACGAGCTTTACACTACACATGACCTTATTTGTTATCTATCCAAGAGGCAAGTTTTTTTTTTTTTTCTAACCATTTTGATAGAAAATGAGGGGTTATTATTATGGTCTCTCCTAGATTTTATGATGTAGTTGTTGATTGAGGTAATGACCCTTGTTATCGTCTTGTATTGATTATTCTTAACCTAGATGGTTGTCTCCTTGGGCTGACCAATCTCCATGACTCTAATAGTTATAAGGAAACGCTAGCATTCTAGCACTGGATAGTTGATGAAATTCCTTGTGCAATATTGTGGCCACACTGTGGAGATTTTAACACAGTATAATTTTTTGAAGATAAAGAGGAGGCATTTCCAATCCGCTTGCCCTATGATGAGAAAGAAGCTTGTATGTATTTTAAATCTCACCACAAGATGTATTATCCAAATCAAAATTGCAATCATGATTCAACGAAATCTTGGTTTAAACTTTTCCAACTTTTGCATTTAGGTGTTGGTAGAATTTATCAATGGCTAGATAGAGATCTTGTCTATGAGTAGAATTCATTCATTTTTATGGATGGAGGTCAACTTGTGCACATGGTTTAGAATACTATCCTATCTAACCATCAACTATTTTGGTTCTCTCTTTCATGGGGTGCAGAGAAAATGTAGCTTCTAAGAACTCACTACATCCTCAAGGTATCCCATCTCCAAAGTCCTTCATGCCTTAATTGTATCCAAACCATTTGTAATTTGGTCCCTTTGCCACATGGAGTCACAGGCTAGATCCTTTGATAGGAAGATATCATTTCAAACATAGTGACCTTTCTCAAGGCCTACAATTTCCAAATTAGCAGAATTAGAAGGCAAACATAACAATATTGTGTAGGAAGAACTTGAAGGGCTACAAAAGGAGCTACTTTGGTCCCCTTATGATGAGCATAACCAAATATGTGTGATGAAATTACAACATTTTCTCTAGTTGGTGGATGATGTTTTTTGAGTGTTAGGTGCCCAAATATATGCACGTCTCCATTAGATTAGAATAGGTGACCAACCTACTAAATCTAGGTTCAAAGCATTGGCCTCCAAAGAAGCGAGTGAGAGCATCTTGACGCTTGAAATGGATCATGGTTGTATCAGAAATATTGAAGCCATGAAAGTTGGGTTTGTTGAGCACTACATAGTGGTCTTTCAGGCCCAAGTGCCTACTGAGGAAAGGTGAGCAACTATTTAGAGGTGCCTTGACCTTACACCCTGTTGACGCCCCAAAAGTGAAACATGGAATCCCTGCATGCAAATGGCCTGCAATAGGTGGGACCTCGTCATGTGAATAATGATGAAGGATGCCTCGTCCTTTTATGCGTTCATGACTATTTTGCAAAAATGACTCTATAGTTTTAAAAATTTGAAATTGCTTTCCAAGTGAAATGGGTGAATGATAGGTTTATTGGCAATTTAATTTAAAGAGGAAAGGGAAAAGATGTTGTTTTAATGAGCATCTTGGTTTATTCTTGTTGCACATATATTTTGACTTGTTGATTCAAACTCCAAGCATAGGCCATATATAGTTATGGCATAATGCACTTATGATATTCTTGGCTTATCATGCACAATTGTTAAAGTTTTATAAGGTGTCAATCCTTCCCTAGCAAAGAATGTGGGATATTACATGTTTTGTGCTAAGTGTTAAGCATGCACATAAAAATTATTGGTTAATGGAAGGTGGCAAATTGAATTTTTGTATTGAATTGTTATTTGACAAACATAGTGGATTATGTGCTAGAGGTATTAGGTGTGCTTGTACTTAGCTATAGTTGATGGAATTAGTGAAATAAATGACGTGCAATTATTGCACATCACTCTAACCCTACCTCGAGGTCACCACCCTCACTTGCTTCGCATTTGTGTTGGTTTCTTTGGCTGGTGCTACCTCCGTTTTGCTTGGCCTTGGAAAGAATAGTCGTGCTTATTGGTTTTATGACATTCTGCATACATGTATGATGTCTCTCACCTCTCCATTCATGAAATATATCTCTGCTTAGATTAAAATCGTGAGGTTGGCTCTTACGTTCTCTGACAGACTGTGTTTGCTTCCAAAGTTTGAATGAATGTATGAGGGTATCGACTATGAAAATTGCTTTTAAGTGAAGGTTCCTCCCTGTTGGTATTTAAATCTTTCAAGTTGAGAGTAGTGTTTGAAACTCCTTTCTATTCATATTATGTGATTGCATTGTGTCCAGAATGAATAATGCTTTTGTGCTATAACTATTGGCAAATAATTATGGCAAGTTTCTTTTGGGTTTCACTCATCTCTGGTAATTAAAAATCAAGGGTTTCCTTATCTCTGTGAAACAAAAGAATAATTGTTTAAACACCATTACCTAGTCTTTGGAAGACTTGTAGCTCCTTCAAATTATTTTTTTAACTGTTTGGGGAATATATTTGCCTTGCGGCCACCATGAGAGGTATGTGGAAAGTCTATGTTATAAGAGATGGTTAAATGGTTTTTACAAACCCTTTGTGAAGGTTTCACCTTTGCATTCGCCCAGACCTCGGTTCTTTTATTAATGTATGGAAATTACAATATTCGAACTCTGGTCTTGATATATGTTATAAGTGATTAACCTGATAGTGGGAAGATTGGTTATTTGCATTAATTCTCGACTCATTTGTTGATTATCCAAAGGGGTTTAGTCGATTTTGAAAATTGTATAATGTTAAAATAAATAGCACGAAGTTCACACGGGGTTTTGAAACCCAGTTTAACAAGAAGTATTAAGGTTGTGATGATGGATCTATGTGGTTTTCTCAACCATCAGTGCATGCTTGATGTAGTCTGGTTTTAATTGTTGAAATGAATCTGCTAACAGTCTTTTATAAAAATTCTGTTGATAAAAGAAAAAGAAGTGGAAATTTGTACGGTTGACAGTCATGGAACTTTCCTGGGGTTTTATATTGGACGATATGAAAACAACTATGTGTTGGATTTGACTTATTAAACATAGAAAAGTTTTGACAATTCTTTTATTGATGGTGATGGCATTTTTTGTATATTATTGCATATAATATAACCTTAATCATCTTTTTTCCCTTTCATTATACCATTTTTCACTCATTATATGCCCCTCGCCTTCCCAAATACATTTAAATTATTCCATGTTCTATTATTATGAAATTTAAACTTATTTTGAAAAGAGAAAGGATTAATAGCAAAAGAGAAAAGACTAAGCTGGTGACCGGTGTTTGAAAGTTGGATATGGATACAATTTATGTTACTTATGCATTTGCTTGAACATTAGTTGTTGGTCGTTTCCCATCCATGCTACCACTTTTCGCACATTATAAGCCCCTCATATTCCCAATAGCCCTATCACTCCTTGTTCAAATGGCAATTGATTGTTGAGTTTTAATATGTTGATGGATGGATTGCATCTGCTTCTATGGTGAACAATAGAGCCAACCTTTTGATTTTTTTTAGGTAGAGTATCAATGCATGGATTGTTCAGAGTTTTTCATGACATGTTGGAATATTGCTTTAGGATGAGCTTCTTTAGTAGGGGCAACAATGACAAAGCTGTTAATAGAGGTAGAGGAAATTGACAAAGGGGTCATAGAAGGCCACAATTTTCAATACATTTTGATGCTAATCCACAAGAATTAAATCACCTCTTTCAAGTTGGATTCTTCAACCTAGTTGGCTATGGGATTCTCCAGCCCCGACCTAAGAGGCCCCCCTTGCAACCACATCAAAAATTTTATGGTATCTATGGTCCCCCTCATGTGTCTATGCATCCAGAACTATCTGCCAATGATGGTTGGCAAGAGATTGTCCATGAGCCTCATCACCATGGTTGGCCTATTGTGTCTCTGTCGTTACCCCCTCCTCCATTGCCAAAAAATCAAAATCCCCAAGTTGATCATGTTGTCTCACCCGTGTAGTCTTCTCATGCTAGTAAGAGGCTAAAAATTGATGTTCCCAAGCCTGATCAAGATAAAGGAAAATGAGTGGCCACTTCCTCCAAGTCATCCAAAGAGTCATCTGAATCTGTGTCTTCACATCTTCGTCTCAAAGATGATTGTTCTCACATTATCAATGCAATCCAACCTCAAGGTTCCAATCATCCCAAGGCTACAATAGAAAGATCAAAAGAGGACAAATGCCTCTCACAATAAATATGATTTTTAATGATGATTAATGTTATTTTCTATTTTGAGGGCAATCTTTTTACTTTGACAATGATTTGGACAACAATCATATATTTAGGCAGGTTTTTGGACAACATGGATATAATACTATTTTTGGATATGGTCATATTATATTTTGTTGATATTAAAATATTTGATCATAAATATGAGAACGAGAGTTACAAGGAGGACATTTGAATCAAATGATTGGGGTTTATATTTCATTTTTTATGATTATTAAAAGAAATAAATGGGAGTCACAAGGGGTCCCACCTATTTAGTTATTATTTAATTAGACCCTTATTTATATATATTATTATTATTTGTCTCAACTAATTAGTTAAGCTAATTAGCCTTAACTAAAGAAAGGTAGTTGAACTACCATAACTTATTGAGAAGGAATAAAATCTCAATCAAATGA
>ML804497.1:106873-191163 GCA_009831015.1 Picea engelmannii | reverse complement strand
AACCAACATCAACCATAGAAAAATCCAAGTATCTAAATCGAATGGATGAAGCGTTTGGAACAATTTGCAGTCTCATTTCTCCTGAACTCCTCTTTCACATATCCTCCGGTAAAACCCCCAATGAAGCCTGAACCACCATGGAAGGGATTTTTGGAAAATAGGATCAGATGAGGGGACACATGATCGAGGTGAAATTGCTTACAATGGATCCAAAAACCTTCAACAATCTCCAAGATTTCTTTACTAAATATAAGTATTTGTTGTCTCAACTCAAGATTTCTCACCATTCTCTCCAGGCTTCGTCCAGAATAATCGGTGTTTGTATCCATATTTCATTAAGTTAGTTTCACCTCTGGATCTACCTGGACGATACCCTCTCTTGAGGCCTTTATCGTGTCTCTGACAAAAGATCAAAATAAGCTCATCAATATGGGAAAAATCAAAGGCCCAAAGGCACATGCACTTACTATGCAAGATGGAAATGATCATCAATATCATAAATCTAAAGACAAAGACAAAAGGAAATCACATACAAATCCAAAGAAGGAAGGGTACTCAAAACCCTTCAACGATGCCTCTAGATCCAAAGGTGGAAAGGGAAGAAAAGGGGAGAAATGCATTTACTGGCATAAAGGATTCCATCCATAATTTGCATGTATACAAAAAAAGATAGATTTAATGATGCAAATACTTTAGGAAAACAACCTTGGAGATTGCATCCCTGAGGGTGCCAAGTAGAAGGAGCCAAAAGATCATAATTCCAGGAAAGGAAATTCTAGCCATGCTTTGATTGCCATCAACTCCTCTCTCGATGCTTGGATCATAGATTCAGGTGCATCACATCACATGGCTGCCAAAAAATAAGTCTATTCTTCATTGGATGCATGCAAAGGTCCTCCTATTCTGATGGGGGACAACTCTCCAATCGAGGTCATCAACAAAGGAAGAATTGAACTCACAAACGGAAGCTTCGAGAATGTACTACACGTTCCCAAACTTTTCGTCAATCTTCTCTCCATGTATGAGATGAAAAACTCTAGCACCAGAAAGAGAGTCATACTCACACTTGATGCAGTGGATATCTATGACATGCAAACCAATTCTAGGGTTGCTACCGATGAGGTAAATCATCAATCTAGACTCTACACATTTTCTGAATTTATTGAACCAGATTCTACATTACTGCTTACTCATGCTAATGAAAGCAGTAGGATATGGCACGAAAGGTTCAACCATTTAAATTTTAGATATATGCAACAAATTAGCAAGCAAGGAATGGTTGATGGTCTACCCGACATCCACTTCTCCAAAGGAATTTGTGAGGGATCTATTCTTGGAAAACACCCTCAAGAGAAATTTGACAAAGGAAAGACTCAAAAGGATTCCTTTCCTTTAGATCTGATCCATAGTGACCTCATGGGCCCTTTTACACATACAACAATCAATAAAGCAAGGTACATGCTCATTTTTGTTGATGATTTCTCACGCTTCACATGGATTTTCTTTCTCAGGAAAAATTTAGAGGTCTTTCAACACCTCAAAGATTTCAAAGCCCTTGTTGAGACACAGTCAAGAAAGAAAATCAAAGTCCTTCGAACATATAACGGAGGAGAGTATGTCCACTATGAGATACATAATCTTTGTCACGAGGCAGAGATTCAATTACATCACACAATTCTCTATACTCCGCAACAAAACGAATTTGCTGAGTGGAAAAATAGATCTCTAAAAGAAATGGCATCTTGCATGCTACATGCAAAGTCACTTCCACATAGATTATGGGTTGAAGCACTTAATTGTGCAACCTACATCCAAAACATATCTCCCCATAGATTTTTCAAGGATAAGACCCCCTATGAGGCTTGGAGCGACCTCAAACCAGAAGTGACCCACTTTCATATTTTCAGTTCACGTACATGGGCCATGATTCCCTTTGAGAAGAGGAAGGCACTTGATCCACAGAGCACATGGTGTATCTTTTTTGGATGCCCCGATGGTGTGAAGGGATACATACTCATTGATCTTTCCTCAGATCAACTCATCATTGAGTGTAGTTTCCAATTCGAAGAAAATGTCTCGCATGTACCTCAATAGCCGCATACAAACACTTTTTTTATTCCACCTATCAAAGATGATGAGCATGCACATGCCAACCCTTATTCAAATGAGAGTTGTTATTCAAATGATTCAGATGATCCATATATAGAGTCAATAAAGTCAGATGCAGAGTCAGTGCATCCAGATGCAGATGTAGAGCTAGAGCCGAGGCCTAAGTGGGCCCATACTACTCTTTAAGATGCATGGGATCTTGTTGGGGATCCAACTGATACTAGGAGGACTTGATTTGATTTTGAGGAGCCTCCTCTTGAACTCAATGCCACTGAATTGATGCCACCTAGGCACCTTTTCTTGGTTCAGTCTTCAGATCCATAGTCTTCTGGCTAGGCTGCTAGAAATCCCTTTTGGGAATCCGCCATGCAAGAGGAGTACAACTCCCTCCTTAAGAACCAGATTTGGGATCTGGTTCCCCTTCCTTCAAAAAGGAAACTCGTCAGGTGCATATGTGTCTACAGGACAAAGAGCGCAGTGGATGGACATGTTAGTAGATACAAAGCCAATCTAGTTGCCAAAGGCTTTCAACAGGTGCATGGGATTGACTATGATGAGACCTTCACTCCAATAGCGAAGATGGATTCGATACATTTGGCACTCTCCATTGTGGAAACCAAGGGATGGGAAGTCCATCAGATGGATGTGAAGAATGCATTTCTTCATGGTGATCTCTCTAAGGAGATCTATATGAAGAAACCCCAAGGATTTATGCAGGATTGATCTTTGGTCTGTCGACTGAAGAAGTCTCTTTATGGCCACAAGCAGGCTCTGAGGGCATGGTATGCCAAGATGGACTCCTACCTAATGTCATAGAACTTTATACATTGTAAGTCAGACTTGAATGTTTACATGCTCAGGACGATTGATTCACTTCTATTCCTAGTTCCATATGTTGTTGATTTGTTGATCACCGATTGCTCGACTTTAGCGATTGCTACAATCAAGAGGATTCTGCATGATAGGTTCTTGATGACAAACCTGGGTCCGCTACATTTCTTCCTTGGAATTGAGACCAGTCAGGATGCATTAGGCATCAAACTGTCTTAGGCCAAGTATGCACGAGATCTCCTTGAGAGATTTTACATGATAGACTGCAAGTCGATGCCAAATCCTTTCCTATCAGGAGTCTGACTTGAGGATGGCAAGGACACTCCACTGGTTGAAAGCACACTGTACATACAACTAGTGGGGAGCTTGTTGTATCTCACACACTCTAGACCATACCTCTCCTATGTAGTTGGAGTAGTCTCCAGGTTCATGCAGGAGCCGCATGAGCTACATTGGAAGGCTGCAAAGCGTATCCTCGATACGTGCAAGGCACCATCACCTTTGGGATTCACTATGCAGTAGACTCTACATTGGACCTCATCGGGTTCACTGATTTTGACTGGGTGGCGATAACATTGATCGCAAGTCCACATCTGGTTACTCACTCAGTCTTGGTTCTGGGCCTATCTATTGGTCAAGCAAGAAGCAGACTGCTATTGCTCTATCTTCAACTGAGGTAGAGTACAAAGGAGTAGTTAACATAACCATTTAGGCTATGTGGCTACAACATTTTATCACTGAGTTGGGCATTCAATTTCATCGACCGATCGTCATCTGGTGTGACAACCAGAGCACTTTGAAGTTCTGCAGAGATCTAGTTTAGAGACAACAAATGAAGCACATCAAGATCCACATGCACTGCATCTGGGACTTAGTACACGAGGGAATCATCGACCTACAATTCTATCCTTCAGCAGAACATACTGCAGACATATTCACCAAGACCTTCACTGAGCAAAAGTTCCATTCTTTGCGTAGTCGTCATGGAGTTAAGGACACAGTTGCCTAGCAACTGCCAGTTCTTCTTTTTACATACATTGTACTTTTTTGGGAAGTTTTTCCCATGAATTTTTCCCTCTTTCCTTGTTTATTTCAGTGTATATTTTGTATTTGGCTACCTAACATGGCCTTGTTGCCAGGACCCATTCTTTATTTTCACCATAGTGATGTTCAGGGGGGGTGATGGAGATACTTCACACACACCTAAGATTTCTTTTTCCTAAGGGTTTCCCTATGTTTATTAGTCATTATTCAGTCTCCTATATTTTAGGGAGAATATTCTCTTCAGTTCACACTTCAGTTTGATCAATTGAGTGGAGTCTAGATGCCACATTGGGATTATCACCATGCAACATTGGGATCATCACCAACAAATGTGCATTTTCCTTGGGATCATCACCAAGCTAGCACATTACTCATGATTCCTTGATCTCCTCCTCACTTTTTCAATCACTTAACATATGACTAATAGACTAGTTAACTCAGACTAGGTGGCAGTTCACTCCCGTAACTGCCCGAGAGACTAGACTAGGTGGCAATTTACTACCATAATTGTTGATGTCTGTCTAGATCACTCTAGACCACCACTATGGCGCATTGGCTTCTCCTTCAGTGCGCATTGGTTGATTTATACATAGTATATCATGAGTAAATTATCATTCATTCATTTGGTTAATGAGAATTCTTCCATTCTTTCTCTCCTGCTTCTCTTTTCTCATATTTTCTTTGCAATTGTGTATGTCAATTCCTAGCTACATATATTATGTGCAGGTTCAACACATTTACATATACGAGGTAGCTAATTCTACGAGCAACAATGATGCCTACAAAAACCCCTTGCAAGTTCATGCAAAAAGTGTACCACAAGATAATATTCTTGAGCCTAAACATGATATCCCTAATATTTAAATGGATGATGTTGAATTTGATAATCTTTGTGAGAAGTTATGACAAGGTTCCTTGCTAGGGTATTTTATAGGGAGAATCTCCCTCGAGTTAATAATTTGTCCCTAGATTTGGATAATTGTGAGTGTTATGATTGGCATTGTACCCAAGTCCATAGCCTAACGAAAGGCTTTTTCCTTTTCCAAATTTTGAATGCAAACAATTCTAAGAACGCGTCGCATAATGGTCCTTGGATTTACAAAAAAATACCCTTTTTTTTATGGAAGCATGGGATCCATACTTCGTAGTTCATAAGGAGGCTAAAATACCTTGTCTTTTTCGAATTGAGTTCCTTGGTCTCCCAATGCAATTCTATCCCAAACATTAGTATATTATTTCCCTCCGAGGGGAGGTTATCTGCTTGGAACAAGACATGTTCTTCAACCCTAGGACATAACCTTAGCTCTGTGTTAGGGTTAACCTATACCAAGAGCTTAGGGAGTTTTCCATTCTTTAGGTTGGATGTAGAATATTCCAACAACCTATCTATTATGTCAATTTACCCAACACTTGATTTCGTTGTCAAATACTTAACCACTGTATCAATGACTGCTTTCTTATGGACTCAAGTAACCTACTTGCTAATCTAATTTCCCCAAGGTTCCCCAAGCTAAGAATGTTGATAAATTTCCATGGACACAATAGTAGAGAAAATATAAGTCAGGTAAAGATCCAATACGTAAAGCTCTATTAGTGGCCACAACCCCAACCCATCGGGCCCTAGCCCCTTCAACTCTAACCCCCATGGTTTCAGAACCAAGTATTTATTCACAACACATGGCATAGCTTACCATATCTTGTAGTACCTAGTCCTAGAAAGATCCTCGTAATCCCCTCCTTATTGTGTAGTGGGGTTAAGTGGTCTCACTCCCCTCCTTCCAAATCTCTATCCAACTAAGATACCTTGGTTGGTGTAGATGGCTTGAAGAGGCCAAGTCAAACATTTCTTGACAACTTATTTAATTGCGTTAATTATTTTGATGCACTCTAAAACCTCGAAGGGAATGAGGTGAAGTTGGAAGATGCACCAGATTATGATGCAAGTGACCTCATGGAATGTTTGGGATTTGAAATGCTCCAGGAGAAAATATACTATCCCCGGAACATTGAATTCCCTTGGTGGAACATATGTGATCTATCAATAAGAAGTTAAAGTGACCACGAGCTTTACACTACACATGACCTTATTTGTTATCTATCCAAGAGGCAAGTTTTTTTTTTTTTTCTAACCATTTTGATAGAAAATGAGGGGTTATTATTATGGTCTCTCCTAGATTTTATGATGTAGTTGTTGATTGAGGTAATGACCCTTGTTATCGTCTTGTATTGATTATTCTTAACCTAGATGGTTGTCTCCTTGGGCTGACCAATCTCCATGACTCTAATAGTTATAAGGAAACGCTAGCATTCTAGCACTGGATAGTTGATGAAATTCCTTGTGCAATATTGTGGCCACACTGTGGAGATTTTAACACAGTATAATTTTTTGAAGATAAAGAGGAGGCATTTCCAATCCGCTTGCCCTATGATGAGAAAGAAGCTTGTATGTATTTTAAATCTCACCACAAGATGTATTATCCAAATCAAAATTGCAATCATGATTCAACGAAATCTTGGTTTAAACTTTTCCAACTTTTGCATTTAGGTGTTGGTAGAATTTATCAATGGCTAGATAGAGATCTTGTCTATGAGTAGAATTCATTCATTTTTATGGATGGAGGTCAACTTGTGCACATGGTTTAGAATACTATCCTATCTAACCATCAACTATTTTGGTTCTCTCTTTCATGGGGTGCAGAGAAAATGTAGCTTCTAAGAACTCACTACATCCTCAAGGTATCCCATCTCCAAAGTCCTTCATGCCTTAATTGTATCCAAACCATTTGTAATTTGGTCCCTTTGCCACATGGAGTCACAGGCTAGATCCTTTGATAGGAAGATATCATTTCAAACATAGTGACCTTTCTCAAGGCCTACAATTTCCAAATTAGCAGAATTAGAAGGCAAACATAACAATATTGTGTAGGAAGAACTTGAAGGGCTACAAAAGGAGCTACTTTGGTCCCCTTATGATGAGCATAACCAAATATGTGTGATGAAATTACAACATTTTCTCTAGTTGGTGGATGATGTTTTTTGAGTGTTAGGTGCCCAAATATATGCACGTCTCCATTAGATTAGAATAGGTGACCAACCTACTAAATCTAGGTTCAAAGCATTGGCCTCCAAAGAAGCGAGTGAGAGCATCTTGACGCTTGAAATGGATCATGGTTGTATCAGAAATATTGAAGCCATGAAAGTTGGGTTTGTTGAGCACTACATAGTGGTCTTTCAGGCCCAAGTGCCTACTGAGGAAAGGTGAGCAACTATTTAGAGGTGCCTTGACCTTACACCCTGTTGACGCCCCAAAAGTGAAACATGGAATCCCTGCATGCAAATGGCCTGCAATAGGTGGGACCTCGTCATGTGAATAATGATGAAGGATGCCTCGTCCTTTTATGCGTTCATGACTATTTTGCAAAAATGACTCTATAGTTTTAAAAATTTGAAATTGCTTTCCAAGTGAAATGGGTGAATGATAGGTTTATTGGCAATTTAATTTAAAGAGGAAAGGGAAAAGATGTTGTTTTAATGAGCATCTTGGTTTATTCTTGTTGCACATATATTTTGACTTGTTGATTCAAACTCCAAGCATAGGCCATATATAGTTATGGCATAATGCACTTATGATATTCTTGGCTTATCATGCACAATTGTTAAAGTTTTATAAGGTGTCAATCCTTCCCTAGCAAAGAATGTGGGATATTACATGTTTTGTGCTAAGTGTTAAGCATGCACATAAAAATTATTGGTTAATGGAAGGTGGCAAATTGAATTTTTGTATTGAATTGTTATTTGACAAACATAGTGGATTATGTGCTAGAGGTATTAGGTGTGCTTGTACTTAGCTATAGTTGATGGAATTAGTGAAATAAATGACGTGCAATTATTGCACATCACTCTAACCCTACCTCGAGGTCACCACCCTCACTTGCTTCGCATTTGTGTTGGTTTCTTTGGCTGGTGCTACCTCCGTTTTGCTTGGCCTTGGAAAGAATAGTCGTGCTTATTGGTTTTATGACATTCTGCATACATGTATGATGTCTCTCACCTCTCCATTCATGAAATATATCTCTGCTTAGATTAAAATCGTGAGGTTGGCTCTTACGTTCTCTGACAGACTGTGTTTGCTTCCAAAGTTTGAATGAATGTATGAGGGTATCGACTATGAAAATTGCTTTTAAGTGAAGGTTCCTCCCTGTTGGTATTTAAATCTTTCAAGTTGAGAGTAGTGTTTGAAACTCCTTTCTATTCATATTATGTGATTGCATTGTGTCCAGAATGAATAATGCTTTTGTGCTATAACTATTGGCAAATAATTATGGCAAGTTTCTTTTGGGTTTCACTCATCTCTGGTAATTAAAAATCAAGGGTTTCCTTATCTCTGTGAAACAAAAGAATAATTGTTTAAACACCATTACCTAGTCTTTGGAAGACTTGTAGCTCCTTCAAATTATTTTTTTAACTGTTTGGGGAATATATTTGCCTTGCGGCCACCATGAGAGGTATGTGGAAAGTCTATGTTATAAGAGATGGTTAAATGGTTTTTACAAACCCTTTGTGAAGGTTTCACCTTTGCATTCGCCCAGACCTCGGTTCTTTTATTAATGTATGGAAATTACAATATTCGAACTCTGGTCTTGATATATGTTATAAGTGATTAACCTGATAGTGGGAAGATTGGTTATTTGCATTAATTCTCGACTCATTTGTTGATTATCCAAAGGGGTTTAGTCGATTTTGAAAATTGTATAATGTTAAAATAAATAGCACGAAGTTCACACGGGGTTTTGAAACCCAGTTTAACAAGAAGTATTAAGGTTGTGATGATGGATCTATGTGGTTTTCTCAACCATCAGTGCATGCTTGATGTAGTCTGGTTTTAATTGTTGAAATGAATCTGCTAACAGTCTTTTATAAAAATTCTGTTGATAAAAGAAAAAGAAGTGGAAATTTGTACGGTTGACAGTCATGGAACTTTCCTGGGGTTTTATATTGGACGATATGAAAACAACTATGTGTTGGATTTGACTTATTAAACATAGAAAAGTTTTGACAATTCTTTTATTGATGGTGATGGCATTTTTTGTATATTATTGCATATAATATAACCTTAATCATCTTTTTTCCCTTTCATTATACCATTTTTCACTCATTATATGCCCCTCGCCTTCCCAAATACATTTAAATTATTCCATGTTCTATTATTATGAAATTTAAACTTATTTTGAAAAGAGAAAGGATTAATAGCAAAAGAGAAAAGACTAAGCTGGTGACCGGTGTTTGAAAGTTGGATATGGATACAATTTATGTTACTTATGCATTTGCTTGAACATTAGTTGTTGGTCGTTTCCCATCCATGCTACCACTTTTCGCACATTATAAGCCCCTCATATTCCCAATAGCCCTATCACTCCTTGTTCAAATGGCAATTGATTGTTGAGTTTTAATATGTTGATGGATGGATTGCATCTGCTTCTATGGTGAACAATAGAGCCAACCTTTTGATTTTTTTTAGGTAGAGTATCAATGCATGGATTGTTCAGAGTTTTTCATGACATGTTGGAATATTGCTTTAGGATGAGCTTCTTTAGTAGGGGCAACAATGACAAAGCTGTTAATAGAGGTAGAGGAAATTGACAAAGGGGTCATAGAAGGCCACAATTTTCAATACATTTTGATGCTAATCCACAAGAATTAAATCACCTCTTTCAAGTTGGATTCTTCAACCTAGTTGGCTATGGGATTCTCCAGCCCCGACCTAAGAGGCCCCCCTTGCAACCACATCAAAAATTTTATGGTATCTATGGTCCCCCTCATGTGTCTATGCATCCAGAACTATCTGCCAATGATGGTTGGCAAGAGATTGTCCATGAGCCTCATCACCATGGTTGGCCTATTGTGTCTCTGTCGTTACCCCCTCCTCCATTGCCAAAAAATCAAAATCCCCAAGTTGATCATGTTGTCTCACCCGTGTAGTCTTCTCATGCTAGTAAGAGGCTAAAAATTGATGTTCCCAAGCCTGATCAAGATAAAGGAAAATGAGTGGCCACTTCCTCCAAGTCATCCAAAGAGTCATCTGAATCTGTGTCTTCACATCTTCGTCTCAAAGATGATTGTTCTCACATTATCAATGCAATCCAACCTCAAGGTTCCAATCATCCCAAGGCTACAATAGAAAGATCAAAAGAGGACAAATGCCTCTCACAATAAATATGATTTTTAATGATGATTAATGTTATTTTCTATTTTGAGGGCAATCTTTTTACTTTGACAATGATTTGGACAACAATCATATATTTAGGCAGGTTTTTGGACAACATGGATATAATACTATTTTTGGATATGGTCATATTATATTTTGTTGATATTAAAATATTTGATCATAAATATGAGAACGAGAGTTACAAGGAGGACATTTGAATCAAATGATTGGGGTTTATATTTCATTTTTTATGATTATTAAAAGAAATAAATGGGAGTCACAAGGGGTCCCACCTATTTAGTTATTATTTAATTAGACCCTTATTTATATATATTATTATTATTTGTCTCAACTAATTAGTTAAGCTAATTAGCCTTAACTAAAGAAAGGTAGTTGAACTACCATAACTTATTGAGAAGGAATAAAATCTCAATCAAATGAAGAGACATGGGGGAGAAAATAGAAGGAGAACTTCAGCCATAAGGTTTGCTCTATACTAATGAGATACTTTCATATTTCATTCATTTTGAGTTTAATAGAAGGATTAACCATCTTGAAGACAACAGGGTCTTATTGAAGACAACATGATTCAAAATTGAATCATATATTTCAGCAGCTTGTTTTAAAGGTGTATGATTTATCTTTGGCAGTCTGTGTGTTCTTGTATGTTTATAAATTAAATTTTATGACCGATAAAGAATATTTTGTAGAGTCAAGTGACAACATTTTGTGGCAAGTTGATCCATATATTTAGCTTCAGTTTCTTTTGTTGTCAGAATATTTTTGCATGGTTCCCATCAGAGGCTTCTAAATTTGACTTTGGTCCCTACCCTCGTAGGGGTTTGTAAAGAGAATTCAACTTTGTATCTCAGAATGAAATCAATACAAAAATAAATTTTCTGATTTCGGTCTCACATATGTATTTTGATGATATGGTTCATTTTTTGCTTTTATCTCCATGTACACACTCATGTAATTTATGTTTAAGTTTTTTTTTTTTTTTGCATAGTTACATATAATATATAAAACAAACCAACCTTGGTCCCTTGTAGTTAATACTTGCGAATTAAGTGATTGTTTTTTTTTTAAGGCCATAAACCCTGGGTGACATTCCCAACTATCTTTCCTTAGCCCAACAAGGTTTGAAAATGATTGAGTAAGGTTCTCCATACCTTTTCCTCAATATTTATTTGGCGGCCATGCTGGGGAGATCTTCCATATCTCTCTGATTGATTATATCACGATTATCTTTCATTTTTTTGTTTTGTCTGAATACTCCTTGACTGCTTTTTCCCATGACAATACTTGTTACCAAACAACCCAATTTTGGAAACAGTCTTGATGACCAAACCAACATTTCATTCACCTTATTCAATACTACTTTAGATACTTCTAACACTCGCACTGAACTTGAATGCTCTTGGCAAGTAATTGAAAGGGACATAAGTATCCGTGAACGTTGGAAAGCCATGCAAAGGCAGCCCATAAATCAATAGTAATCTCCCTTTTCCTACCTCTTTGGTCTTTCATTTCATGTCCTCTAATCCTCGCACCTCTCAAAGGAGAAGAAGGTTGTCCCTTGAAGCTACCCGTATTTTTGAAATAGGAAGGAGGAAAAATATCTTATCAACAGAAGAAAGTGTTCTTAGGAGAAATTTATCTAATTCTGCCAGTTCACCTTTAGCACTTATACTTCTCACTTTCAACATGACATTTGCGGGGTAGTGGTAGTGGCACCAAAGGTGCCTCTTCCTTGCAACCTTCTGCTTCATCAATAATTGGTAGTATCTACAATCATCAAATCCCTATTCAATCCACTACCAATCCTGCTAAATTCATAAATATGTATGGAATTTTTCAATTTGAAGAAGATGCTACGACCACCCCATGGCACATATCTTCTCCCTTGAATCTGGCACCTGCTACTCACCCATGACCAAGATTCAAGGAGCATTTACCTAGGTTTTCGGGAAATAATACCATTACTACAAATGAAAACCTGGTAGCATTTTCTAATGCTTGTCATAATATAGGGGCTAACGATAATGACACTTGCATGCGTTTATTTGTCAACTCCCTCGAAGGGAAAGCTGCAAAAGATTTTTTTGATCTCCCTCCCAAAATTCTTTCCACTTGGGAAGAGTTAGTTTATTGGTTCAAGTCCACTTATGGATAGTCCACGAGCCCAGCTGAGTAATTAAGGGAATACAACAATATTGCCTATAAAGATGGTGAAACCATTAAGTGTTTTAACCTTTGCTTCACCAAATTATATAATCAAATCCATGAACTAATCCGTCCACAAAATCGGGTTGTTTTCATGCATTATTATAATGTGTTACCTTCTCCTTATCGTCATAGACTCGAAGAGAATTCTATTGACAACCTTGGTTCCGCTCTTCATACTTTCCTAGAATATGAGGAGCAACTCGAAAGAACAGGTCTCCCTAAAGGAGACTTGGTCAAACAAACAAATATATCTGCCCTCCTACAACTCGTGCAAGATATGAATAATAGGATGATAGCCTATGAGTGAAAGGAAAATGCCTCTTCACTTGCCCCTAGGGAATCTTCTTCTTCCTCAGCACCTTTTAGGAATACTAATGAAAATACTTTTCAGCCAAAGGTCATTATGTCTCTCAGTTGGTGTAACTTCTATGAAGAAAATCATGAAGAAAGTACCTACGAAGTTAAGAAACATGTCAGAGATAAGATCTTTGGAAAAAGACCCGATGCCACAATCACTGTTTTAGATTTGGTTGAACCAGAAGATGTTATGGTAATCAATACTAGGAATAAATCTTACACTACCAAGGGAAAATATGACCTTCCTCGTACTTCATCCACCCCAAGCTCATCTTCTCAAAGTGTTGATACACAAGCTGTCAGAACTTCGGATAATCAAGGAGTGTCTTCTCCTCTTCCCTCTTCTAAGTATAATATCCATAACCAATCGAATAATATCAAAGTTGATGCTACTCTTTTGGACATGGTTGTCATCCCTGAACAACAACAGCATCTCAAAAACTTTATGGAAGGTAAAATTTATACCATAGTCAATCTATTTGAAGATTCAAAGGAAGAGGATTCAATTGTAAATAAGATAGGTGTAAATAATTTTAGGAACCCTATAACACCNCCCCCCCCCTTTTTATATCTCTGTAAAAATCATGGATAAAATAGCTCATTGTTTCCCAATTGATGGCGGGCTCGGTCCAAGTGTAATGTCTAAAATTATCATGGAAGAGCTTGGCTTATCATGCACTAACGAAAATTCTAGAAGTGTGCTCTCTTATAACATTTTGCAGCAGTCAACTGTAGGTGAAATCAAGGATGTAACCTTATTTTTGTGTGCACATCCCGAGATAAGAACAACCCTCAACATCCAAGTAATCTATATGTCAGTGAGTAACTATTCAATTATTTTAGGAAGAGATTGGAAAGCCTTAATCGATGGATACCTTTCACTTGATGGAACACATTTGTTCGTCCCTCAGAACAAAAAGAACATTATAGTCCTTAGGGAAGGAATAATTTCACTGTATATAGAGAGAGTTCCCCAACCTAATGTAAATTATCTCGAAGAATATTTGGGAGTGTACTCTATATTTGCTGATGAGGGTGACACTATGTTGGAACCAATTGATTTTGATGATGTCATATGGCATATGCATTTCGATGGCTCGTGCTCAAACAAAGGCAATGGGGCCAACATCATTCTATATTCTCCTATAGGTAAAATCCACAATTTTTCTTATAGGTTAGAATTTGCTTGCACAAACAACGTCACCAAGTTTGAGGCCTTTTTGTTAGGCATCGAAAATGCATATAACCTGGGTTGTGGCCACCTTACAATTTTTGGTGATTCTGAACTTGTTGGGAATCTTGTACGTAAGATTTATTCACCAAGCAATAAGTTGCTTAAACACTATACCCAAGTTGTTTGGATGCTCATTTCAAATCCGTTATCATTTAACATCACTCATGTTAAAAGGGAACTTAATTCAATGGATGATAGGTTAGTTGTGTTTGCAACATCCCCTACTCGACAACTTTTACCTCAAAGACCTGATTGTACGTTTCGATCTCTATATCATCCTCACATCCCTGATAATGTAGAATCATGGCAGGTTTTCCCGAGTGATGAAGGCATTTGTGCTTTCATACAAAATGAACCATTTAAGCCCAAAGAAATCATATCTATTGAAGATGACAAATTTACTAAGGGCTTGACTACTCTCGAAAGTTCATTTTCATCGATTGATGTAGGCAACAAAGAAACACATAAGGAAGAGGAGTCGAAAATAAAAGATGGTGATACCATTTCCTTGAACCTTGGGACACCCGAATCTCCAAAGATCATTAAATTAGGTGCCCAATGTTCTAACAAAGAAAAATCGAAATTCACAAAATTACTCCGTGAATTTCAAGATGTTTTTGCCTGGTCATATGAGGATCTTTGTGGTTTTGATCCTTCTCTCATACATCATGCCATTCCTATCAAGGAAGGGGTAAAACCTGTTATGGAAAAACAAAGATCTATTAACCCTATGCTCGAAGCCACTATTAGGAAAGAATTGAAAAAATTATTAAAAGCTAATATAATCTTTCCAGTTAAGTATTCTGAGTGGGTTTCAAATATGGTCCCTGTTCGGAAAACTACTAGCCATATCAAATTATGTGTTGATTTCCTAGCATTAAATAGAGCAATTTTCGAAGACCATTTTTTGCTTCCTAATATGGAAATGATTTTACAATAGGTTGCAGGGTCTCAAATGATGTCCTTACTTGATGGTTTTTCTGGGTATAATCAAATCAAGGTAAAAAGGACTCATAGGTATAAAACCACTTTTACCACATGCTGGGGTACATTCACTTATCAACACATGTCTTTTGGCTTGTTTAATGCAGGTGCCACTTTTCAAAGATCTATGCAAATAACTTTTGATGATCTAATCGATAAGATTATCCAAGTTTTTCTTGATGATTTGACTATTTATTCTAAAAACCGGTTAGAACATTTTGGTCATCTTGGAAAAGTTCTCATGCGTTGCAGAAAATTTGGCATTTATTAAATACTTCCAAATCTATTTTCGGTGTCACGAAGGGAAAGCTCCTCAGTCTTATTGTTTATGATTCAGGAATAAGCATAGATCCCGAAATAATTACCGCGATTCTAAACCTTCCTGCCCCCACCTCCAAGAAAGAAGTTCAAGCTTTCATCGGCATTATTAACGTTGTCTGTAGGTTTGTTCTTGATTTTGTTGTCATGATTAAGTCAATTCATAATCTTCTGGAGCAAGATTTTTCTTTTTCTTAGACAAATGATGTCGAGAATTAAGAAAACAATCAATTCCTTAGGATTAAGAAAACAATCAATTCCACAACGATTCTGGTGAAACCGAATTTTGAGAAAGACTTTATCATATATACCAATGCCACCGAGGAAGTGATTTCTGCTATCCTCTAACAAAGTGATGACCAAAACAATGAAAAACATGTAGCTTACATGAGCCAAAGTTTCTCAGATGATGAAATCAAATACTCTTATATTGAGAAATATGTTTTTGCTCTTGTCAAGGCTATAGAAAAATTTCGCCATTTTATTTTAGGCAAACATACACAGGGAAAAGTCCCTTTGCATGTTGTCAAGTTTTTGCTTTCACAAACTTATCTTTCAAGAAGACTTGCACATTGGCTTGCCAAAATTCAGGAGAATGATTTGACGATCATGACTTTGAAGACAATCAAGGGACGAGACCTAGCTCTTCACTTAGCTCAGCATTCTGAACCAAGTGAAGAAATTGATGATCAAGATAATCTTCTTTCAACTCTGTTTTATATTGAGAATCAAAATCTTGCTATATCCGAACATCCTTGGTATAAAAATATGGTGTATTATTTCCAGTATCAAAAATTTCCAGATGACCTGGATCCTCACCAGAGAAGGAGACTCCACCTGAAAGCTTCCAAGTATATCATTTTAGGAGACTTTTTTTTTAGGAGGTCTACTGATGGTTTGTTACTTCGATGTGTAAATGACGAAGAAGAACAAAAAGTGCTACACAAAATTCATGGATCATCAGTTTTTGTCAATCACATCGATGGCCATTTTTCTGCTAAAGCTACTACTTTTAAAATCATAAGAAATGGTTACTATTTGCCTTCGATATTCCACGATTCCTATAAATTCGCAAGATTTTGTGATAAGTGCCAAAAATTCATTGGGAAAGAACACCTTTCTGCCATGCCCTTACAACATGTCCTCCCAGATTTCCCTTTTTCTAAATGGGGCCTAGACTTTATTGGTCCTATCAATCCTCCATCCTTCATAAGGCATATTTTTATTTTGACAGCCACTGATTACTTTACTAAGTGGACCGAGGTTGTCCCTCTTAAACACGCACATGATGAACAAGTAATTTCTTTCTTAGAAACTAATATATTTTCCAGATTTGGCATTCCATTAGAGATCATTACGGACAATGGCCCAGCCTTCATTTATGCAAAATTCACTCAATTTTTGGTTAAGTTAGGGGTCAAACATTTCACTTCATCTGCTTATTACCCTTGGAGAAATGGGCAAGCAAAGTCCACTAACAAGAATCTGGTTAGGATCATAAACAAGATCATAGAAGACAAAACTCACTAGTGGCACACACTTCTCACTTATGCTCTCTAAGCAGATCACACAACCACCAAATAAAGTACAAGATTTACTCCCTTTCAGCTCGTATATAGCCAAGAGGTTATTCTTCCTACTGAACTAGAGTTTTCCTCCTTACGACTGATGTTATAAATTGAAGAATTAAATTCTTCCAATGTTCCCAAGAGGATAAATGCATTGTTAGCCCTGGAAGAACAAATAAATTTTGCCTTGGAGAACATAAAAAGAAGGCAACAAACTGTCAAAAAGTAGTTTATGAGACGAGCAGAAGCTGGTGAATTCAATATTGATGACAAAGTCCTACTATGGGAATCATCCCATGCTAAAAGAGGAAGACATTCTAAGTTCCAAAAATTATGGCTAGGTCCTTTCAAAATCACTTTTATCCTAGGCACAAACTCATACCTTCTGAAGGATTTGGAAGAGCGATTGTTCTCTTACAGTACTAATGGTTCCCACTTGAAACATTATGTGGAACCAGCTTGATCATTGATGGTTGTATAAAAATGACTGTTGTATATAGTCTTTTGTCTTACTGTTTTCTTTTTACTTTGGTTTGTTGAGTTTTTAATTTCTGTTGTTCGCTTCTCGTAATAATCAGAAATAAAGTCTGGATCATTTTTTCCATAACAATGTCATTCTGTAAATATTTTTGATCAATGAAAATAAGATACACACAACTGCCACGATGTCCTCCTTTCAGACATCGCTAAAATTGCTTTTTGCTTTCAATATTGTTGTAGGATAGTTGATTTTGTCTTCTTCCTTGTTTTTTCTATCCCTCTCTTCCCTCCATCCTGAGATTCAAGAGAGTATTAGAAGCATTCTCCTTGAAAGTCTAAAAATTATTATCTGTTACGTCTTGTTCGAAAGTTATGCATACAGGACCAAACCCCCTCATACATATCACTTTCCATAAGTTATTCCCAAATTCCCGACTCATTATTTCCCTTAAACCATCTTTTTTCCCCCTATTGCATAACTATTCTTTTTAGCAGTTTTCGATCATCTACTTCTATTGGTCTGCAAAACCAAACATTATGAGTTCTAAATCTGTTGGGAACAAATTTCCTTGTGGAGTCGCCAGTTTGTTGATATCCCAAAAGTGCAACTTGAAAACCCGCATGCAAATGGGTTGTAATGCCTTATTACTTATATATATTTAATAATATACTAAATACGTGGGACCCCGTCATGTGAATAATGATGAAGGATGCCTTGTCCTTTTATGCGCTCATGTCTATTTTGCAAAAATGACTCTACATTTTTAAAAATTTGAAACCGCTTTCCAAGCGAAATGGGCGAATGATAGGTTTATTGGCAATTTAATTTAAAGAGGAAAGAGAAAAAATGTTGTTTTAATGAGCTTCTTGGTTTATTCTTGCTTTACATATATTTTGACTTGTTGATTCAAACTCGAATCATAGGCCATATATAGTTATGCCATATTTCACTTATAATATTCTTGGCTTATCATGCACAATTGTTAAAGTTTTATAAGGTGTCAATCCTTCCCTAGCAAAGAATGTGGGATATTACATGTTTTGTGCTAAGTGTTAAGCATGCACATAAAACTTACGGGTTAATGGAAGGTGGCAAATTCAATTTTTGTATTGAATTGTTATTTGGAAAACATAGTGGATTATGCACTGGAGGTATTGGGTGCACTCGTACTTTTCTATATTTGATAGAATTAATCAAAGAAACGACGTGCAATTATTGCACGTCGCTATAACCCTACCTCGAGGTTGCCACCCTCACTTGCTTCACATTTGTGTTGGTTGCTTTGGTTGGTGCTACCTCCATTTTGCTAGGCCTTGGAAAGAATAGTCGTGCTTACTGGTTTTCTAGCATTCTGCATACAGGTATGATGGCTCTCACCTCTCCATTCATGAAATATAGCTCTGCTCAGAAAAAAATCATGAGGTTGGCTCTTAGATTTGCTTACAGACTGTGTTTGCTTCCAAAGTTTGAATGAATGTATGTGGGTATCGACTATGCAAATTGATTTTAAGTGAAGGTTCCTCCCTGTTGGCATTTAAATCTTTCGAGTTGAGAATAATGTTCAAAACTCCTTTCTATTCGGATAATGTGATTGCATTGTGTCCATAATGAATATCGCTTCTGCGCTATAACTGTTGGCAAATAATTATGGCAAGTTTCTTTTTGGTTTCACTCATCTCTGGTAATTAAAAATCAAGGGTTTCCTTTTCTCTGTGAAACAAAAGAACAATTGTTTAAACTCCATTACTTAGTCTTTGAAGGACTTGTAGCTCCTTCAAATTCTTTTTTTAACTGTTTGGGGAATATATTTTCCTTGCGGCCACCATGAGAGGTCTGTGGAATGTTTGTGTTATAAGAGATGGTTAAATGGTTTTTACAAACCCTTTGTGAAGTTTTCACCTTTGCGTTCGCCCAGACCTCAGTTCTTTTATTAATTTATGGAAATTACAAGATTCAAACTTTGGTCTTGATGTATGTTATAAGTGATTAACCTGACAGTGGGAAGATTGGTTATTTGCATTAATTCTTGGCTCATTTGTTGATTATCCATGAGGGTTACGTCGATTTTGAAAATGATATAATGTTAAAATAAATAGCACCAAGTTCACATGGGGTTTTGAAACCCTATTTGACAACAAGTATTAAGGTTATGATGATGGATCTATGTGGTGTTCTCGGCCTTCCATGCACCCTTGATGTAGTGTGATTTTAATTGTTGGAATGACTCTGCTAATAATCTTTTATAAAAATTCAGCTGATAAAAGAAAAGGAAGTGGAAATTTGTATAGTTGATAGTCCTAGAACTTTCTTGGGGTTTTATATTGGATGATATGAAAACAACTGTGTGTTGGATTTGACTTATTAAACACAAAAAAAATTGGCAATTCTTTTATTGATGGTGTTAACATTAATTCTTGTTAAGAGGGGTGGGTTGTTTTCTCCCCTTTGAGCCCGTAGCCCGAGCTGCGAAGAAGTAGGCCTAAAAGTCCAACAAAAGGCATTTTGTCCAAGGATGCAGCCGTGAGCACACCGTGCAGTGCATAAAATCTCAATTTCGGGCTTAAAATGTTAGCAGACGCACGACCCAGTGTCCGGCGGTGAGGATCGATCAATGGAGCATATCGTCGGTTGGCGGATATTTGCAGCCGATGGAATTATGCCATGTTTAGCACAGGAATTGGGCTCGCAATCTCGCCGAAATGATCTAGGCCATCCATTCCAGAGGAGCATGTGGCGCACAATTGGGCTTTGTCGCAGCTTCGCCCATCGCGACCTTGAAACACTTTTTCTCTGCAGCTGGGATCCCCGAAATGCGAAGTGTCGAAAGCATCTAGGATTCAAGCCCACAATATCGCCGAAGAAGTTCAAGGTCGTCTAATCAAGGAGGGACACGTGACGCACAATTGGGCTCTATCACCACTTCGCCTATCGTGACTTTGAAGAGCAAGGATCAGCTCCCTCCCATCCACGAAACGCGAAGTCTCGAAGGCGTTTAGGATTCAGGCCCACAGTATCGTCGAATAAGTTTTGGGTCATCCGATCAAAGGAGGGACACGTGGCACGCGATTGGGCTCTATCGCCACTTCGCCTATCGTGACTTTGAAGAGCAAGGATCAGCTCCCTCCCATTCACGAAACGGGAAGTGCCGAAGGCATCCAGGATTCGGGCCCACAATATCGCCGAATAAGTTCTAGGTCGTTCGATCAAAGAGGGACATGTGGCGCGCGATTAGGCTCTATCGCCACTTCGCCTATCATGAATTTGAAGAACAGGAATCAACCTCCTCCCAGCCGCGAAACGCGAAGTGCCGAAGGTGCCTCTAGGTGCGGGCCCACAGTCATAGCACTGGGTCGTATGGAAAAGGGACAAAGCAGATGAAGGGACATGGAGCCAATGTGTTCAAGGAAAAATGATCGTGGCCGTCAGTTTTAAAGCCGATCCAACCGTTGATCCTGGAAGGTCATTTCGCGAGATTGGGCACCAGGAAATTTGAAGGCAGGGGAAGTAGAAACCTATGAAAGAAGAAATTTTGAAGCGCCTTTGGAGAGAGGCGCCAGGTCATGGCCCTGGATTACATTGAGGGCGGTGCCAGAAGAAAGGGAGGCTAGCCTCTGAGCCTTAGAGAGCAGGCACATGGTCTTCTCCTGAGGGTATCATCTCGGCCACTCCCTGGTGAAACAGTTAATGAAAATTGAGCAGGTAGGTGAAACCTCAGCTCGATCCATAGATGGAAGGTATGGGAGGCCTGGAGCAATCAGCCCATGGTACCCTTGTGTGTAGGTCCCCCCCCTACAAGAGCTATGCTGAGTTAAGGTCGCATATGACGAAGGATTTCTGTCCAGGTTTGACTGAAAAGACGCCACGCCTTGGAGGTTCGAGCACGCCTCTGTTGGGCGAATTTTTCTGAGTATATATACTCAGTTTTTCTATTTTTGTAAGCATCAATGGTAGAGCAAAGCTCCTGATTGTAAAGTTTTAATAAACGCTCTAGTTCTCTGGTTATGTATCTGTATGTGAGATTTCTTGTTTTATAACAGACAACTTTCTTATCCCATCTAGTTCCATCTCATACTGAGACAGTTCATGATCGACTGATTCACGTGAATTACTGTGACTATGTTAAGATAAAGGATTTATTGTAACACTGTTATATTCTCCAGTGCTGCCTACATTTGAGCGTAAGAAGTTCTTACGTTCAAGTTTTTCTTCTATAGGTTGTCAGAAGCTCGATGCCTACAGCAGCCCTCAGCTTTTCCTCACAGAAGTCTTCCTCCTATTCACCCTTACTACAACTCACTGTCTGAAGTTTAACTAAGACCTCACCTACCTATGCATGTACAACCTAGTTTTGGAGTTAGAACGATATTGTTCCAAGTTTTATTCCACTTGATCACCCTCTATAAACAAATCGTGACATAAACTGATGGGCATCGGGCTCTACTCCTACTGCAATTCAGGAGTGACTTCCAACGCCAACATTTTTGGCGCCGTTGCCGGGAACAAAGTTGAAAATTTTCCCCGAGATTGAACGACATTGAGCCTCTGATTCTGAAGGTGCATCAGGCATCAAAGCCTTTGAAGATTTCTACTGTGCACCTCGTGACTCCATTGTGACGACTCCACTGTGGCGAACTTGCCTTTTTAATTGTGGCTTTCAGAGGTAGACACACGCGGTCCCATCCACAACTGCCTCTAGCTACGCCTAAAGCTGAGCCACAAGCGAATTTCAGAAAAGGAAAGGCCCCTTGAGGAGAAACTTCCACCACCGAACCAGGTAATTTGTCGTCTCCTTCTGTAGAAACCCCTTTTTCTTCTCCTCAACTTCGTAGCAGACCGTTTTCTGAAGCCTCCCGTTTCCTGAATTTCAGAAGTGTTCCTACCGAGTTGTCTCCTCTTGGTTTTGGACTAGAGGGAGAAGCCCTTGTCACTTCCCTTACCCCTGTAAGCATGTTTCCAGTATCCCCGGTTCAAGCTCCTTCCCCTCCGAGTTCTCCTCCACCTAATATCCCTATGGCAAGAGAAAATCCCCCTATGACCAAAATGGAGGCTATTATAGCTGCTAGATATGCTCCCCTTGTGTTACCTCAGCCTCTCAATGCCCTTTCAGCAGATGGTTACCTCAAGAAGCTGCCCAAGTTTACAGGCGAGGGGAACATAACTGTAGGAGAACACCTTGAAGCCTTCTACAGTTTTACAGACGATCATGTTATCATGCATGCAGATGTATGGATGAGGATTTTCGTCCATAGTCTTAAAGGCAAGGCTAGAAAGTGGTTTAGGGCCTTGCCTCCTGGATCTATTGATGGGATTGAGGCTTTGGATAGTGCCTTTTTGAGACAATGGGGAGACAAAAAGGACTTCATGTATTACATGACTGAGTTTGGGTCTTTGAAGAGAAAGGAAGGAGAGTATGTCTCTGACTTCTCCAAAAGATTTAATAAAATGTACAATAAGATACGCACCGAGATAAAGCCCTCTGAAGCCTCTGCAAAGATCACTTATGCCAGCGCTTTTGATCCTGATTTCTGCCTCCTGCTAAGGGAAAGGAGAGCCACCACTCTGGTTCACATGCAGGACGCAGCCGTGGAAATAGAGTCTAGCATATTGGTTGTTGACCGACTCAGGAATAAGGCTGACATAGACGTATCCAGGAGAAGAACAGAGGCCTCCCCATCCCATTCCTCTCCCCTTCCCCTTCAGACAGATGAGGTAACTAAAGTACTGAAATCCCTTTCGGCTAGAATGGAGAGGTGGGAGTTAGAGGGGAAGCCCACGTATTGAAATCCCCAGAATATTGATAACAGAGGTTTCAGGAGGCCTCGAAACAATATGCCACAGACTTTGCCAAGGGAACAAAGAAGCAGAGACAGGGATGATCAGAGGATTCAGAATAGCCTAGTTGCTCATTAGGAAGGGTAGGAAGTGGATGAACTCGACCCTGAGATCCACTGCATCGAGGACACTTCCCCTTTTCCTCATTTGACGCAATCTGCATATGAAGAATCCCTTATCAACACCCAAATCAATGAGTTGAGTAAAGGGGAAAAGGCCAACAACACTCCTAACAGATACAATCTCAGGTCAAAAAAGAAAGAAGGGAATTTTGATAGCCAGGATCAGCCCCTCATAGCGAAAAGGCCTACTAAAGCTACAACAACAACTACTAAAGAAAAGAAAACTCAGAATGCTTCGCCAACAGCCAATGAACATGTCTCTGAGGTAAGGGAAGCTCCTAAGTCTCTCTCCTCCTTTAGTTTTGAGCATGAGATTCAGAAGATTAGAATTCCTGTACCCCTCTCTGAACTAGTTAAAAATGAAGATTTCAAAAAGTCCCTCTCCAAGCTGCTACAATCTGAGCCCCCCTAGCCTTCCACGGACTCAATAAATCTCCAAGATGAAAAGCTAGCAGTCGTCCTAGGTCCCATGGTAGAAGATATAGATGATTCATCCCCTCCTTTCTACACATCCCTAAACATACATGATAAAGTGCTGCATAACTGCCTCATGGATTCAGGGGCTTCCCATAACCTTATGCCCAAAATAGTAATAGAAGAATTGGGACTGGAGGTGACAAAGACTTATCATGATTTGTACTCTTTCAATTCAAGGAGGGTGAAATGCCTTGGAGTCATCAAAGACTTGGTGTTCTCTCTGTTTCAGCTGCCAATAAAGAGTGTGGTCATGGACATTGTAGTGGCCGACGTTCCTCCCAAGTTCGGCATGTTGCTGTTAAGATCTTGGATTAAAAAGGTTGGAGGAACATTACAGATGGATCTCACATATGCTACTATTCCAATTTTTTGAGGGGAACACAGGAGGCTGTACAGAGAAGCCCAGCTAGCCTACATTGTTAGCGATGAGGAAAACCCTACCAATCACCCTATCTTTGCGCTAGACACTGATTTGGGATCTAGTTTGTTACAAATCACTGATGCTCCTGAAGCCCCTTTCCAAATCATAAAGCAGCCCTTATTTGATCACAGGACACCTCCTCCAACCACCTCTATTTGGAAAATGTTTTTTGATGGAGATTCTTCTAGCGAAGGCGCTGGTGCTGGAGTGGTATTTGTGTCGCCTTGTCAGGAAGCCATATTCCTGTCATACAAGCTTGAATTTGAAGTAACTAATAATGTGGCAGAATATGAAGCTCTTGTTCTGGGTTTAAGGGCTGCAAAAGAAATGGGGATTGAGGGAGTAGCAGTGTTCGGAGACGCTGAGTTGATTATCCAGCAAGTCAAAAACGCTTACCAGACTAAGCATCCTCGGCTCAGAACTTACAAAGGCGAGGTATGGGACCTGATTGACAACTTTTTCTCAGCTTTCAACATCTCTTTTATTCCAAGGGAGCAAAATGCTTTGGCCAATTCTTTAGCTGTTTCAGCTAGCCGGTTCGAGATCCCTCTGATGTCTATGGTCAAATATAATGTTGAGATAAAATATAGGCCCTCTGTACCAGACAATGTCAAGCATTGGAAGGTATTCGAAGATGATCTTGAAATCGAAAAATTTCTCCAATCTGTTGATGAATTTTCTGCGTTGCACATTGATCAGGATCCTGACCTTGAAGGTGACCCTTACCCTGAGGTGTTTTTAAATGAAATTGCTAATCACCAGATTATTCAGTTGCCTAGCAATCACATTCCGAGGGGACTAGTCCCTTTAGAAATATTGTTCGATGGGAATGATGTGGCATTAAAGGGTAGCGTTTCAGATGAAGATGCTGACACAACTGAGTGCAACATTGGCACACAGGAGGAGCCTAAGTTTGTCAAGTTGTCGAGCAGTTTGACCAGAGAACAAAGGGCCGAATATATCAATTTATTAAGAGAATTTGTTGATGTGTTTGCATGGACCTATGAAGACCTCAAGACATATGACACATCCATCATTGAACACAAGATCCCACTAAAGGAAGAGGCTAGGCCATTTAGGCAGAAGCTAAGAAAGATAAATCCCATGTTGTTGCCTGTCATGGAAAAAGAAGTGAAGAAGTTGTTAGATGCCCAAATCATTGTCCCCTTGAGATATTCCGAATGGGTGGCCAATTTGGTCCCGGTAAGGAATAAAAGTGGCGAAATCAGGCTTTGCGTCGACTTCAGGAATCTGAACAGAAGCTCAAGAAAGGACAATTACCCCCTACCTAAGATGGAACACATATTGCAGAGGGTAACTGGTGCATCCAAGATATCCATGATTGATGGATTTTCTGGCTATAATCAAATATCGGTCATGCCTGAGGACAGGGAAAAGACAACCTTCACCACTCCTTGGGGCACATTCATGTATGCCAAAATTTTGTTTGGACTAATGAATGCAGGAGCAACATTTCAGCGAGCCATGGACATAGCCTTCATCGGAGAGAGAGATTAGTTTGTGGTGATCTATCTGGATGACATCATAGTCTTCTCTAGGTCTGATAAAGAGCACTGCTATCACTTAAGGAAAGTTTTCTCGAAATGCCAGAGGTTTGGTCTTTCCCTAAATCCCAAGAAATATTTGTTTGCTATGATGGAGGGAAAGTTGTTAGGCCATATAGTATTAGCAAAAGGAGTGAGAATTGATCCCAGCAGAGTAGAGGCAATTCAGACCCTATCACTTCCCAGGTCTAAGAAGGAAGTCCAGGCCTTTTTAGGAAAGATTAACTTTCTGAGGAGGTTCGTCTCAAATTTTGTTGAACTGGTGAAACACATCACAGCCATGCTCAAAAAGGGAAATGAACTGAAGTGGACCGCTGAACCTAGGGAATCTTTTGTCCAAATAAAAAGGGCATTAAATGAGGCACATGTGTTGATCAGTCCTAACTATTCCAAAGACTTCCTAGTTTTTTCTTTTGCTTCTTTTGATACAGTAGCATCGGTCTTATTGCAGAAAAATGAGGAAGGGCGAGAGCAACCCATTGCCTTCTTCAGTAAAGCATTAAGAGATGCAGAAATCAGGTACGAAATCATGGAGAAATAGGCCTATGCCTTGGTGAAAGCTCTCAAAGCTTTCAGAGTCTATGTCTTGCACTCAAGAGTGACCGCATACGTTCCTTCAGCCTCTGTGAAGGACATCCTTGTACAGCCTGACATAGATGGGAGAAGAGGTAAATGGATTGCTAAGATCCTTAAGTTTGACCTCGAAATAAAACCCACCAAGTTGGTTAAGGGGCAGGGTTTAGCCAAGATACTGGTTGAATCCAATTGCAGAGCCTTGGGGGTTAGTCTGATCAATACTTGCTCAGGAACTCAGCAAGCTGAGTTGCCCAGCCAAAGCTCTCAGGACGGCTTGCCACTAACAAAATGCGCCTGGTATCGAGACATTTTGTACTTTCTGCAGGAGTTGAAGCCCCCTGATGGAATGGGTAAAAGTAAAGCAAGATCTTTAAAACTCAAGGTGGTCAAATATTGCCTCATTGGCCAAGTCTTGTACTGGAGAGACCCTCTAGGGGTGTTGCTGAGGTGTTTGAACCCACAGGAATCCCAGAAGGTTATATTTGAATTCCATAGCGGCCTTTGTGGAGGACATTATTTTTGGAAGACCACAACTCACAAAATTCTCAGAGTTGGGTACTATTGGCCTACCTTATTCACCGATGTCTGCAGAGAAGTCAAAGCTTGCATCAAATGTCAAAGGTTCCCAAGAAAGCAACAGCTTAGACCACTGCCATTGAAGCCTGTAGTAGCTTCAACACCTTTTCAACAGTGGGGGCTGGACTTCATCGGAGAAATCCATCCTCCCTCAAGTGGCCAACACAGATGGATCCTGACTGCAACAAACTATTTCACCAAGTGGATAGAAGCTACCCCCACCAGAAGTGCATCACACAAAGTAATTATCAGCTTCTTGGAGGATATCATAGCCAGATTTGGCTGTCCCAACAGGATTGTCACTGATAATGCTGCTTCATTCAAATTTGAGCCTCTGATTAAGTTCTGTGAGCAGTTCGAGATCTCGCTAATTCACTCCACCCCCTATTATCCTCGAGGAAATGGATTGGCAGAATCTTCCAATACAATTCTAATCAAGCTCATTAAAAGATTATTGGAAGACAATAAGAGGGCTTGGGATTCAAAGCTCAAATTTTCTCTATGGGTCGATCGAGTGACAACGAAGAAGTCCCTGGGCACCTCGCCTTTTAAGCTGGTTTACGGAATAGAGGCGGTTTTTCCCACTCAGCTTGCCTTACCTGTAGCGAAGTTCTTTCAAGATTATGAAGGAGAGTCGGATCATATGGTCAGAAGGATTCATCAGATGGTGGAAGTACAACAGATCGGGGAACAGGTGATGGACACAACTCATAGTCATCAGTAGAAGGTCAAACAGGCCTTTGACAGGAAGGTCATGAAGAAGGAGTTTGAGATCGGGGATTTGGTGCTTAAGTGGGATGCACCCAGACAGGATAAGGGCAAACACAGCAAGTTTGATGCCCTATGGATCGGCCCCCTCAAAATATCTGAGGTTTTCTCAAATAACACGTATAGGTTGCAGGATTTGGAGGGTGAGGAGGTTTTTAACAGCCCAGTAAATGGGCATTTTCTGAAGAAATGTTTTGTTTGAGCCTTAGACGGCTCCTTTGTTTGTAAATATTGTCCTTTTGGTTCTTTGTTTATTTTTATTTTCCGTCTTAGTAAATGACTCCATAGCCCAATAGCAAGGCATTGAAGCTGCAAATGAGTTCTTAGATCATCACAGGGATGACTCTATCCCCCATGGAGCCTAATGTTAACATTAATTCTTGTTAAGAGGGGTGGGTTGTTTTCTCCCCTTTGAGCCCATAGCCCGAGCTGCGAAGAAGTAGGCCTAAAAGTCCAACAAAAGGCATATTGTCCAAGGATGCAGCCGTGAGCACACCGTGCAGTGAATAAAATCTCAATTTCGGGCTTAAAATGTTAGCAGACGCACGACCCATTGTCCGGTGGCGAGGATCTATCGATGGAGTAGATCGTCGGTCGGCGGATATTTGCGGCTGACAGAATTATGCCATGTTTAACACAGGAATTGGGCCCGTAATCTTGCCGAAATGATCCAGGTCGTCCATCCTGAAGGAGCATGTGGCGCACAATCGGGCTCTATCGCAACTTCGCCCATCATGACCTTGAAGCACTTTTTCTCTGCAGCTGGGATCCCCAAAACGCGAAGTGTCGAAAGCATCCAGGATTCGGGCCCACAGTATTGTCGAAGAAGTTCAGGGTCATCCGATCAAGGAGGGACATGTGGCACACGATTGGGCTTTATCGCCACTTCGCCTATCGTGACTTTGAAGAGCAAGGATCAGCTCCTTCCCATCCACGAAACGCGAAGTGTTGAAGGCGTCTAGGATTCAGGCCCACAGAATCGCCGAATAATTTCTGGGCCGTCCGATCAAAGGAGGGACATGTGGCGCGCCATTAGGCTCTATCGCCACTTCACCTATCATGACTTTGAAGAGCAAGGATCAACTCCCTCCCATCCACGAAACGCGAAGTGTCGAAGGCATCCAGGATTCGGGCCCACAGTATCATCGAATAAGTTCTGGGTTGTCCAATCAAAGAGGGACACGTGGCGTGCAATTAGGCTCTATCGCCCCTTCGCCTATCGTGACTTTGAAGAACAGGAATCAACCCCCTCCCAGCCGTGAAACACGAAGTGCTGAAGGTGCCTCTGGGTGTGGGCCCATGGTCATAGCACTGGGTCATATGGAAAAGGGACAAAGCAGATGAAGGGACATGGAGCCAATGTGTTCAAGGAAAAATGATCGTGGCCGTCAGTTTTAAAGCCGATCCAACCGTTGATCCTAGAAGGTCGTTTCGCGAGATTGGGCACCAGGGAATTTGAAGGCAGGGGAAGTAGAAACCTCTGAAAGAAGAAATGTCGAAGCACCCTTGGAGAGAGGCGCCAGGTCATAGCCCTGGGTTACATTGAGGGTGGTGCCAGAAGAAAGGGAGGCTAGCCTTCGAGCCTTAGAGAGCAGGCACGTGGTCTTCTCCTGAGCGTATCATCTTGGCCACTCCCTGGGGAATTAGTTAATGAAAATCGAGCAGGTAGGTGAAACCTCAGCTTGATCCATAGATGGAAGGTATGGGAGGCCTGGAGCAATCAGCCCGTGGTACCCTTGTGTGCAGGTCCCCCCCCTGCAAGAGACATGCGGAGTTAAGGTGGTGTCTGACAAAGGATTTCTGTCCAAGTTTGACTGAAAAGACGCCACGCCTTGGAGGTTCGAGCACGCCTATGTTGGGCGAATTTTTCTAAGTATATATACTCAGTTTTTCTATTTTTGTAAGCATCAATGGTAGAGAAAAGCTCCCGATTGTAAAGTTTTAATAGACGCTCTAGTTCTCTGGTTATGTTTCTGTATGTGAAATTTCTTGTTTTATAACAGACAACTTTCTTATCCCATCTAGTTCCATCTCATACTGAGAGAGTTCATGATCGACTGATTCGTGTGAATTACTGTGACTGTGTTAAGATAAAGGATTTATTGTAACACCATTATATTCTCCAGTGTTGCCTACATTTGAGCGTAAGAAGTTCTTACGTTCAAGTTTTTCTTCTACAGGTTGTCAGAAGCTCGATGCCTACAACAGCCCTCAGCTTTTCCTCACATAAGTCTTTCTCCTATTCACCCTTACTACAACTCACTGTCTGAAGTTTAACTAAGACCTCACCTACCTGTGCATGTCCAGCCTAGTTTCGGAGTTAGAACGATATTGTTCCGAGTTTTCTTCCACTTGATCACCCTCTATAAACAAATCATGACATAAACTGATGGGCGTCGGGCTCTGCTCCTGCTGCAATCCAGGAGTGACTTCCAACGCCAACAAATGGTGATGAAATTTTTTGGATATTATTGCATATAATAGAACATTAATCATCTTTTTTCCCTTTCATTATAGCATTTTCCGCTCATTATATGCCCCTCACCTTCCCAAATACATTTAAAGCATTCCCTGTTCTATTATTATGAAATTTAAATTCATTTTGAAAAGAGAAAGGATTAATAGCAAAAGAGAAAAGACTAAGCTGATGACCGATGTTTGAAAGTTGGATATGGATACATTTTATGTTACTTCTACATTTCCTTGAACAATACTAGTTGGTCGTTTCCCATCCATGCTACCAATTTTAACACATTATAAGCCCCTCATCTTCCCAATATCCCTATCACTCCCTGTTCAAATGGAAATTGATTGTTGAGTTTTAAGATGTTGATGGATGGATTGCATGTGCTTTTGTGATGAACAATATAGCCAACCTTTTGATTTTATTTAGGTAGAGTATTAATGCATGAATTGTCAAGATGTTTTCATGACATGTTGGAATATTGCTTTATGATGAGCTTCTTTAGTAGGGACAACAATGGAAGAGGTGCTAATAGAGGCAGAGGAAATTGACAGAGGGGTCATAGAAGGCCATGGTTTTCAATACATTTTGATGTTGATGCTGATGCACATGAATTAAATCACCTCTTTCAAGTTGTATTCTTCAACCTAGTTGGCCATGGGATTCTCTAGCCCTGAACGGAGAGCCCCCCCTTCCAAACAAATCAAAACTTTTCTGGTATTTGTTTCCCCCCTCGTGTCTCTATGCATCCAAAACCGCATGGCAATGATGGTTGGCAAAATATTGTCCATCAGCCTGCTTCTCATCACCACGGTTGGTCTACTGTGTCTCTACCATTCCCCCCTCCTCCACCGCCAAAAAATCCAAATCCCCACGCTGATCATGTTGTCTCACTTGTGCAGTCTTCTCATGCTAGTAAGAGGCTAAAAAATTGTGTTCCCAATCTCGAGCAAGATAAAGGAAAAGGAGTAGCCACTTCCTCCGAGTCATCCAAAGAGTCCTCTGAATCTATGTCTTCACATCTTCATCTCAAAGATGATTGTTCTCACGTTATCAGTGCAGTCCAGCCTCAATGTTCCAATCAACCTAAGGCTGCAACAAAAAGATCGAAAGAGGAGAGCAATGAAAAGAGGCCAAATGCCTCTCATAGTAAATACGGTTTTTAATGATGATTAATGTTATTTTCTATTTTGAGGACAAACTTTTTACTTTGATAATGTTTTGGAGAGCAAGCATATATTTAGGCATTTTTTGGACAACATGGATATAATACAATTTTTGGATATGGTCATACTATATTTTTTTTATATTAAAATATTTGATCATAAATATGAGAACGAGAGTTACAAGGAGGATATTTGAATCAAATGATTGGGATTTTATATTTCATTTTTGATGATTATTAAAAGAAATAAATGTGAGTCACAAGGGGTCCCACCTATTTAGTTATTATTTAATTAGACCCTTATTTATATATATTATTATTATTTGTCTCAACTAATTAGTTAAGATAATTAGGCTTAACTAAAGAAAGGTAGTTGAACTACCATAACTTATGGAGAAGGAATAAAATCTCAATCAAATCAAGAGGAGAAAATAGAAGGCGAACTTCAGCCAAAAGGTTTGCTCTATACTAGTAAGATAATTTCATCTTTCATTCATTATAAGTTTACTAGAAAGCTTAACCATCTTGATGACATCAAGATTCAAAACTGAATCCTATATTTAAATAGCTTGTTGATGCAGGAGCATCGCCAACAAAGCACAAGCGGAGGATAGCTAGGCGCACTAGCGCACATTTTGAAGAAGAGCATATCACACAAAACTTTTTGAAAAGAATTGTAATTAAAGAACATCTTAAATGCTGTAGAGTTGGGTGATTTCATGAAGACATCAAAAAACGTATTTCTTTTAATGAAGCTGAGTGTAGTACAAATTTGATGTATTCGATATGATCTATCTGTCACAAATATTTATTGTAATAAATTCCGAGTAGTTGATAGCTTTTAATTCAATAAGATAGATTTAGAGTAGTTGGAGGGAAGAGCTCGAAGAGCCCTCTTGTATAAAATCTTTGTATTATTTCCTAGTAGAGGTTGTTGATAGGCTACACATAGTTGTTGTAGAAGATATTGACGCAGTGTATGAACATATGTATTTTTCAGTTGAATGAATATAACAGAGAGAGCATTGTCCCAAATGCATGGTATTGATGCGTCTATCTGAACGATTGAATGGTAGACTTTATGTTTATTTGGAATTCTATGTTATTTCTTGTTCTTGTGTTTATGTATGCATTTACATGGCTAAATGTATGAATGTATGAAGATTTAAATAAGTTTCAATTGTTTCTCTTTTACGAGCAAGTGAAAGTGTGCATAGTGTCCGCAAGGAGTGCATTGACAGAGTCTATTTCAACTCATAAGCTCAGAAGGGATAACGTGAATCTTATATGTGCAAGGACTGCATAGAGTCCACAACGCATGCGTGACAGAGTCTATTCTGACTCATAAAGTTCTAGAGAGATAGCTTGAAGGAAGTTGTTCGCAAGGAGTGTGTGACCGAGTCTTCTAAGTCAGAGGCTCAGGAGGAATAACGAGGACCACCCACATAGTGGTTGGATTTCGAAGGAGAACTTGTTGCAAGGCGTGCACAGGCTGAAATTTGACTGAGTGTCGAAAGGAGTATTCTAAGGAGATAAAAGTTTAGGAGGGAGAATGGTGAGAGATCTTCAAAGGGAAGAGTCCTTGCATGTGTTGGCATACGAGAATCTATGTTGGTCCATCGGGGCCGAAAGAATCTCCTTTATCTCCACTGACAGTGCTCGATAATTGACTACTTTAACACTTAACTGTTGTAACACAGTCTGAGCCTTGATCGGGTGCTCCATGAACTGTTGTACTTGACCTGGCGCCATGTTTTCCACCTTTGCTATCTCCGTAGTCCATAATGAGTCTTGTTCTACATGTAGTTTGACTATGTCATGGAAGTCGACAAAGTCCTTGGATGCGCCAAATTCTGGGAGGCCGATGTCTCTTATCGCCCAATTGATCTTGGTCCATCTCCTTTCGCAATCAACCCATTTCTCTTGGATTTCCCATTGAGGTTCTTGGGCCATCTTCACCCAGTATTCAATCGAATTCCTTATACGATTGATATCGTTGTCCCTTAGCACCTGAATGTCGTGCTCTTCGGCGTCTCAGCGTAATTTCTCCTATGATATCTAACCCCTATTTCTCAAATGGCCTGGATACGACCACAGGTTGGAGTGGGACAATTGCTCTCTTTTCCCTCCCCGCGCTTATGTGACAAGTTTTATAGTTCCTAGCATATGTGTGAGCATCCCTGAACAGAGTAGGCCAATAATAGCCAACTCTCAGTATTTTGTGAGCAGTGGTATTCCCTACAAAGTGTCCACCTGCAAGACCATCATGGATCTTCTTCAGTACCTTGTCTGCGTCTTCTCGTTCGAGAAATATTAAAAGTACCCCATCATAATTAACACAGAAGCGCACCGAATTTATGAGACAATATTGTGTTGATTTTAGCTTGAGAGCTCTCCTTTCCCTAGGGTTTAGATTTTCTTGGCAAGTCCCATGATGTAGGAGATAAGATAATTTCCCATACCAAAACTCCTGCCCTGGGGAGACATATGAAGCTTCACTACACCATAATGACAATTCATTCTCCCACCCGGGGTCTTCATTTACTTGGTCCTGGGCTTCAGCTGCTAGTTTACATAATCCTTGCCCTTTAACCATCTTGACAGGTTTTATATCGAGATCAAAATCTTGGACCACTTCCATCCAGTTTCCTCTCCTTTCCCCCATCTCCCACTGAGTGAATAGGGATCAGACCGTGGGATGAGGCACAATGACTTTGGTGTGGTTCTTTAGGATGTAAGATCTGAAGTGTTTCACTGCCTTGTACACCGCGTAAGCATGCTTGTCTATAGAAGGGTAATTTAGTTCTGCCCCTTGGAGATTAGTGCTCATAAATGAGACCAGGGCCTCATTGTTATCATCATCCTTCTGATTCAATACTGCAACTAACGATTGGTCGGAGGCAAAGGTGTAGAGGAAAAAGTCTTTTCTAAAGTCGGGACTTTGCAACACTGCAGCTTGAGATATTGAAATCTTAATATTGCTAAACGAACTTTTTTGTTTATTATCCCACTTAAATTCAACATCTTTGCGAATCATCTTCTGTAAGGGTTTAATAGTTTCAGTGAAATCGGGGGTGAACTTTCTCACAAAATTGATTTTCCCAAAGAAATATTGTGTAGCCTTTTTGTTGTGGGGTAACAGAAGCTGAGGTATAACCCTAATTCATTCTGGGTCTATGCGAATTCTTGCTTGAGATATAATATGACCTTGTAGTTTCCCTTCCTCGACACCAAAGATAGTTTTCTTAGGGTTTAAAGATATACTGTATTTCCTATACCTTTCAAAAATCTGGGTTAAATGTTGGATGTGATCTTCTCTATTATTTGAATACACAGTCACGTCATCCAAATAAACTACTACACACCTCGAAACGCTACGTCCATGGCCCTTTGGAAGGTTCCCCCTGCATTGATTAACCCAAAGGGCATGCGTTTATAAGCAAAGTTTCCCCACTTGGTTCGGAAGGTAGTTTTCAAACGATCTTCCTCTGAAACTAGAACTTGGTTATAAGCTGAAAAACCATCCAGTAGAGAGAAAATATCATAACCATACATGGTCTGTAAGAGTTGTTCCATCGGTGGGACTGTGTAGTTGTCCTTTTTTGATGCTCTGTTGAGTTTTTTGAAATCCACACACAGACGGATTTCCCCATAATTTTTCCTGACAGGAACCAAATTTGCTACCCAAGTAGAGTGTCTAACAAGAAAGATGATTTTAGCATCTAGTGATTTTTTTAACTCATGACACATGAGGGGTTCCAGAGATGGGTGGTACTTTCGGAGCTTCTATTGGAAGGGTTTTACTCCGGGTTTTAACGAGATTGTGTGTTGAATGATACGAGTATCATAAGTTTTCAGATCTCGGTAGGAACATGCAAAAACATCTTGATATTCTCTGAAAAAGTTTGAGATAAGCCTTTCTTTCTTCTTTAGATATTGTCTTGCCGAGATTTATATTCTTGGGGTTTTTAGGGGTTCCTAGATTTATAGTCTCGTACATGGGACAAGAACTCCCCGTCTTTGTGTTCGTTGACCCTTTGAATCTTTCCCTTAAGTCAAAAAGGTTTTCTAAATTGGCTACCCCTTTCGGTATCATGTGAAACCTCGGTTTGTCAGTCGATTGATCTGTTTCAGCTCTTTGTGCATAGGGATCGATTTCTACCATTTGTTCCTGAAATATTTCATCATCGATAGCCATATCTTTTAAAATTTTCCGATTAGTTAAATTTTTTATGATATGTTCATCTCCTTCAAAGACCTTCCAATTAGAAATATTGTTGGGCACTGACGGTTTGTAGAGTAGCTCCATAGTGAACCGGGAGGATTCATAGTCTTCTAAAGGGGATAGCCTTGAGGCAACGGTGGCCAGGGAATCAACAAGAGTGTTCTTTGTTCTGGGGATTGTTGTAATGTTGAAGGCTTCAAATTATTCTATTAGTCTATGCATTTCCTGTTGATAATTCTTCAGGTGGGGAGAGTTGCAGTGTATAGTGTTCCTTACCTATCTAACGATGATTTCAGAGTCTCCGAAAACCCTTAGTTCTTTAACATTTAAGTATATGGATTTATTTATCCCTTGTACTAGAGCTTCGTACTCGACGGTGATGTTTGTGCATTCAAATTCTAGTTTGCAGGATAGGAAATTTCGTTCTCCCTTGGAATCAACGAGGATACACCCCGCTCCTGATCCTTCTTATGACTTTGACCCATCAAAGTACAAGGTCCAAACTTGACGGCGAAAACCCTCAGTTTCTTTTTTCCTACCACTTACCTCCTTTCCTCCTATTTGCTCTGTGGTTTTTAATAGAGGTTCTTGACAGGAGAGAATTTCTTCTGTTGCCATCGATAAATTATTTTGAAAAGTCATTTCGGAGTTTTGAGTAAGAGGGACCTCCGATGAGAGAGGTGATAAATTACCGAAACTGGAGTCGCGGGAATAATTCCCTAGTATGGGGAAATCTGTTGAAGAGGGTTCGTTGAGGACTTCTAGGTCAGTGACAATATGTTTAAGATATATTTCCCTGTAAATCCTAATCATACTAAAGTATTTGTTTAACTTCTCGGACCAATCTCAACTAAGTAGCAATCTGTAAGCTTATGGGATGTCTACTAGAATGATGTCAATCACTTGGACAAATTTCAAGTGTGTCGCCATCCTGATCATGACATCTTTGAGATCTCCCATAACCTTCACCTGGGTTATGTCTAGTTGTATCATATGTTTATCACTTTTCAGAGGGATTGCGTTCAATTTCTTATATGTAGATAATGGCATAACATTAGAGGATGCCCCTGAGTCAACCAAACAATTATGGATGTTTTTGTTGAAGACTTCAAATGTCAAGAGGAACAGTAGGACAAAAGGCTTTCCCTTTTTATCTTCAGAGCAATCATTCACAGTTGGCTTACTTCTCAGATATGTGAGGGCTAGATTTTCTCCTTGGTCAGTGCTTGTTATAGGAGTTTCTACTGAATTCAAAGCTTGTAATAGAAAGTCCTTTTGTTGGGGGATTCTACACAAGTCCATGACCCATATATTAGCCTTCAATTTTTTCAACTCTTCTTCTATGTTGTAGTCTAGCTTGGGTGATTCTCGGGTATGGATGTTTATGGGATTTCTTTGGGAGACAAAAGATTCTTTCAAGTGATCAGATGTTTGTTTTCCTCTCGAAGTGTGGGCCACGATAAGGTCATTTGAGACCGGGTGACCCCTACTTCGCGTTTGCACAGCCAAGACCTCTGTGGGTGGTTCTTGAACCTCAAATAGATCATCGTAAGTCATTGGTAGGTCAGGGTCCAAAATCAGCGTGGATGTTTCTTTAGGTGGATCAACTTCTTCCTTATCAGCAATATTCATAACTGAGCCACTTGATTTTTCGATAAGGGAAACCTCGTCTAAAAACCGGTTGGCCATCAAATTGATGGCATGCATCCATTGTGGGCAGTCTCTTTCAGAATGTTTCTCTTGTTGATAGGTACAGAAAGAGTCGGATGCTACATTTCCCAGATCGATATTTAAGTTGGTTGGGGGAGGTTCAATTGCTTTGAACGGTGGATTTCTTTTAAAAAATGGTTTTTAGAGCCTTTGACCTTGGTTTCCTTCCTCTACACTTCTTTTGATGTCTATGATTTCATTTGAAAACTTCTTTATCATTCATTGTAGGTATTCTATGTCTCCACTTCCTTTTTCGGGACCTTGTTCTGTTTGTTTCCCTGGGGGTCGGTTCAATAAGATTCCACTCCTGGGAGTAGGTTGAACTTACTTCTTAACTAATGAGACCTGACCTTCTTTACATCCCTTTATTTGGAATTCTATAGTTTAGGCTTCCTCAAAATTCTCATCTAAGGTTGTTTTGGCAGCCCTCTTCACAAACATGGAAATAGAAGCAGGGAGAGCATTAGCGTATAATTTGATTTGCAACTCCTAAGTGGGTTTGGCTTTGGGTTGAAACTTGTTTAGGATAGTGGTGAATCATGATTGAAGGCTTTAACCTTCTCCTTTGAACTCATGGTGGTGGCGAACAATTCAGCCACCAAAGCTCTTGTAGTGGTTTCCTCTGAAAATTTGTCTAAAAAATCCTTTTGAAACTTCGTCCAACTAGTTATGGACCCTACAGGCAAATTAAAATACCACATGGAGGCTGAATTCTCAAAAGTATAGGCATAAATCCTGCATACTACGTCTTCATGTTGGAAATTCATCAGTTTAATAGCTACTATGAATTTTTTGATATGGTCTTCAGGCAATCCTGATGTTTCTAGATCAAATTTAGGGAGTAAATTTTCTAGATGTCGGGGAAGGTTATGTACTCGTCCGGGGATGGACAAAGCATCTCTGGCCAACCAAGGTTGATTATTTTGAGGTGGGTTCCCCCTTTCTTCATTATGATCATTGTTATCTTCCATGTTGTCTGACTCTGAAACTGAGCGTTCTGAGTTAAACCCTTCTTCGTCAGTCGAGCTCATAACAGTTACCAGCTGGTGTTTTGGAGTAGATTGAGGGGGTGTTCGATCTCGGTGAGGGAAAAATCTATCAGGTCTTCTACTATGTGAACAAAAACCTGGTCAGGGGTGTTAACCACGGGTCTGCTTACTTATTTTCTATGAGGGAGTAATAGAGCTAAGGGTAGTGCTCCAATTTGTCGGGTGTAGGCTCTTGTGATTTTTCTGAACTGGTTCAACTCCTCGTGGGGAAGAGCGTAAGGTATTTCAGGGAATAAATTTTCTTCCTCTTTCTCATGTGAGTTACTTGTTTCAAGAGTACTCAGTGTGTGTGGGATATCTTGAGAATGACTAGCCATGCATGTGGAATGTTTTGAATCTACATGTTGTGTGAAATATTAGATTATAAATATTGTTAACCATTCATTCTTCAGGCCCTCCTTCTAGCACCAATTTTGTTGAGGGGTCCTAAATCCCTTTAACTCAACAGTAGGAACCAAACCCTCCACCGAGGCCCAATTAGACTCTGCAGTGTTTGATAGTGGAATCGTTCTCCGGTCAAATAATCGATGGGATTTACATAGTGATTTACAGGATATCTTCTTGTGAAAACTTCTCCTTCAGTTTGAACATTCTCTTTTTTGTATTTTCTCTTATAGATGGGTTTGATAAAATTTAGGTGTTGGTATAAACCAGCTGGAAAACTTAACTACTGAGGAAGGTTGAGCTCAGGATAACCCTCACGCTCAAGCATGCAGACAAAGATTTCCACACCTACAACAAGCCTAGTATTAATACATCACTTGCTGGTGTTTCAATTATTAACTGAGATAAAATTGTCGAAAGAAAACATACATGCAATAAAATGATGGCAAGAAAATTAGTTTCCTTAGCTCTAATCACTAATCACACATTAACCACACGATTTGCTTTCCATCATTAGAGATAAAAACTATAAAAATATTGAATCAGTTAACTTATCAATAGATTCAGAAACTCTTACTCATTACAACATCCATTCATGAGATAAAGTCAGAAGTAATTCCTACGGAACTAAACAAGACTTCTCAATTAAGGTAGTTCCGAAATAGTTCTTTACAATTCCAAAAATGAGGGTCTTTGAAAAAACCATCGACCTCTACCTCTTCTAATAGGTCGATCCTCTTATTTATAACAAATTATTAACTAAAAATAATTATCAAAATTGCAATTTAAGTAAAACAAAACATCGCCACGTGGCACTTTAATCTCTCAGTCTTTGAAGAGTCATCAAATGGTTTCACTTGAGTGGATGACTCTTCTCATACTCTGACCATTTGACAAAGAGTTCCTCGCATGTGTTGGCATACGGGAATCTGTGTTGGTCCATCGGGGCCGAAAGGATCTCCTTTATCTCCATTGCCTGTGCCCGATACTTGACTACTTTAACACTTAATTGTTGTAACACTGTCCGAGCCTTGATCGGGTGCTCCATGAACTGTTGTACTTGACCTGGCGCCATGTTTGCCACCTTTGCTATCTCTGCATTCCACGATGAGTCTTGTTCTGCATGTAGTTTGACTATGTCATGCAAGTCGATAAAGTCCTCGGGTGCACCGAATTATGGGAGGTCGATGTCTCTCATCGCCCGATTGATCTTGGTCCAGCTCCTTTCGCAATCAGTCCATTTCTCTTCGATTTCCCGCTGAGGTTCTTGGGCCATCTTCACCCATTATTCAGCGGACTTCCTTATACGGTTGATGTTGTTGTCCCTTAGCACCCGAATGATATGATCTTCGGCGTCTCGTCCCTTTTAAACTGCGTTGATGTAATCAATTCTTTCCACCGCTTGGTGGGCCTTCTCATACCATATTTCCATGTCTTTTCACGTTGCCAGCACCATAAGGGTGTCTTCTTGGAAATCGGCTATCCCTGCAGTGAAAAGGTGTCGCTCACTCGTGAATTTGTTGTAGGCATCCTGGAATTCGCTTTTCAAGAATACCATGTCCTACGTGGAGTCCCAATAATATTTCTCCAAATGGTGTAGATGTTCCAACTACTTTAGCACAACGGCCAACTTCTCTTCATCTTTCCTTGCTCTATCCAGGGTGGCATCTGTGATTGTCATCCTTGCGCTGATAAGCTTGGACGTCTTGGCATGCTCCTTGATGATCAATTTCTCCTCTGTGGTGATGAGGATGGAATTGTCCAAAGTAAGCCTCCTTTTCTCAGTGGTTCTCTTCATGATGGATTTCCTCTTTCGGTCATAGGCAATGGCTTGTATATCGGCGATATCATCCACAGGTTCAGGGATTTGTTGCTCTCCCCAAGTAAGAGTGTTTCCCAGGCTCCCAACGGTGTATATATGTTCAAGACTGGGTTCCTGAACCTTTTTTGTATGTCCCAATGGCTCGACCCCTGGTTGTTTCTCTCGGGTGGTAAAGTACTGGTCAAAATTGATGACTCAAGGGCGGGTTATGTACTTACTTGGTAATCGGCTATCGAGATGTCGATCTCCTGTTATGGACCTTCTTCCCCTTGTTCGCCTGATCCTAGTTCATCCCTTGAGCTGTCCATTGGGATTCCCGGTATGTCGATTGGCTCAACATCCAAGGCACTTTCCACCTCATGCTCGTTCTGCAGGTGGCTTTGGATTGTAGCATTGGGACCTGGGGTGGATGCCTTCTCAGGTTCAGTTTCCTCTATGATTTTCACCGGGGTGACCAAGGACACCCCTGAACTCTACTCATCGTCGTAGATGGTTATTAGATCCAACAGGGGATTTGGTGTACTTTCTCTCCCTGATGTCCTCACTATCTCCGGCTGAGTCGAAGCTTCCCCTGGTGATCTGACCTATGGTGTTGAACCTTCAGGGTTATCTGACCCAGTGGTTTCTTTAATCTGTATCGGCTCTGGGTCACTTGGTCCTCCCCAGCTTTCGATTGGGTTGTCGACAGGAACCCTCGTCATCTCTACGAGATCTGGGTCATTCTGCAACTGATCAATGATTCTTTGTGCCTCTTCCATCAAGAGCAATCCCCTTGTCTGTGCCTCAGGTGTCAAGAACAATCCCCTTCTCTACGCCTTTGTTGTCTTTGTCACTCTGATTTATTCCCTGGATCTGAGGACCTCTTGAGTCGACTGCTCTATTATTTCCACTTGTTCATCCATGCTCATGGCCTTGAACCTGGTCATGTTTGGGTTAGCCATCCTTTACACCACCTCGTCCAAGTCTTGGGCGTTCTCTGTGAAGACTTCGTCTTCAAACTTATCGTGAGCATACAACCAACATGATGATACTTGCGAAGCATGTTGGAGGACCATGCCTTTAGGGTCATGCTTGTGGAATCAACCTATCGGGAACCTGAATTTGAGTTGGCTCAACCCTTCTTGTTTGGCTTGAGCAGTATCCTTTACTAGATATAACCCCACATGTAAACCGTAGGGTATGAAAGCTCATTTATTGTCTTTGACCAATGTGGCATTATAGCCCTGCATGATGGTCTGATAACAGATTTCTCCCACGATGAGCAAGTCTAGGACATGATCTGGTAGGAGATGTGTGGTGCTCTGGTGGCCCCGAACACCCCGATGTAGGTTGAGCACTCATCCAAGTACCAATGGCCTACTTTGGCTATAATTTTCTTGGTTGTTGCCAATAGGCTTGGCCATTCCTTCTTAAAAAGAATAAAATAAATGTGGGAGATGAATTCATCGTAGATTAGTGCGTAAGATTTCTTATACCTGTTCTCCCACAACACGCTAAAGTAGACGTGGACCGGGAGCTCTGCAACATGCCAGCTCAGATTCATGTCAGCGAAGGCATTCCTTGCGTGCATGACATCGAGAAGGTATGAGGCCATGTAGAAATTTGTTGCCTCTCCTTCCTTCGGCGTCTCAGCCTGTTGTACACAGATGCTTAATTTTTTGGAGATTATCGCTCCCCAGTTGAAGCTTCTCCCGACGATTGCAACTATGTATGCCAAAGGCATCCATGCTTTCGAAAACTTGGAGCAATCCTTTTCTCCATATATTTGGCAGATGAGAGCCATCAAATATATGTATGGCTCCCTCAGATTAATCATTCCATACCAGCCATTACTTCGGTTAGTGAATTCCTTGTCTTCTTTCCACCATGATGCCATCAACCGGCTAGTGTCATGGAACTCATAAAACTTTACCACGAAGTCCGTGTTGAGTTGGTCCTCTGGTCCACTGAGCTTATAGTACTTCTTGACTTCTGTTGGGAGGAAAACTTTGACACACCCACAATTCTCATCGTTGATAAAAAATTTATGCCCATCTGTGTGGTCTATGAACCACTTCAGGACCTCTATGCAGGGGAAAACAGGGGTTCTACTCACCACCATGTGTAAATACGACCGTCGGATGTTGCGGAACACTTTGTCATTGAGAAACCTCATGTCCGGGTCGCTATGTGGGATATACTCCGATAATTATTCTCAACTAATTTATTTGAAGAGATCCCCCCATTGTGGGAGCGCTACATTAGATTTGGTGCTTGCCTCTGTATCGCCAAAGGCCGGAGGCTAGACGAAATATTTCTTTGTTGAGGTTTTGATGTCAGGCTCCACCCTGGGAGCGTACTCCAACCACCTCGCGGTCCCCAGAGTAGAACCTTCACCTATCTCTGGTTCTTTCAGTTTTGGTGCTCTCGACAAGCGTCTGGTGGTTGGATTTCTCGATGACATTCTTCCTACAACTAGAGTGGAGTTTAGACACTGTGTAAGAAACTGGATGAACATATATAAATTATAACCAATGAATTGACAGGCTTGGATACATACCTCTGAAGCTTGTTAAACTTGGTTTTTTATTATCAAGAGGGTCGGTACAGTCTTCAAGTTGCTCGCTTTGCTCTTTCAGACGCTCTGGAATTCACTTACATGTAGAATTAATTTGTTCACAACGGTTCAAGAGATTTAAACAGGGGAGATCTTACCGTGTATCATCAACCATTCAATTCGGGTTATGAGTGAAATTTCAACAAATCTTTCGTCGAATCTTTAGAGGAGTTTGAACTTAAATTCATCGTGGGTTGACGACGGAGGCATGGGTGGTAATGTGGTCTATCGACGATTTCAAAATGTTGTTGTCTAATTGGCACACGGGGTAGCAACTAATTCAGGATCAGGCATTAACTAGTTTCCTTAAATGTCCAAAATCCGATTGTATCTAATGCCGCAAACGTCCCATTGTTCCTCTATTTCAGCTGGTGGATCGGGGTCGGGATTGTGCTGTGAAAATTTTCGTTGATATCCTCCTGCAAAAGCTCTGACGCCGATCGATATTACCATACAGCATTGACGTGGCAAAGTTGACTCGGAGGTGTGACTAGGACCTAGGGAACCACAAATTACTCGGGATAGAACTAGACCGTACGACCGTCTTACCTGGTAAAGACACATGGCGTTCGAGACCAGTGACTTAATTCGGTCGTATTAATCACAGTAGGGACTTTCCTTAAGTTATTCATTCTAAAACCAAAAAATGCTTGCCGACGCCGAAACGTGTCAAGGATCGATGATTAGAGATAAACCTACCCAAGTGGTCTCGGATCGACTCCCTCGAAAAAGTCTTGATGTCGAAAACGCATCAGGAATCGACGATCGAAGATAACCCTATCGTGGTCGAAATCTTTGTTGTGATCCTTTTGGATTTTCCCCGATCCTGATAAATTGCGTCGGGCATCAGTTATCGGTGATTTATTTACGTCCTTTGTTAACGTTTGTCTTCCTCGTATTTTACTGATGTCGAAGGGGATCGGATATATCTCGAACATTTATGCGAAAAACTTACGTAAACCAAAACTGCCTTCTGCTGATGTCGACGAGGATCGGTGCTCGGCAACTGTTGTTTTCCATGTGGTTCCTTTACTTACTTGAATTCTTTCTGACGCCGAACCTGAGAGTGTTAGATGCAGTGTTTGGCTGTCGCTTCTTAATTCAAGTGTTAAGGTCTTTTAGTCATGAGGTTTCATAAGTTCAAACAAACCTGAATAGGTGATGAGAGTCATGAAAAAAAACAAAGATAAAACATTTCCCAAAATGAAATCGAGTGAGACAGTGCAGAAAACAAGTGGTACCCAAAAAGTGACAAAATTTGATAAGGCTTTTTAGGGTGTGTTGAGTGCTCAACAGGATGTCAAGGGAGAAATCGCTAGCCTGTACATAGTCATATTGGGGCACACTACTAACAATGGAGTGGAATTGGCAGGATTACTGGAAAGTATGCAATGGGCAATGGCCAAGGGATACACAATGCTCATGGCTTAAGGAGACTCCAAACTTATGGCATCAGCTCTAGGAAAAATCATAAATGATGGCTCACCAAACAAAGTCTCAAATAATTAGAGATTGTTTGTTGGGATTGAGGAGGTGGCAATGACAATCTAAGGCACGTCGGCAATTATCCCAAGCCATGTTAGGTGACGGGCCAACAGGGTCGATGACTACCTTGTAAATGTGGTTGTGGGCCATGCCCAAATGGCGTCCCAATGGCAATGGCTCGACTTGGGTATGGGATACTTAAGGGATAACCTTACACATATCAATCGTCACAACACCCAACGACATGACAGGACATGTGGAGAGGGGCGAGCTCCACGAGGGTTGTCAAAGGCCCAGATGTTTCCATGATCCAGAAGGATAGTCGGACGCAGGTCATTTCGACATCAAGTGAAGCGGTCTTGTCCCCCACCTTCCATCATGGGAAAATAAAGAAGGTCTTAATGAAGAAGCGGTATAATGCCCCAAATTGGATTGAGCTACAGATTAATGGGGGAAGGACGAAAGAGTCATACCCAACAATACCAGAAAAAATTGAGAGAAGATCAGACCTGCCCAGACCCCGAAAGATCTGGATCAGTTATAGAAATAATGTGCGTAAGTGGGGAAAGTACAGGGTCAATTTCAAGCGGGACGACAACCCCAGTGATAAGAATTGGAAGTTCATCAATCCCCAAGTTGTCGAAATTTCTTGTCGAAGTCACTCTGATTTGCAGAGTTGGATCCGTCGTTACTGTCGAAAAAGGATCTCTGATAGGAAGAAGGAGAGCTGGTGGAGCCATTGCCCTGTGACTGGAATAAGCCAGTATTCTACAACGAAAAGCTTCCTCACCTCCATCTAAGATTACTATAGTGGATTGGTGTTGAGAGTTGCAAGTTCCAAGTTCATAAAGATGGAAGGTTGTCGTCGTTGAACCATGGCAAGAGAGAAGTTGTTCCCTCCTAGGAATAAGGTCTCATAGCTAAGGAAAGGCACAGGGAGTCATCCTACAGGAACTCCTGCTGTAATCAATTATCACGCGTACAAGGAAGCCAGAGAAGCCAGGGTGAGATACCAGAAGCTATGCTCAGTAGAAGAGAAAGAACTAATGGGAAGAGTCTAGGAGGAAGTATTGAGAAAGAGGAAGAGTATGTCAGATGAAGAAATTATGGGGTCTGTGAAGGAATGGGTCCCTGACCCGGGGAAATCTCGTACCAGGGACACCAAGTTCTTCCATCTTGTGGAAGTCTATTAGATGACGAAAGAAATGGTGGTCAAGGCCATGGTTCAACAACAAGCGGAAATGTGGGCCACCCACCAGGCGATCTGGGTATTGGAATCCAAATTTGAGCTATTTTGCAAGGAGAAATTTGGCATATGTTTCCATGAAAGGACAAAGACCCCTAAGAACATGGCGAGGGATGGAGCAGAAGAAAGTGGGAAGCTAATAGGCACCCAAGCAAACCCCATTTTGTTGGATGAGGAAGAAGAGAGGCTGGAATTCAGCAAAAATGCAGGGCGTCCACTGGCAAGTGAGCATGGCACCCAGACCATCCAGGAATCCATGACAACCTAAGGTAGTATTTTATCCCAGGGTAGGCATGGGAGTTAGAAAGTTAGCCTAGTGTTTTGGTTTTCAAGACTTTCTATTTTGCCTCTGATTTTGTAAGAAACTCTTAGTTTAATGGCCAATCTTGTAGGCCGAAGCTTCCTAAAAATAGTTAGCAAGTAGAGGTCTAGTTTCCAGTTTTTGGCAGCCTCTATGCTTTGAAATTGTGACAACACTTATAATCTAATCTTTAAATATCTTGAGATGATCAGGGAGGGAGGTCTGGTTTCCATTTTTGTGGCAGCCTCCCAAAGACTCGGACTGTAAGTTTATGTATATTCTAAATAGAAAATCTATAGTATCTTTTTTTTCTTAAAAAAGAAAACTATAAACACATTGATGCCTTTTCGTTTTATGTATACACCGAGGAATTTTATATAATGGCACACTAGCGCCTTTTTGTTTCATGTACATACCGGGGCATTTTATGTAATGGTGCATCGATGCCTTTTCGTTTTATGTATGCAATGGGGCTTTTTATGTAATGGTGCACCATTGTGTTTTTTAGTTTTATGTATGTACTAGGGAATTTTATGTAAGGTCACGCTGGTGGGTTTTAGTTTTAGGTGCACTCCACGACGTTTCACAATTAAAAAAAAAAAAAAAAAACACATCCACTACAACCTCTGTCTACCCAAAGAAAATTGTTATATGGAACATTCGTTAAAACCTCTACAACCAATAGAGGAGGTTGTAGTGGAGGTTTTTTTGAAAAATTTGTCAAATTTTGTAACACTAAAAAGCTCCGCAAAAACCTTCACTAGAAGGTGTTTTCCTTGTAGTGAGTGATTCCTTCCATAAGGAGTATTTGATAGTGTTACCCTACCTTAAGGGTTTCTCTCTCTATATTCTTGTGTTGTTCATGATGAATGTTTGGATAAATTTGGTGTTAAGGGTTTATCTTTGAAGTTTTATGGCGCATTCTCTCTTATATCTTTGAATTTTTACTACAAGTGGTATCATAGATCTTTCTTGGGCATGAAGTGGGAGAATTTTTTGGCACAAAGTGGAAGAATGGTTTTTCTTTTTTTCTTTTTTTGTAGATTTTTTACAAAAAGGAGGAAAACAAAATTCAGGTAGATTTATAAAACTTTTTGTGTAGAAATTGTAAAATCCATCCCATAAATTGATTTCCTCACAAAAAATACCCAATTTTAAAAAACAAATCATCCAAAATGGAGTCTGGGAAGTGGATATATCATCGATTCAAAATATACAATTTTTTAGGGTTTTTTCCAGCAATGGGCACGAATTTCACAAATCAGATATCCTTTGACAGACTGCATAGATTTTCGTCAAAGCAGTGCTATTAGCTCTAGAAAATCAATGGAATTCTATAATTAGGGTCATAATGGCCAATCCGAGAAGAACAACTGAAGTTTTGATCATTTTGCAATTTTTACCTCAAAACCTAACTACATAAAGGAGCTTTATTGCAAAGTAAGGGAATTTTCTTTAAAACCCTAGTTTTATTTCTAGGTTATAATAAGCAATATGCATTTTACAGGAAAATATTATGTTCCTAGTATTGAAGAGTACATAAAAGAGATGAAGTCCTCTTTGGTCATGTTTGGAGATGGCTCTCCCTCTTCAATTATATGGTGATGTAGCCATTTGGTGGAGTTTAAAGGTCTATCATGGGCCATGTCATGCATGGTCTTGTCTACTTGTGCTACCTAGTCATTAAAGGCCTCCACTTAGTTGTAATGCCTAAGCATGCCTCGACTTGATGGCCTAATAGGGTTGTTCAGTCCACCTCTGGTACCTCCTCCATCAAGACCTCCAGATTTCATTGAATTGTCTCTAACTATTCATGTTGATCATCACCTCAATGCTAGCACTGGGCCTTTGGTCTTGGTCAAGCCTCTCTTGGGGTTGGCCGACCTTGTCTAGTTGTTTCCCCCCATGACATTATGGTTGTCTTGCAAATGGCCTTCTTTGTTTCTCCAAGGTTGGGTCCACCTTAATGAGGCTCTCTCTCCCCTTTAGTTTCCATAAAAGACACTGTGATGTATTTATATTCTACATTTTTGCTCCTAACCTCACACATCATGGGGCATCTATTATAACACCATTTTTAAAGGGTTTTCATCAAAAACATCATTTGTGACCATATATCAATACAAGGCCAGTTAAGCACAAAACATAAGGAATATATCATTTATTTAGGGATAATCAAAGTCAAATCATGTAGTTGACCAAACAATTAGTTGTGCTACACATCAATTATATAGGCTATGTATTTTGCATAGGTAATCCTTTGACACCTTGTGCAATCTTTGTTGTACATCTCATCGGTATGGGTTATCCTTCCCCATTTAAAATATGTATTTCAATAGTTATTATATCTTATCATTAGTTTGAATTCTAACTTGCTAACATTACTAAGGATTTATAGTCTTTTTTGCATTTTTGTCATTGTGTGTAGGATTATCATGGAGACTCTAATATGTAAATCTACCTTATCCCACTTCACAACTTGCAATTAGTTTGTAAAGGAGATATTACAAAGGTTTGCTCCAATAATTTTTCCTAACTTTGTGGATATTTTCATATAAAGAGAAAGAAATAACTTGGTTTTTAACCTTCACACTTATACCCATCAACTTTATGTCTGCGCCTGCAGCTCCAACCTATTGGTGGTGTGTGTTTGGTACACTTGTGCACCAAAGCACCCACAACTATATTCTTGGAAACACGAAAAAATAAAAAATCTCATTGTCCAACAACACAATTAACTCACTTTGTGCTATGACATTAAAGTTCATTTATCCAAGTACTCTAATTGTCCCATGGAGTAAATAAACAACACTTTTTTTATGTAGAAAAAATAAATAAAATTTTAAAAATAGAATAAAAAATTGTTACTTTTCCCATTAAACTAAAAAACTAATACCACCATGATTGATCATATAGCAATATAAAAGAGCTATAAAAATGTAAGCATAAAAAATAATCCATGACAATATCATAAGGATAGAGAAATAGAACTACACATTCAACTTCCTCAAAGGGTGGAATTCCTCAACTCCGTATTGATATTTGGTCGTCAATGAAGATCTTGCTTATCCACTACCTTCTTCTTTGTGTAGTTTGTTCACAATTTGGTTGTGCTTTGTGTAGACATGATGAAGATTTATGAATTGGAATTGTGTCTTCAAATCACAAGCATGTTGGAGATCCCCATGTAACCCAGTGTTTCTAAGCTCCATGGAACCATTAATCCATGAGATAATAAGCTTTGAATCCCCATACATGTTAAGTTCATTTACCCTTGTCTCCAGAGCTATTGTCATCAAAATGGACGTTGCCTTTACTTTTGTTGAATTGTTTGATTATCATCTTGGGCCATACTCAAAATGAATCCAATGAGAATATGAGAAATAATGAATACCCACTCATTGCTCCCACTTTGATTTTTCTAGGTTGCTCCATCAAAGAAACCACGGGAATTTGATTTACGTACTTTTGCCTCGCTTACCACCCTTTGTTTCTAGTTTTAAACTCCATTCAAAGTTTTGTAGTAGCCTTGTACCTTGTAAATTATATAGACTAGTGTAAAGACTTTTTCCTGAAATAGTGAGGTATTCTTGCCAACCAAATGGCATATAGGACAAATATTGGTTATGGGTGATGCTCTTTCTTGTGGAATTTTCCTCTAACCAATTTTGGTACACCTAGAGATGTTCTAGTTTATGACATACCAAGGCATGCTTTTGAAAGTTGATTTGCATCACATTAGATATGCAATATAGATGCAGTAGCATATCTAGGGCCTTAACTTTCCTATTTGTCTAATTTCTAAATAGGATAACATCATCAACAAATAATAAATGGGTAATAGTGCATCCTCTAGCAATATCTATCCCCCTTAGCTCCCCCTCCTCTTTTAAACTTCTTAGTAACATGCTAAACCTTTATGCCACAAGAAGAAACAACAGAGGAGACAACATGCACCCTTTTCATAAACCCTTGGTGGGTATGAAGAACTGGGTTATTGCTCCATTCATCAATACAACATAAATAGAAAAGAGAAACAATGTTCAATCCAATTAATCACTTGGATATTGAAATATATGTGCATCATTAGCATTCTTAGGAAAGTCCAATATACTCTATCATGTTCTTTAGAAATATCTAGTTTATAATGAAAGATGGAAATTTCTTCTTCTTTATGGAGTGTAGGGTTTCTTGATCCAAATCAATTGCTTTGAGGATTAGTCTCCCCTCCAAAAAAATAAATCGTTCGCATGATATAACTTTGGATATGATGGGCTTCAATCTTCTAGCCATGATTTTTTATATGATCTTGTAGGGACCATTACAAATGTATATAAGCTTGTAGGAATCAAAAGAGGGGGGATTAACGATTTTGGGAATGTTGGTAAGAAATTTTGAGTTAAGAGGACCATACATCTTTCTTTCCCTTCTTGATTCTTCTACCACCATTAATATATCCTCACCCAACACCTCATAAAAACTTATGTACGATTCTATAGTCCATCCATCCGGCCCAAGAGCTTTTTTCTGTTGCAAAGATGCCAAAACTTCTTTTAGTTCTTCTTCATTAATAGGGTTTAGATCAACATCATTATTTTGTTCCTCATTGACTAATTTGTTGAATATGAAAGTACTTTCAATAGTCTCTCTTAGGTTTTCCTAACATGGGTCTTGGGAAATCTCCTCATGATGTACCATGGTTGTCTTGACAATGCCCTAATAGCGTATGTGAACATTCATTTGGTTATCTTAAATCTCCCATATTATATCATGAGCCTTCCTAGCTTGGGAAAACCTATACAAATACTTGGTATTTTCATCACCTTGCTTGATCCAAATCAATTGACTCTTTTACCTTCAAAACATTTCATCTTGTGCTAACAATTTGTACCTTTTTCCTTTAAGCTTCTCCATATCTTTCATGTTTTCTTTAGAAACACTACCTTTGCTCAATTACTCATATAGTGCTTCAAGATTTGTTTCCACCTCTTCTAACTCAAGGTTGTATTGATCATTGTGTATTTTTACCCATTCTTTCGTGAGTGCCTTGATCCTTTTTGAAATTATGTTGGAAGATAGTCATAGCATATATGTTAAATCTCGAATCAAAAGGTATTCATTCCTTAGTTACCAAATCCATGTACTCTTACTTAGACATACATAAAGCATAGAAATTAAAATGGGAAAATGGTTAGAAGTACCATCTACACCAACCCACACCTTGTATCCCCATATATTTGCCAATACTTAATTTAAAACAATAAATCTATCCAACCTCTTGGCTATAGATGTCCTCCGTGTAGATTTTTATCGAGAGGCTCAACATCCACAAGTCCCTTCTCTTTGAATAAATGTTGGAAGAAACCTCTCAAAACATCAGACTCGCCCCCTCCCCCCAAAATATCACTTCTTCTCAAAACTGAGTTTAAGTTCCCCCCTCCCACCATTTGAATAGGGTGAGAAGCATCATTTGGTATCTTTAACCAATGCTCCTTTATATTGAATCAAGGGTCATAGAAATCCACTAAAAAAAAAATTGTCTAAGTCCCTCACCGCACACGTATAATAGCGGAATCTAGGAAAATCAGTTTTTAAACTAAAAATATTATCTTCATCCAACTAGCAAACCTCTATATATACCTCTAAAGTTACTAGCAATAAATTCCATCATTGTAATAAGGTTTGTAGAGTGCCTACTACATAATAACTATTATGTATTATATCTTAAATAAAAATCACATATCAGTTGTATTTTTGCTCCATCCTCTCTAGGGACCTTTGTTTCGAAGGTGTCTCCAAATTACTTATGTTGATTGAAATATGAATCACTTATTTACCTTTGGGAGGCCATCCCTACACTAAGGGCCTCTTATATTCTCTCCTCTATGAACTTCCACCTTGCATGTTCCTTTGACAATTGCATGGAATATTTTATCTCCTAGATTTTTGGAAGGGAAGATCTAGTGTCAAGTTTCAATTCTCTTCTTCTTGCTTCCATGGCATTTCTTACTTACGTCATAGTTCCAATGTTAAGATGGCACCTTTTTGTTGGTATGAAGAGTGACTATGCATCTCCCTCATAGTCCTTGTTTGAATAAGTATTGCTTTCTCGGGATCCTATGTTGATGCATCTTTGCCTTTTTCTTTCCCGAATTGCACAGGATGAGAGAAACGTTAAATTATTCTTCCACACAAGCCTCCTCTACTATATCTTTCCTCGAGAGATCCATGGATGAGACTTATGAACCTTCTTCCTTGGTATTCATATTATGCTCCCCTACCTTCCTTCCATCTAAAGTTGCTCCGCATGATGGCTCTTACTCCTGTGGAACATAGTGGTAAAAAAGGGGTCCTTATAAAACCTCCTTGTCCTTCTAGTTTACGCCTAGTGTCATATCAAGCTCATCTTTCGACCCACTAATCTCCATAGACAACTGGGCCCATTTTTCTTTCTCAACACTATATTCGTCATTAAAAACTCTCGTTTCTTTTGCATCCCTATAAATCCTTGATATTGTGAGAGAGCATCTTAGATTATCTTTCATGTTAGTCCTAACCAAGCTTTGTTGATGTCGATGCTCCTTTCCAAACCTTATTAATGAGTGTTTTCCATATCCATAGAGGATACACATAAACACATGCATCCAATACATTGTATTCTAACATCGTGGGCAATCATGCTTTAAGTGTCCATAGGTCTTTCACTACCCACATCTGAAGGGGATATTTAGGTAATGTAGAATTTGTCTAAATTCCATGTCTCCTGCTTCTATGTTGATCCCATTTAGAAGGCCATCTCTTGAGTCTAATTCAACACAAGATATTTCCATTGAGTTACTTTCCATTATGTTGGTTTTCTCATATATAGCAATGAACCTTCCCTATCTATTCCCAATAGTTTTGAATAATTCTTCATGCTACAACTCCAAAGGGAGATAATGAAGTTTGACTCATATAGTACTTAGGTTGATTTCTCTCTTAGTGGATCAAATATTGGTTTCTAAGAGTTCAAAGTGAGAAGAGAGTTAATCATATTCATTTTCCTATTTAATCCTTGTCACCAATTGCTTTGAATAAAAGAGATGTATCCCCTTGCTACTAGGAAGAATTTTGGTGCCTACCCTAACTGTTTTTTCCATGTTTTGTCAATCCACTACTTGATATTTTTCTCCCCTAATATCCTTGCATAAAAGAACCCAATCAAGGTCATCTCTACTTACAATAGGGTTTTCTCTTGTATTGTTTTTGATTCCATAAATATCTTCATTTTTTTGTTCCCAAGTTTGATACCCTTATCGTTTTCCATTTCCTACTTTCCCTAATTCTCTCCTGTAAAGGGATAACAAACCTCTCCCCATTCCATTTCACTTCTTCCTAACCAATATCCCTTATGTCTACAGAGTTTCCATTGAGTGTATGGTGGTTATTGATTTGGAGAATATTAATATACTAGTTGATAACTAGGGGGTGTGTTCAATTATGAAAGAACTAAACGGAAAATGGGTCGAAAGAGTAGACTTACCCAATGGGATTTCATGAACCATAAACCCTCCATTTTCCTTGTGGCCACCACAAATAATTTATATCTTCAATCCCATGTAGGTTGTCACAAACCCTAAAGGAAATGATGTTTCCCATACCTTCCAAGCCCTTAAATGAGGGAATTGATGCCGACAACAACCCCTTCTCTTCATGATTTCCCAACCAGGGTTTTCCATCATTTCCAAACTACCCTTAATATTCATAATCACCTTGTGTATGGGTAAAGTGAGATATCACACACCCATTTTCCTCCATGATAGCTTTGTTGTTCTCTGGAATGAAATTTGGAGACTCGATCCACATGCTCATCATTTGGTTTTTGTAAGGAATCATTGTTGTCACATCAACGGGTTATGAATTGATGCGTACATTACTAAATGAATTACACCTGAGGTTTTCCTCTACCTTTTTGGAGTGTTCTAAATGGTATATTGTTGTCTCCATAACCATGGCCTACAAACCTTAAAGGTACTTGAGGAGTCTTCTAGAGATATCTTCTTAGCGAAAATTCAATCATGCCTTCCAAATTGTTGCAAAAAACACCTCCAAGAATCTCTCCAGTTTCATCTTGACCCTTCTCCTTCCATTTCTTGATCACTTCCTCTTAATATGGGAAGATGTAGTTGTCGCATAATGTCTCCATAAGATCTTGCAAGAAATTGACCAACTCTTCCTCCTCTTCTATATTCTTAAAATAAAACTTCACATTTATTGATTAAGTGGTATCATGAAATGAAGTTAAGGGCTTGATATATAATCTTCATTACTAATGTTATGGAAACTATTAAGCTTTATTGTTTTATTTTATTTTAGAGGGAATGGTCCCTTTAATGATAAGTATAGGGACACAAGATCTTTTTATGAAGTAAAGGGGACAAGGTCGATTATGAAGTGTTACATGCACTAAAAAAAATAAAATTGGAAGTTGGGTTTGGAGAGTAAGTTTTTGGTTTGATTTGATAACAACATCTCTCAATTTGATGCCAACATCACTTAGAGGTGCTTATTTGTTTTTGGAGTTCCCTTATTTGCATTTTATCTTTGAAATGCCTTTTCTAAACATGCATCTTCTTAGTGCTTTCCTAGACAACATATATCGAAGAATCCCTAAAGTGAAGCCCAAGGGGTTAGCTCAACCAGTTGTTACCAATGTTGTTAGGCATTTGGTTAGTTTTGTGTCATCGTGTGTTTTATCCAAATCCCCCTGGGTTAGATGCACTTGTCTGCGTTTACAAGTTTACTAGTTAGGATGCCATCCACTAGTGTGGGGAATCATCCCTTTGATTTCCCTACAAGATTTTTCTTGGAAAAAGAAAAGAATCCCTAAGGTGACATGTCCTAAGATTTTTTATCTTGTTCTAACAAAAAATTGGGTGGTTTATGTAAAAAAAACAAACATAATATCTTTAACAATTACTCTTCATGGGTTATTTTTTGAACTCCAATGGGTCAAGACTTTATTTATATTCTTCACTTTTGAACTCAACTTTGATTACAAGTCCTCATTTTGATCTAATAACATCCTATTGCATTCCAATGGACTCATGTTTCCAAGTTCACCCTCAATACCATGTCATCATAAGATTAATCTCATATTAGAGATATATTTTTTCCAATAGTTTTTATTTCCCCGCCATTGCTACATGAATATTGTCTTACAAATTGACTACATAATAACATTTGGATTGTGTATTGACATATGTAACATTCTCTTCTCATATATTATCATTGTTAGACAATACAACCATTATACATTGAGCTCCTATAGCTTTATTTGTTTCGACATCTTGCTCTTGTGGGAGGCTTTGAGACAATGAAGTTTCCTCTCTAATATTCTCATCAAAGGGAGGGCTTGTAGGTAAACTATTTTCCTATTGCAACTCATATGTCAAATTTGCGATGAATTATTTTTGTTAGCCTCCTTTAGAGGAAGAGTTAGTCTTGGAGAAGCAAAGAACTTAGTTGAACACAACCCTAATTCTTTGATCGCAAATCCTTTTTTAGTCGTGGCTCTCCAAAGCTTCCTGGGTGAGTATTATCGAGGTCTTCTTTGTCACTCTGCAAGATGTATGGACCTATTGGTTTCTTTTATTACTCATTTTCCCCTTGAAATTGAATTTCCCTTTCTCCTTTGGACTATAAGAGGGTTGAGAATTATTCTTTATTTTAGAAGATACCTTTGTTATCGTTGTTGCACATGAGACATGAAATTTCCCTTATGGTTAATTTTAGCTTGGACCAACTTGTACTTTATTCATAGGAAGAGAAGAGACCCATTAATACATTTTCTCCTATATGAAGACTTCCAGACTTTATGAAATGCTTCTTATTTCTCTTGAGTGGGAGAGGGGACCTTCTTTGGGTAGTTTTTTGTGAAATGGCCATACTTATGACAACATTACACTTGAAATGGATTTTCTCATAATATAGCTATTGCACATACATCCAATCGTCAAATTGAACTTCTAATGCCCAAGGAAGACCTTTGTTGAGGTTTACTTATACATAGATTTAGGCACAAGTGAACATGCTTGGTATGGGCTCAACCTTGTCTAAATACCCCCCTAGCTTATTTTCAATTACCTCAATGCTTTAAACTACCCCAAAGCATAAGAGGGTGCATGACCAATATCAAAATGACTACGAGCATCTCCTTCTTTACATCAAAGTTAAAAGACCCTCGATAAAGATAATGCCCATCAATTTTGAGAAACTGGGGGCCACTGCGAAAAACAAAATCTAATCTTATTTAAAATTAAATTGAAAGCCATAATATCCCTCACCATAAAAGTAGAACTAATCCCACTTTTCAATTGAGGGATCCATTGATTTTTCATACAAGTATCTAGGTGTTTGTGATTTGACCACACCCTTGTGAACTTCATAATCATAATTTGTTTGAAAAACAACAATACTCTTGGAAATTGGTTGAGATGCTTCGTTGGAGACAAATCGAAGTAGTGGGATCAAATTTTAGCATAGGGTGAATTTTCATATCAAAATATGGTGATTATATCTACACCATTTCCCCGATTCTAGATTGTTCATGAGATGAGTTACAAGTTTCATCAACTTTCCACTAGACATGAAGAGGCAGTGGTGATGCATACGCATTTGTAGAGAAGATGAAGTTTATGCATGCATAGGTGAGAGATATCTTGATCGAAAAGAGTGCTAAGGAGAAGGAAGGAGATAAAATATGGGTAGGAGCCTAGTGTAAGGGTAAAGAGAGCCTTGCATAGGATAGTGTTAATAGAATAAAGCAATGAAAAGTCAAGACTTGATCACTGGGACAACGAGGTATATTGTGAGTAGGACTAGTGAGAAGACAATAATGAGAGACCAATACATTATATTACATTTCATACCAATTATTTTGACAAGTTGAAGGCTATTCATGAAACTTGGAGACAACATTGAGATAAGGAGAGACAAGATACTAATGTGGTAAATCATGGGTCCTATGGACTGATCAAAATAGAATATAAATGATAGTTGAGGATCAATAGGTCAGTGATAACATTGGAAGTTAAGAATTTAGGTAGAAGTAGAATGGTTAAGTGGATTTGTTATGAGATTCAAGACAATGCATGAGGATAAATAAAAGGGAGGACCAAAAACAATGTAATTTTTGTTGGTATAAGATAAATATAGAGAATAGGAATAAAGCACTTAGGAATAGAGTTATGTATTATTGGTTATGCAACTACATTAATTAGAATAAATAGACTCTCTTCTTGAATATGTTGGTAAAGGTATGGGTGTCTCTCTTTATTATTTTATTATTATTATTATTATTATTATTATTATTATTATTATTATTATTATTATTATTATATTGAGTATCCCATATTGATCCCAAGGTAGTTCTAATTCTTGTTGTCCCATTTGGTATCATAGTCAGTTGAGCCCTAGGACTTTTTGAGATGATGGAACTCAAGGATTATGGTGTAAGGAGGATTGTGATTTCTATAAGGGCATATAGAGTTGGAAAAATATTCATGAATAGTTGAAGAGTCAAGAAACATGATAGAGGAATTATAGACTAGATAAAGTGGGAATGATGACTAAGAATAAAAATAAGAACTGGGATAAGACAAAGGGTAATCCAAATTTATAAATGAAACGAAATGAAATACATAGTTATAACAAAAACACAGAGATACAATGAAACTTGACTTCTATTAATAAATGAAATGTGTTGAACTGTAAAAAAATGTAGAATGAAACAAGCTTGCTCGAATGGTGGTATCAGATCTCTGAGAAGAGATGTAACAGCTACGTGCATTCACCAGAGTCCATTAAAATGAGGTCGAAAGAACTTTTTATCATAAAAAAACAATGAGGAAACCCTAAACATCTAAAAACCTAACCCTAGGAGATGAAACGTCAAAAGGCTTGTGGGCCCCGACAGGGTTAGTTGGTATGCCAACTTCCCGAGGTCGTCACTTTTGCATACGATCTTTGTTTGGCGTGTTCAATAGCCCATTGGAAAGGTCTAGTCGAGAAGTGCACATTCTAGTTGGCTCAAACCATGCCTTTGACTATCATCTAGGTGTTTTCGTGCCCAGAAAATGTTGTTTAGGGCCTCAAAGTGGCCCCGGAAGTTCAGGACCCGAAAAAGTGTAGAAAAACTGCCAAAATGGAAAATTGTGATTTGAGCCAGAGGAATAAGATAGGTGGCCACCGATATCCACCTAAATCAATCCTCCCAACTTAGGAAGCAATGGTCTCAATTACGTTGATTTCCCCCATCAGATGGAGAAAAATTTGTTGAACTTGGACCCGAGTGAGCCACTTACCTTGGTGTAGGATCTACCCTGCTTTGACAACTCGATAAAATTGGCTCCTTTGTCAGCGAGTCCCCTTAACCTGTGTGTCCATGATTTGATCAATGGTGCTTGTTCCATATAGTCAGTGTTGAGCTTTATCGGTGTCAATTGCTTTGTTATCTCTGATAAGTCCAATAATGGTGGAAAGTATGGCCGAAGGAGGTCCACATTCAACACTGGGAGCAAGCCAAGGAAGGGGGGAATACTTAGCTCAAAAGCATTGTCACCCACAACCTTGGTGATGGTGTAAGGACCATGGCGAAATGGACAAAGATTTTGATGGGGTCCTGTAAGGTGCGACTTTTACAAATGTAACCAAACCTTATCTCCCACCTGAAACTTGTGTGGCACCCGGTGTTGATCATGGTGATGTTTTTACTTATCATTGGCTTTCTAGAAAATATCATGGACCTGTTAGCGGATGTGTTGAATCTATTCAATAAACTTGGTGGCCGATCCATATTATTTTGAGCATGGGATGAGAGGAGAGATATAACAAATAAATATACAAAGATATTTCAAGAGAGCCAACGATATAACACAGATATATCATATATATAACGAGAGGGACAAATATACAGTAACACACAATTTCTATTAATGAGAGAAATGTACAGAATTATAAAAATACAAAGTGAATGAACTCGCTAGAATGGTGGCAACTTATCTCTGAGAAGATATGTGACGGCTACGCTCATTCGCAAGAAGATGATGATGTTTACAATGAGGCTCCAAAGGCCTTTTTAACATAATTAAAATCCAAAACCCTAACCCCGGAAGATGAAAGGCCAAAAGGTTTGTGGGCCCCGATGGGCGTAGTTGATATGTCAACTTCCTGAGGGCGTAACTTTTGCATACAATCTTCGTTTGGAGTGTTCGATACCTCATTGGAAAGGTCTATATGAGAAATACAACTTTTGTTACAGGTCGGGGCATGTTTTGACAAACTCTTGCCCCCCCAAAAGTTAAAAAAAAAAAAAAGTGAACTTGTGTTGCTTTTCTTGTTGGAGAAGTTGTGTTGCTTGGCTTGTGGAAGGCTATTGTGAACTTGATGTTGGAGGGGTTGGAACTTTTTAACCAATATGACTACATGAGATGACAGTCTGCAGAAGGAATCTTTTTGCTTTACTTCATTCTTGTCGACCTGCTTCTTCTAGATAGAAGGGGCTTGGACCGAGGCTGTTGTGGTCACAGTTTCATTCTGTTCACCTTATGCCCAAATTAGGAAGAAGCTCGACTTTGTCATATGAGAGATGACTTTGTTGCACTGTTTTTTCGAAACAGTGGTCGGAACTACCTTTGGTATCTTGTAGAGGTGATACCCCAGAGTAACAATGAAACTACGGGGTCGAGACTCATAAACAACATAAATAACATGGTGCTTCCACATATATGGCTAGCCCAAAAGAACATCACAGACATCCAACGGGGAAATATTGCACAATACCTCGTCCCTGGCGAAGCCACCTGATGTTGTATGGTTGTGGGTGTGGTGTTATTGGTAATATGAACTGTTTGACGACCTCTGATGAGATGAGGCTCTTTTGGCTTTCGCTATCAACAATGAAATGCAAAAGGGTCCCCTTTACCCTCTTCAGGATCTGTTGGTTCTTTTGGTTGGATTGTTGTGGTTGCAATAGTGGTAGTGGGGACTGCGTCAATGATATGTCTCCTTCCATTATTTTCTGAATCAGATTATGAATCAGGGTTTGACTCTTTTTCTTTGATCTCGACCACCAATGTTTGTTTTGAGTGACATTCATCAGTGTTGCGCCAGGGGATTTTTTGTAAATTGCACCACTTTCCAATGTCCTTCTTCGTCCTTCTGCTACCCTTATTTTCCTATGGCTTGGACTAGTTTTCGGGAGGCTGTTTGTTAGGGTTGTCTTTATCATACTTTCGTTGTTTCGGATTTGCAAACCTGAATGCTCATTTTTTCTGATGTTTAAATTTATGCTCGATTTTGACAACATATCAATAAGCAACTCCCACCGATGAGATGTCTAGAAACTCCATTTCGGTTTGGATGTACCTGTGTAGAGCCCCATGGTATTTAAGAACCAAATTCCACTCAGAATCTTTGATATCCAGCTTGGTGCGCAAGGTATGGAAGGTATTGGTGAACTCTGGCACTGCTTGGACCCTCTCTTGATGCAACGTGGTCCATCTCATGTATTGGTCTTCATAGTTGCCAACAGGGTAGTATTGTTCCTTGACGACATCTACGAAATATTCCCAAGTGGATTCGGCCTCGAACATTCCAGACTCCTCTGTGGAAATTTGCTCACAATAAGTTTCCCACCAATGTTTGACATGGGGGAGATCCTTAAGGAGCGCGACGGTGATCTTTTCCTTGTCAGAAAAATTGTGCACAAAGAAATAAAATTCTAGCAAATTTAACCATTTTTCTAGAGCATCCGCATCTATCTCACCTTCAAATACGGGAATATCAAAATTTACTTGTACCTTGAAAGGAAAGGTGCCTCCAAAGTGGCTTCTTGCTGAAGATTCATATGTTTTTATCAACATTCGTCGAAGGATTTGGGAAAAATTCGCGATCATTTCATCCCTCTATCGCGTGAGAGCTTGCTCGAGCAACAGATTAATAGAATCTTTTGCTTCGTCCTTTCTCTTTTCTTCCGCCATGGAGGGTTTCTTAAGCGGGTGAGAGTGATTGTCTTCAAGAGAGACAAGATCAAGACCTAACTTTCTATACTCGAACCTCGTCGGGGACATGCATTAAAAAAAAACGACCAAGAGCAACCTGCTCTGATACCACTGATCCATATTATTTTGAGCATAGAAAGAGAGCGGAGATATAACAAATAAATATACAGAGATATTGCAAGAGATAAAATGATATAACATATATATATTAGATATATAACAAGAGGCACAAATATACAGTAATACCCAATTTCTATTAATGAGCGAAATGTACAGAACTGTAAAAATATAGAGTGAATGAACTTGCTAGAATGGTGGCAACTTATCTCTGAGAAGAGATGTGATGGCTACGCTCATTCACAAGAAGATGATTATGTTTACAATGAGTCTCCAAAGGCCTTTTTAACATAATGAAAATAAAAAGCCCTAACCCCGGAAGATGAAAGGCCAAAAGGTTTGTGGGCGCCGATGGGGGTAGTTGATACATCAACTTCCTGAGGGCGTAACTTTTGCATACGATCTTTGTTTGTGGCGTTCGATACCTTGTCAAAAAGTTTTATCCAAGAAGTACAACTTCGAATAGGGCTAGGGAATATTTTAAAGAATCCATGGCCCCCAAAAAGTCCAAAAAAACGTCGTTAGGGCCTTAAAATGACCCCAAAAGTTTGGGACTCGAAAAACTGTAAAAAACTGCCAAAGTGGAAAAATATTCTTTGAGCTAGTGGAATAGGTGGGTGGCCACCAATATCCATCTGGATTAGTGGATTTTTTTGCCTTCGACTGAACATGGGAAGATTCTTCATGTGTGGTCGTAAGGGAAAGTGCGACATCAATGTGACCTAATGATTGAAATCTCAGCCCCACTTGAAAGGGGCTATGGCCAGTCGAGCTATGGAGAGATTTGTTGCAATTGTGTTAAACACAGGGGAGACTCTCATCCCATGTGTGTGGATGCTTGGAGTTGTACATGCATAAGATATGCATGATCATCCTATTGACAACCTTTATCTAGCCATCAATTTGGGGGTGGAAGGTAGTGGATTTGGTGAGCTTCGTGTCCAACAGTGACCAAAGGCTCGACCAAAATGTGGTTAACAACCAATTGTCCCAATTTGAGATGATGGTTTATGGTATCTCAAAATGTACCCACACCCATTCAAATAAGAGCTTGGCAGTGGCCTTCGTTGTGATACTCTTCTTACAGGCTGTCAGAATGGTCGTCTTAGAAAATCGATCAACCACCACAAAAACACAGTCATTGCTCTGTGTCGAGATCCTATAATCATAGGTGACTTTATTCTTCAATTGTCCATTTGGCATTGCTCTCGTAACGAAGACATATGGCTTGCTAGGCTCGGTTGATTTCACTTCTCACTCCATCCATTTCGCTCGATCCTTCATCACCCTATTGCATCCTTCATTCCCTCGCCCTTCATTTCTTCACCCCCCACCATTTTCATCCCTACATGAATAAACAAGCTTAGGATAAAAAACATTAGGTTAATAATAAATGTTAGTGGCATTTTTTAACACTAATTAACATAATAATGTTAATTAAATTAAATTAGGGTAGTTAGATTAAGAAAGCTTGCATACCCATCTAAATATATTTGAAAACTGAGTTTTTTGATTGGCTCGGTAAGAAGTTAGATGGTCCGAAATCTGTTGTTTTTTGTCTTTACTCCTCTCAGCATCATTTCCCTCAGCATTTCAGTTGGAATTTTGTTTTCTGCTGTTGAGAAATCAGCTCCACAGTGAGCAGAATTTTTCTGTTTGTTCAAGTAGTCATTGGCTGCTTTCTATCTGTTTTGTTTTCTGGACGGAACAGGTTGTGTAAATCACCTTATATTTTATATAAGTTGGAGAAAATTTTCTTCGGGAAAAAAAGTTGGACTTGTTAATAATAGATTAATTAATAATTAGTAATTATATTAGTTTGATTAGGTTACAAATTAGATTAGTGCACTAATGATTAATTTTAAATGAATAAATAATCAATAAACAATAAACATTTAAAAAAATAATAATAATTAAAAAACATTTCAAAAACAAATTATAATATAATAACTCAATAAAAATTATAAACTAAAAATCAAATAAAAACAATAAAAAAATAAACATTAAAAATCAAACGTAAAACATTAATAAAACTTATTAAATAAGAATAAAACAAACTTTAATAAAATTAAAACTAAATGCACTAAAAACACGTAAAACAAAATAATAAATAAAAATTAAAACAAAATACAATATAAAACAAAAAAAAACACGTGAAACATTAATAAAACAAAATTAAATAAAAAATAAAAACTATATAACAAAAAGCAATTAAATAAAAAGTCAAATCAATCCTAACTCTCGTACTTCACACATCCCAAAAATTTAATCAACGTCCATAATGTTACCGGACCCCCCCATGCCATCCGAGCTTTAACAGGGTCGATATGCAAAACCAGTAGAGGAAACTTGTCACCATTAGGTGAACTCGGACCCCCCCTCCTAATACCACTTACCACCCGGGGGGGTCGGAAAACCACTCTCCCTCCTCTAAAACTGTCTTCCCAAAAATAAAAAATAAAAACGTTTTCACCAGTTTTGACCACCTATTTTCTGAGAGAAATTACGAGCAAAACAAAAGGAATTTTGAAAAAACGAGAGAGGTTTTTATCCAAAACGGGCTGAAGAACAATAACCTCTCTCAGTTTTTTCATAGGAATCAGGGATTGGGAGAATCAAAGCCATCTCTGAGCACCATTTTTCAGGTTTCCAGTTTTCCTGATTTTGCTATGTTTTTGCGATAGCTGTTTTGGAGAGATGGAGATGAATTTGGAAAAACCGAAAGAGGTTTTTTCTCAGGAAGGATTCATCTACAATAACCTATTTCAGTTTTCTCACATATTTCATATTCTAGGAGATACAAATGTCTGAGTTGACCCTTATTTTCAGCAGTTCAGCCCGTCTTTCATGGCAGACAGTTCAACATTTTCAGGGATTTGTTTCTATTTTTGGCCAGGTTGTTGATTTCGACCTCCTGAGCCTAGGGGTGAGTATGTTCTATATATTTTTATAATTCAAATGTACAAGGATGGATCAGTTGAGACCAGTCAGTGGGATAGGACCAACATTGTAATGTAGCTCATTGTGAGCCTGTTTCATTTTCCAAATAATACAGTGCTATGTTGCAGGATCCTTGTGATTAATTTGTTTGGTGATGTGCATCTCTCATTAGTAAATAGGTTTTCACTGTTTACATACAAGTTCTCTCTCTGAATTATTTTCAGGAGTTATAACACATAATTTGTTGCAAGATACATTATGTTTTGACTGTGAATAATTTCCATGTTTTCATCTTATTTTCAGCTGAAGAATTCTCAATTGCTCTTCCTCTTAATTTACTTCTTTCTTTTTCTTCTGTCCCATTTCATTTAAATCAAAAGATCCAGTGAGTTGTCTACCTTACCCTACAATATTAGCCTGTTGAAAATGGATTTTGATTATTTTGTTGTTGTGACTCCATAGCCCAATGGTTCCTCTTCTCTGCCCCTACCCAATTCTTTAAATCAAAACCTCTGTACAGTAATAACTAACTTAAAATCTATTATAAACAAAGCTAGATCCACAGAGAGATCCCTCTCTAAGTCTTGGAGGGCTAGATCCAAGACTTCAAGTGGTTTGATGTTACCTCAGTGATTGCCTCCACAACATTGGGAAAATTACAAAGTGTTAACACTCTGCTTGGTTGAAGGAAGGCCAGACATGTAGTCCATCAAGATGGATTCCCAAAGCTTGTCGGGAGTAGGCAGAGGGGTGTACATGCATTTCTCTTTAATGGTTGGTTTGGAAATAATGCAAGGAATGAAAGACTAGATGTACTTCTCAACTTCATGTTGAAGTTTCAACCAATAGAAATGCTTTTGTAACACTACCACTGTCTTTTCCACACCAAAGTGTCCTGCCATTTGATTGTAGTGAGCTTCCCAAATCATCTTCGCCCACTCGCTCGAAGGAACACAAAGATGGCCTAGATGGAATAACAGTCCATCCTGAAGATGAAAGTCAGTGATGGGAGTGCCTGCACTTAGCATCTGGTAAGTGGTAGCGAAGTCAGGGTTGCTCTCATAAAGTTGGGGCCACCTAGAGGCCCCATGTCCACAGGAGTGGAGAACCGTAGTTAATGTTGCAACTGGAGGTCGACTGAGGCAGTCAGGGATGTGATTGGTGCTCCCTGTCTTATATTTGATGTTGAGATGATATTGATGCAAGTATGTGAACCAATTTTGATGGTAGTCATTCTGCAATTTGCCTTGGGTTTGCATGAACTACAGAGGCTTTGTGATCAGTGTGGATGATTGTCTACTTCCTCAGAATGTAATTATTCCATTGGCGATAGGCTTGTACAATGGAATACATTTATTTGTCATAAGTGGGGTACTTACGAATGGAATCTTATATTGTCTCACTATGATGGGCCATTGAATGACCCTGTTGAGTGAGAACCTTGCCCACAACATAATCTAAGGCATCTGTCTCAATCTCAAAAGGTTGTTGGAAATTGGGTAATGAGAGCACTGGGGTTGAGCACAAGTGATTTTTCAGATCATCGAATGCTTTTTGTTGCGATTGTACTTACACGAAATTTGTTTTTCCACCACCCTTGGTCACTTGGATAAGGGCCCATGCGATATGGGAGAATCCCAACATGAACCTGTGATAGAAATTGAAAAGTCCCAAGAAACTCTAGAGCTCAGTTAGTGTGGTCGGGGCTAGATAGTCACAAATGACCTGGATCTTGGTTGGAATGACGTGCACACCATGCTCATCAACAATTTATCCTAGGTATTGGACCTTGTTCATGCCAAAGGAGCATTTCTCCAAGTTAGCATGTAGCTTGTGTTGTTGTAGAGTGTGAAGTACATGTTGAATATGCTCCAAGTGTTCTGCCCAACTCTTGTTGAAGATGATGATATCATCCAGATATACCACCACAAAATAATTGGTAAAAGGCCTTAAGATATCATCCATCAACCTCACGAAAGTTGTTGGGGCATTCATCAAACCAAAAGGCATGATCAACCATTAAAAAAGACCTTCTTTGTACTTGAAAAAAGTCTTCCATACATCAATTTGTTCTATTAGGACCTTGTGGTAGCTGGACTTCAGGTCAATCTTACTGAAGTACTTGGCTCCCTTGAGTTGGTCAAGAAGGTCGTCAATTCGGGGAATTGGGTACCGATTCCAAATTGTGATTTTGTTTAGGGCCCTATAATCAATGCAAATTCGTGAGGTCCCATCTTTCTTCTACGCGATACAATTGGGCTTCTGTAGGGTGAGGAGCTTGGTCAGATGCGACCCGTTTCGAGTAACTCTTGGATCTAGTGCTTGATTTCCTCATTTTCCATAAGAGAGTGGTGATAGACTGGCCCATTGGGTATAGGTGCGATGAGGGTCAGATGGATTGAATGCTTGACTTAACAGTGCAAAGGTACCCCAGTGGGTGAGGAGAATATGTCTTAGTATTCCTCCACAACTTTGTCCACCTACTTATGTTGCGTGGAGAGGCACTATGTGGAGGTCATGGATGTGGTCGCTACTTTGTGTTCACTTTGAGACCAAATCATAAAGAAGATAAATTTCTCGGTCTGGGAAATGACCTTCCTCTATTGCTTAGCGAAGATAAAAGAAATGGCGGTAGGTGGAGCTACCTCTGGTATCATGTACAATTGTCTACCCAAAGTAATTATAACACTGCTAGGTCTAGACTCATATACAACATGACATTTCCATAAGTAAGGTTGGCCTAAAAGAACATCACAAACTACAAGGGGGGAAATATCACACGATACCTCATCCTTGAAGGGCTTGATTTTGTACGGCGGGTGACATTGTTCGCTAACGCAAAGATCTCTCCCTTGGAAGGGCCACCCGATGGTGTAAGGTTGTGGATGTAGTGTTGTTGACAGGTCTAACCACTTGGTGACCTCTACTGAGATGAGGTTCTTTTGACTTCCACTATCGGCAATGAAGTGCAATGAGCCACACTTCACCCACATCTACGAGTGGAAAAGGTGCTCACCTTCCTCTAGTTCTTTACGTTCACTTGGCTGGAACTTGATGGCAGTGATGGTGGCACTAGGTTTTGCATCAATGATCTGCTTCCCCTTATCTGGTTCTAATTCTAAGTCGGAACCCGCATCTAACTCTGAGGCTTTCAACTTTTCCACCAACGACTGCTTTGAGTGACATTCATCGATGTAATGTCCTTAATTCAAACCCTTTGTGGGCCTAATGGTTAAGAACATGTGTTTCCTCTTAAGAGGTCACAGGTTCAAATCCAGAGGGGGGTAGGGTATGTATACCTTCGTAGACTTTAGAAGTCAAATCGTTGGGCGGAGGTGGGTCCCTTGTCCCACAAACAAGGGGGTCTCATACACCAATTTGGTGTGTTGGCTTGGTCGTGACCTTAAAAATAGATTATTATTATTATTATTATTATAGGTTGGTGAGTCGTTGGTACCAATTGCAAATGTAAATATACATATAGGTTGGTGAGTCGTTGGCACCAAGTTTTGGTGTTGCATGCACGTGAGTAGTGCACGATAATTGTTATCAAAGAAAGGGTGCACACATTTTATAATGATGCATGCACCTAGGTAAGGGCGTGTGGTTGCACATCAAAGGAAGGGTGCGTACATTTCACAATGTTGCACGCACTTGAGTAAGTGCGCTAGGATTACTTGGCAGTGCGCATCAAGTTGACTTATATATATATATATATATATATGTGTGTGTGTGTGTGTGTGTGTGTGTGTGTGTGTGTGTGTGTGTGTGTGTATGTATGTATGTATGTATTGAAGGTCGGAGAGCTTGTATTTCATGGATATTTATTTATCCTAGAAAAAGTGTATTTTATGGATATTTATTTATCCTAAGTTTCTGAGGGATGGGAATGGGTCACCAAGTAGTTAAAGCTACTTCTGAAGGTGAGAAGTGTACAATTTAAGGCATGCAAGATATATTGCTAGCCTTAGTGTATTTCATAGGGGGGATTCATTCAGTGAATTAGTCATTCATTTTCTCATGTACATAAGGTGTCGGACCATCTCAGAAGGACAACTACTACCTTATTTGCAAAGAAAATCTTGTAAATGTTTTTATGTATTGTAACCAGAGTTTTTTTGTCGAAGAGGCGGGTTGTCGGGCCCGTGAACATTCTCTCTAGGTGAGATATTTGTCGTCAAAGAGGCGGGTTGTTAGGCTCGTGAGAATTCTCTCCAGGTGAGAGTTTTGCTGGGAATTATTCCCTGATGAGTTGGGCATTAGTTGCAGGGCTATGAGACTTCGTGTCCAACCTGTTGTTGGAACCCTGGAAGGGAAAAGGGGCAACCGAGGGATTGTTGAGCAGAGAAGGGGCACACTTCCTTGGGTGTAATAGGTGCATGGGGAATGAGAGATTGTAGGCTAGTTGCAGCAGTGTCACCTTGGACTGAGACATTATGTTGATTGTCATACCTTAGCTTGGCATTAGGAACCCTTTTTCTCTGGTGGAGTTAATCCCCAGCTCGGGGGTGACCTGTTGCTGAAAGTATATGAGCAATAGAGTCTATGGCTGGGAGGAATGTATGAGTTATGTGCGTAGTTGGTGACTTTTCATAAAAGATAAGTGTCTCTATGTGCTTGTCTCATTTACTATGTGATTAATTATCTATGTTTAATATGGATTTAATTCTTATATGTTGTTGCATATACGTAATTGTTGTTATTTTGTATAATGTTGCTTGCACATGTAAGTGTGGTGTTGATAGTTAGTATTTGTAGTTGTGCATGAGTATGAAAACTGTTGTTAATTTTCCTATTATGTTAACGTTATGATTTTGGTCATGAGTCTATGAGGTGAGGTTAGAATGGTCGTGCGTGCAGGGAAATACTATGTGTGCACCAGAGGTGGGATTTAATTATGTGCACAGGGAAGCAGTCTGCATGCACAAGGAGGACATAATCGACGTTTGACACTAGAGTGGTTGTGTGTAGTAGTGATCTCATGTTCGGTGTGGAATACACGCGCAGTAAAGCAGTGTGATTAGTATGCTTGGGCATGTAGTTGTTTTGTGTTACTTCCGCTATTATAAGTTGTGCGACAGGACTCAACTTGGGGTTGAGCGTGTTACTTCAACTATTATTGTGCATACTAATGTTATAGAGTGGATTCTATGCATTGGATTTTGGAGTAGTATAGCTTAGTAGTAGTCTGGGTGATGTTACACTATGGTATCATAGCAGTTTGTTGGTAACAGGGATGTTACAATGTAGTATCAGAGCTATGGTTTCAACACACAGCCTGCATGGGCTGAGTTCTATTTAAGGAAAAATTTGGACGGATAAGTGGCCGAATTTGGAATTATAGCGCAACCATTTTGCACCTAAAATAAGAATGTGCAAGTATGCGCACTAAATTTTGGGACATTGTGGGATGTAGCATTGGAACTGCACAATAATCAATAGTGCATGGGTGTGCGCACTAAAGATTGGGGTTATGCGGAGCAAAAGTTGTGGTGCATGCGCAATACTGATACACGATGTATATGATGAATATGGACATCATGCCTTGGTATGTGTTGAATATCAGTGCACACATGGGATTCAAAAGAAAGGATTCTGACAAAATGGTGTAGAGTTTTCTTGAAGTTGTCTCATGAATTCATTTAAAAAATATTATTGCCTGCACAGTTTGCAGAATTATCAGTGATTAGAGCAGGACAGAATCAACACATAAAGTCAAAAAGAATGGAAGATGCGCAGAGAGCTTTTAGCCATGATGATGAATTGAGGGATCTGTATGTCGGTTTGGATGATGATGGTACAGGATCCAGGGAGGAGCGCATTGACTTGGTAGAAACCATTAAGGGATTGCAAAAAGATGTCCAAAGCTATAAAACTGATAATGAAAGGCTCATGAAATCCAAGGATCAACAAGATGACTTCAATATCAATTTGATGTAAAGCTTGGACATAATAGAAAAGAAAATGGATAAGGAGACAGAGTCGAGCAAGTCAAGAAGTTGCAGGTCTCATGATGAGAAAAGAAGAGAAGAAAGAAGTGATGATAGACATCATCACCACTCACCAAAGCATTCATTTAGGAAATCGCGTAGTATATCAATCCCATCTCCTGTCAGAAAGCATAAGAGAAGGACTAAGGTTGACGAGCTACAGGGAGAAATGAATAAGGTCAAGCCTCCTACCTTTGATGGTGAGCACAAGAAGGATGAAGATGTGGAGACTTGGTTGTTGGGTAGGAAGTAATTCCAACTGCATAATACTTTTGTGTGGGCATCAGGGAGATTGTTATCTTTCAGCTAAAAGGAAAAGCATCAATGTGGTGGGATCAGTTCATGCAAATGCAAAACATTGATGAAAAGAAGGTTACTTGGAGGGAGTTCAAGAGGTATTTTCAAAGGAAATACTTAACCAAACGTTACTATGACAAGAAAATGAAGCAGTTCTTTGAACTCAAGCTTGGGAGTATGACAATAGATGAGTATGAATGAAGATTCTTAGAGTTGTTGAAGTATGTCACATTCATCAAGGATGAACAAGTTAAAATTCAGAGGTATCTAAGTGGGATGCCATCATTTATCAGTGATAAGATACAATATGATGACCCTAAGACATTAGAGGAAACCATAAGGCGCGCTAAGTGTCTTTATGATCAAAAAAGTGAAAGTCTGACTTTCCAAAAGGCTTGGGAAGGCAAGATGAAAAGCAAGGTGGAACAGAGGAAGAAGGGGGCTAAGCCACCAATTTTCAGAAATACTGCGCAAGGAAAACCAACTCTTAATGAGCCTAGAATGATGGAGACAGTGGGGCAAAAGCCAAGGCAACAACCTATTACATGTTGTGGTTTTGGTGGAGATCATATGCATAGAGATTTCCCTAAAAGAGATGATAAAGCGAGGGTTGTGCACATTGTACGACAAGCTGCAACAGTTGAAGACATGGGAATAAATGTACCAAGGATTTACGCAGCCCCGGATAACAAGCAAGATGAGTTTCAGTCGCACATGATTGAAGTGGAAGGTAAGATTAATGACCAAACCATTGTTATTTTAATTGATTCAAGAGCTAGTCATAGTTATCTAGATCCTAAGATGGTAGAAAGATTCCAATTGTCAAGAAGCAAGCTTGGAAAATCTTGGTTGGTGTAGTTAGCTATAAGAGCAAAAAGGAAAATTAATGAGATGGTTAAGGCATGTCCAATGGAAATGAAAGGACTGGGCACAAAATCTGATTTGAATATCATACCTTTGGGCTCGTATGATTACCTCATTGGTATGGATTGGTTGGATGAGACCATGTTGTCCTGGACTGTTACAATAAAGCATTTAATTGCTTGGATGAGGAAGAGAACTTAACAATAGTTCATGGAAATCCAAGAGTTGTAACTATCAGAGAAGGTTCAGCCTTGCAATTGAAGAAAAGTTACAGGAAAGCATGCCAAGTATTTGCAGCGCACATGGAAGAGGAACCTAAGGATAAAGTGCCAAGTATTGAATATTGTGCAGTACTGAAAGAGTTTGAGGATGTCTTTAAAGAGATACTAGGGATGCCACCGAAAAGAGATATTGATTTCTCCATAAATTTGATGCCTGGAGCAACACATGTATCCAAGACTCCTTATAGGATGGGTACGTCAGGGCTGAAGGAATTATAGATGCAACTCGAAGAGCTTTTGAAGAAGGGGTATATACACCCAAGTGTGTCACCTTAGGGTGCCCCAGTATTGTTCGTGAAGAAGAAGGATGGTACACTGAGACATTGTATCAACTTCAGGCAATTGAACAAAGCAACAGTAAAGAACAAGTATCCTTTTCCAAGGATAGATGATCTCTTTGATCAACTGAGAGGCGCGCAGATATTTTCAAAGATTGATCTCAGATCTGGATATCACCACATGAAAATTAAAGAAGAAGACATTAGCAAGACTACTTTCAGAATGAGGTAAGAACATTATGAGTTCACGGTGATGCCTTTCGGGTTGTCAAATGCACCAACTATCTTCATGTGTTTGATGAATGGAGTTTTCGTAAATTACTTAGATAAGTTTGTCATTGTATTTCAAGATGACGTACTTATTTACTCAAAGTCTGAGGAAGAGCATGAGCAACACTTGAGGATGGTGCTACAAGTTTTGAGGGAGCATTAGCTTTATGCAAAGTTGAGCAAGTGCTCATTTTACCAATGACAGATTCATTATTTGGGTCATATCATTTCTAAGGAAGGAATAGTTATGGATCCGAAAAAGATAAAATCCATTGAGGAATGGTTGACGCCAATAATGTTGTAGAGGTGAGGTCCTTTATGGGACTTGCGGGTTATTAGAGAAGGTTTATTGAAGGATTCTCAAGGATTTTGCATCCAATTACATCATTATAAAAGAAATGTATGTGAATTGAGTGTACTATGGATTGTGCAAGGAGTTTTCAACACTTGAAGAGTTTGTTGAAAAGTGTGCCAATTTTGATAATTATTGATTCAGATGAAGACTTGTCTGTGTGCATGGATGCATGCAAGGAAGGGCTCAGTGGAATCCTTACTCGGAATGGACTTGTGATATGCTTTGAATCAAGAAAGTTAAAAGAGCATGAAATGATCTATGCTACTCATGACTTAGAATTGGCAGCCATAGTGCATGCCTTGAAGATGTGGTAGCACTATCTCATGAGTAAAATATTTGAGTTGAGAACAAACTATAGTGGTCTGAAGTATCTGTTTGGACAACCAAGTTTAAATGCCAGACAAAGCAGGTGGTTAGAATTCCTCAGTGAGTATGACTTTGACATAAAGCATACCAGAGGAAAAGAGAACAAGGTGGATGACACACTCATCAGGAGGGTGCATGAGATGCATGCTACAACCATTAGCATGTACAAGTCAGATTTGAGTGATAGAATTTTAGAAGTTTCCAATTAAGATCAACACTATGGGGACATAAAGATGACTTTACGACAAGGTATGTCACAATAGAATTTGGAAGGTTATGAGCTAAAGGAGGATAGAATCCTCATGTATAGGCGCAACGTCTATGTGCCAAATGATCAAGAGTTAAAAAGTATGTTATTGTCTAAGATGCATAAAGTTCCTTATGCAGGACACCCATGCTACCAAAAGACAATTTTCATAGTAAAAAAGCAACACTATTGGCCACGCAAGAAAAAAGAGGTTACTAATTTTATTGCTAGATGCCTTCAATGTCAAAAGGTCAAGGTTGAGCACAGACATCCAACGGGTTTGCTAGAACCTTTTCCCATTCCTAAGTGGAATTGGGAAGTTTTAACCATGAATTTCACTACTAAGATGCCTAGGACTACTAAGCAACATGATTATATTATGGTAGTGGTGGAAAATCTTACTAAATTTGCCCATTTTATTCCAATAAAGTCGACGCACAAGGCAGCCAACATTGTTGAAATATACATGCGAGAAATTGCTAAGTTGCATGTTGTACCTAAGACAATTGTGTCTGACATAGATTCCAAGTTCACATCAAAATTTTGGAAAGGGATATTCAAAGGATTTGGGACAAATATGAACTTTAGCACAACATATCACCCTGAGTCAGATGGACAAACAGAGAGGGTAAATCAGGTGATTGAAGATATGCTTAGAATGTACGTGATGGATAAACCATCGAAATGGGAAGACTATCTTCACTTGGTAGAGTTTGCTTACAACAATGGGTATCAAGCATCTTTAAAGATGAGCCCATTTGAGGCACTTTATGGTAGAAAGTGCAACATGCCAGTGAGTTGGGACAACCCAACAGACTGCGCAGTGGTTGGGCCAGATCTACTCCGGGAAATGAAGGAGTAGATGGTAAAGATAAGGCAAAATTTAAAGGCTTCCCAAGACATGCAGAAAAGTTGCGCAGATAAAGGTAGAACCCACATAGGGTTTAAAGTGGGTGATCACGTGTTCTTGAAAGTAAAATCCAAAAGTAGTTCCCTGAATTTGGGAAAATGTTCTAAGTTGGCAGCGTGCTACTGTGGTCCATTTGAAATCCTATAAAGGATTGGTCTTGTCACATATATGTTTGCATTGCCTGCATCCTTGTGTATTCATGATTTTTTCCATGTATCATTGCTTAAAAAGTACATTCCTGATGCTAATAATATTATTGATTGGAATGTGATTCAGGTGGAACCAAAAGGTGATTTTTGAGTACGATCGGTTTGCATATTGGATCAAAAAATCAAACAGCTTTAAAATCGCGCCATGGATTTGGTAAAGGTCCAATGGACCTGGTATGGTCATGAGGATGCAACTTGGGAGCACGAGGATGCAACTTGGGAGCGCGAGGATGCTATACGGGCAGAGTATCTCACAGTTTTAAAGACTTTTCAAATTTTGTATGTACATGTGTATATGATGCACCTAGGATAGTGCATAAATAAGGGGGAGGGGTGTTAAAATATTCAATGTGCTCATTTTTCAATAGATAATATCTCAATATTGTCACCCATGCATAGGCATGCAACCACCCTTGAGCAACATAACCTTGACAGATAGAATGATTATGGAAGTAGTACCAGACTCAAGAAATAACTAAGAGATAGTGTATCTCTCTTTCTCCAAGAATAGAGCACCAAACTGAATGTCCACAAACCAGAAACCAAGACCAAAAACCCAATTGTAGTAGCTGCAACTGCACTCCTTCTCCAAACTTGTGCACCACTTGAATTGTGTGAGTTGTGAGAGTGTGAATGAGAAAATGAGCTCAAGCACCCTCTATTTATAGTTCTCTTTGTCACCTGTCCACTCATAATTCTTCTTTTAGAGGCTAATACTTAAATAATTATTATTTTATTGAGTCGACATGTCTTTTAAGGTTTCTACACATTTTTTAGGGTTTCTCTAGCTTCTGAAACATTCTAATCTAGTTAGAGGTTATACATGGAGGTTAATACCTCCTGCAGCTACCGTAACATCAACACTCCCTCCTAGCTAGGGGGGTATTTAACAGTAATGGTCTTGAGCACAAACAGACCATTATGCTAGTAGTATCATCATAGTCACACAGGCTATCTCATGATCACGTAGAGCAACTCACGAGCAACATCACCAGTATTAGTATCAACAGATAGCATAAACTGAATCATCTCTCGAGGCCATACTCCATCTGAGTAATCGAGTATGATGTTGAATAAGTCACTTACTCAACAGAGTGATACAAGGATCTTTCTTTTATTCTAGACATATGTCTTAGAAGAATAATTGTCCTAACAGATGTTGAAAGCCCCACAATGGGATAGAAGGACCATTCTTCTAATATGGACCTATGTCCTAGAAGAATGTCAGTCCTCCCAGATGTTGAAAGCCACACCATGGACTACAGAGACCATTCCTACAGGAATGTCAGTCTCAGACTATTTTCTAATCGGTTCATAAGTACCATAGAGATCAATCTCTACCAGTATGCCTTAGAAAATATCAGCCCCATATCAACCACCCTAATCGGGATATCATGTCCTTAGGGGGCAGACTATTCAACATGACCGGGCCTATAACTGTGCCTCAGGAGAATATCGGTCCTGAACCATTTTCCTAATCGAGCCACAATCTGTGCCTTAGGAAAATACCAGTCCATGATACGTCATCAATCTGTCAACTTGGACCATTCTCCAAAGCGAGAATGTATGTCCACCAACACACTGACTATCCATCTAGATGACAATCATCTCCAACACTAGTGGTAGTCTCCATGGAAATCACATAATAGCATACAATTGTTACAATGCCATCCAATAGAACACAACTATTTTTATCCATAGTAGTACAAAACCACTCCTGGTAGCACACAACTACTAACCAATGACACACAGTCACTACCAGTGGAGCACATCCACCACCGTAGCATACAACTATTGTCCAGAGACATATACAATCCTGTAGCAATCAAATCATATCATCTAATATCATCCTGCATAAATAATGTCATGATACAAACTAAGTCATCTGGACCATTCTTCCACTCACATCTGTGAGATCTAGAAGAGCATCTGCCCTTGGAAAGTTAAACATCAGCCATGGATTGTCTGGACTATTATTCCCAAACATAGAAGAATAACCATCCTTGATTGTTGAACCTGGACCATTCATCATAACTGGGCCATTCTCCAGCACGATTCAAGGTGCAACCTAGAGAGAATGAGTCTTCCCTAGGGAATGATTGTTCGGACCATTTCCTATGGAAATGACTGTCCTGCACCAACCTCCTAAATCAGAGCATTCTTCGAAACAACTCACAACTGTGAACTTTGAACGAATGACTTCCTGGAGAGGCGAACCATTATGCTTGACCACTTCTTAGAGTGACTTCCAAGGAGAATGATTGTCTTAGACCATTCCCCCACACTGTCCACAAGGGGAATCATTTTCTACGGTACATCAACAATATGTCAGACCATTTTCTTTACGAAAATGATTGTTCGTCTAAAATCTTGGACCACTTTCCAGCCTGGAAAGTGACTACCCATACTGGACCATTTTTCAAACTAGAAAATGACTTCCCAACCTAGGGAGTCATCTCCATGAGCCCCATCTTGTCCCTCAAGTATGCAAACTTTATCTTGGACAAAGGGTTCATCAAAATATCTATAGTTTGCTCATTAGTGGAGATATACTGGAGAACCATTTCTCCCCTTTGGACTATACTATTTGATCTCAATGTGCTTCAACCTGTCATGGAACATCGGGTTCTCTGAGAGCTTCACACAGCTCTGATTATCACAATATATCACAGTCGAGTCCAGCACCTGAACAAACTGTCTGAAAACCAACTTACAAAGCCACACTGCATCTGTGCAAGCATCACAAGTTGCAATATACTCTGCTTCTGTAGTGTTGAATGCAACATACTTCTGTTTCCTGCTAGCCCATGATATCATAGCAAATCCCATACTGAAACACATACTAGAAGTACTATTTTTGTCATCTGCACTCCCTGCCCAATATGAATCAGTAAATCCATGCAATTGTGTATCATTGTTTGAGGCATATCTCAAACCATAAGTTATCATCCCATGAGGATATCTCAAGATATGATTTGCAGCTATCCAATGCTCATGTCTGGGTTCCACCTGGAACTGGCTCAACATGGTCACAGCAAAGCAAATGTTTGGCCTGGTATTTACCAAATATATCAATGAGCCAATCAATTGTCGGTACAAGGATGAGTCTACTGGATCAGAATCAGAGCCTCTCAACTTCCTCAAATCTGTTACCATGGGAGTTTCCATGGATTTGCAATCCATCATCCCAAATTTTTGAAGAATCTTTACGACATACTTCTATTGCCACAGGAAGATTTCACCACGCTTCTGCTATACTTCTAGTCATGAGACCAAGATCCTTCATATCGAATTATGAGGCTAGCTATTTCTTAACATTGGATAGGGAAAGGCTCTACACCAAGCCCTTGGAGCTTGCTTGAGTCCATACAATGTCTTCTTTAATCTGAATACATGAGTTTCTCTCTGGTGTACCTCAAAATATTGAGGTTTCTCTATATATACCTCTTCCTCAATTACTCCATTGAAAAAGATGGTATTTTCATCCATCTAATGTAAACTCCAACCCATGGATGTTGCAAGAGACATAGAGGTACATCTAGCAACTGGAGCAAAACATCTCATCATAGTCTTCTCCCTCATGCTGGGAGAAAACTCTAGTCATGAATCTTGCCTTGTATTTATCGATACTTTACAGAATTTCCTTAAGCTCTAGGCACAATTTCCCATACATCACGATGGATTGATATTCTTCCATCGTAGCTTCCTTCCATTATTTATTCTTGACTGATATTCAAATATCCTCAAGTGTTCAACACTTGGCTTCTTTTCCAGAGAAAGCTTCTTCTGGAGTCATGTTCTTCAATATACGATGAGGACTTCTATTATGAACATATAGCATTGTCATAGTTGCTTCACCCCATAGAAACATGGATAGATTTTGGTCACTCATCATTGCCTTAACATATTCTTCAATGGAACGATTCTTTCTTTCTACCACACCATTATGAGGGACAATTAGCTCCCTCCTAATCCCGGATGTTTTACAAAATGGCAACGAGCTTCTTGGAGGTGTATTCTCCTCCATTATTGAACCTTGAGATCTTTATCTTCCACTTAGACATTGGTCCACACACATCTGAGTGAATGATGTCCAAAACTCCTTTTTCCTTTCCACGCTCCCGTTAGAATTGGTACTTAGTGAGATCACCTACCTCACCACTTGATGGAGTCATCTACTCCATGTTTGCAACTATCACTATAGCTCCTTCTCATAGTTATCACCTGTGACCTGCCCGGAACAAGAACAACAAGAGAAAAAATATTTCCAATAGCATTTTCATAAGAATATATCCATGGTAACAAGGATGGTAGTCATCATAGAGTTACCAAGGCGACCTACCCGAGAAAAAACAAGAAATATCTCTCTAGAGGAGATGTTAGCTCATATCGTAAACAAGTACAATAAGCATCTATATCAATGGTATTCATATGCAGTCAAGTATTCATTGCACCTAGCAATAATAGAACCTTTCAAAGACTGCTTTCACAATTTGTAATGTAACAACTATCACCCTTGATATATGCAAATTGGAAGCTTAACAATTTAATCAAACCTAGAATCTGAAGCCTCAACTGCTATGGATGATGCGCTTGTTCCTCTGAATGCACCGAATCCAAGATTACAACTTGGACAAGGTCTCTAGTACTTTCCCTACAAACACACTCATGTTTTGTTAGATGATATAACTTGGATAGCATATACAAGTGCATACCTTTGAAATCTTGTAGTATTGTCCAGCTTGTCTTCCAATCTGAAACTAGATACCATCTTGACAAGAGGAGATTAGAAACCGAATAAGAAGATTCAATGATTAGAACAAACTAGAAACTCCAAAATTTCAACTTTGACCACAAAATCAATTTGACCAAAAGTCAACCTTTGACTTTGACCCATCAACCTTTGACTTTGACCAGACAACCTTTGACTTTGACCAATCAAACTTTGACTTTGACTTTTGACCAAAAATTCAAACTTGACATTTTTGCTAGCTGAGGGTACCAAGAGGTGCACTACGCTAGGGTGCACTAGGATGTCAAGGAATTAGGTCAAACGCCTCACCAGAAGTGCCTGGACACAAGGGTTAGGGTTTTTGTTGCCGCTACAAAAACCTGACTGCAACTACAACTACAATTTGGTGCTACAACGAGCTTGTCAAATAACTTCTCAATCTACCTTCCAGTGGTTAGACTGTATGAAGATATTGTGGGCCTGTAACCTGTTAAAATATTCAATGTGCTCATTTTTCCATAGACAATATATCAATATTGTCACCTAAACATAGGCACATAGCCACCCCTCAGCACCATAACTTGACATATAAAATGATTCTGGAAGCAGTACCAGACCCAACAGATAACCAAGAGATAGTGTATCTCTCTTTCTCTAAGAACAATGCACCAAATAGAAAGTCCACAAACCAGAAACCAAGAACAAAAACCCAGTTGCAGTAGCTGCAGTTGCACTCCTTCTCCAAACTTGCGCACCACTTGACTTGTGTGAGCTATCAGAGTGTGAATGACCAAATGATCTCAAGCGCCCTCTATTTATAGTGCTCTTTGTCACCTATCCAGGCCGACTTCTCCTTTTAGAGGTTAATACTTAAATATTAATTTTTTTATTGAGCTGACATGTCTTTTAAAGTTTCTACACATCTGTTTAGAGTTTCTCTAGCTTTCGGAACATTCTAATCTAGTCAAAGGTTATACATGGAGGTTAATACCTCTTGCAACTACCATAACATTGACAAGGGGAATGTAATGTCCCTAATCTGAACCCTTTTTAATTGTACATATAAGCTGGTGAGTCATTGGCAACAAGTTTTAGTGTTGTGCACACCTGAGTAGTGTGCGAGAATTGTTATCAATGAAAGGGTGCGCACATTTCATAATGATGCGCGCATCTGGGTAAGTACGCGTGGTTGCACATCAAAGGAAGGGTTTGTACATTTCACTGAGTTGCACACACTTGAGTAAGTGTGCGACGATTACCTGGCAATGCATATCAAGTTGAGTTATATATATATATATATATATATATATATATATATATATATATATGGATGTTTATGTATTGGAGACCAGAGAGTTTGTGTGGTTATGAGGTTGGCGAGCCGGGACACAAATAGGCCAGTAAACCTATCCTTGTAAAGTGTAATCATACTCAAGTTATTAATATTATCACATCGCTATGTATAGACAAATTAGACAAAAAGAGATGGGAGGATAACTCCATCGGAAAAGGGAAAAGGGGGGGGGCGGGACTTAAGTCTTAGGGAATATTTTATTAATATTTCTGGAAAAAATGTAGATTATGGATATTTATTTATCCTAAGTTCCCGAGGTATGGGAACGGGTCACCAAGTGGCTAAAACTACTTCTAAATGTGACAAGTGTCTAGTTTAAGGCATGCAATATATATTGTTGGCCTTAGTGTATTTCAAGGGGGGAACTCATTCAGTGAATTAGTCATTCATTTTCTCATGTGCAGAAGGGGTCGGACCATCTAAGAAGGACAAATATTACCTTATCTGCAGAGAAAATCTTGTAGGTGTTTTTCTATATTATAACCAGAGTTTTGTTGTCGAAGAGGTGGGTTGTCATGCTCGTGAGCATTCTCTATAGGTGAGATATTTGTTGTCGAAGAGGTGGGTTGTTAGCCCCAGGAGCATTCTCTCCAGGTGAGAGTTTTGTTGGGAATTGTTCCCTGGTGAGATGGCATTAGTTGTAGGGCTTTGATACTTCCTATCCAACCTGGTGTTGGAACCCTAGAAGGGAAGTGGGGAAATCGATGGACTATTGAGTAGAGAAGGGGAGCACTTCCTTAGGTGTAACAGGTGTGTGGGGAATGAGAGATTGTATGTTAGTTGTAGCAGTGGCACCTTGGACTAATCAATTGTGTTGATTGTCAGACCTAAGTTTGGCATTAGGAACCCTTTTTCCTTGGTGGAGTTAAGCCCCATCTTGAGGGTGAACTGTTGTTGAAAGTGTATGAGCAACAGAGTCTATGGTTGGGAGGAACGTCTGAGTTCTACACATAGTTGGTGACTTTTCATAAAAGATAAGTGTCTCTATGTGCTTGTCTCATTTTCTGTGTGCTTAATTATCTATGTTTAATAGGGGTTTAATTCTTGTATGTTGTTGCATATAAGTAATTGATGGTATTATGTGTAATGTTGACTGCACATGTAAGTGTGGTGTTGATTGTTAGTATTTGTAGTCATGCATGAGAATGGAAGTTGTTGTTAATTTTGTGTTAACATTATTATTTTGGTCATGAGTCTCTGAGGCGAGGTTAGAATGGTTGTGCACACAGGTAAATACTATGTGTGCACTATAGGCTGGATTTACTTGTGCGCATAGGGAAGCAGTTCGCGCGCATAAGGAGGACAGAATTGACGTGTGACGCTAGATTGGTTGTGCACGCAATAGTGATCTCATGTTTGGTATGGAATACACACATATTAAAGAAACGTGCTTAGTATGCTTGGGCATGTAGTTGTTTTGTGTTCTTCCATGGTTACAAGTTGTGTGGCACGACTCAGCTTGGGGTTGAGCATGTTACTTCAAGTATTGTTATGCATACTAATATTATAAAGTAGATTATGCGCACTGGATTTTGGAGTAGCATAGCTCAGTAGTAGGCTGGGTGATGTTACATTGTGGTATCAGAGCAGTTTGTTGGTAACGGGGATGTTACAACTGGTGTTATGTTAGGGGATTTTATGGAATTCACACCACGTTCTACTGTCTTTCTTTGTCTTCCCATTACCCTTATTTTTCTATGGCTTAGACTGGTTGTCTTGCGGTGGTACATCCTTGCTCTGTCCTTTGTTCTATGAGTTGGGGCTACCTTTTCCCTGCTTATGCTGTGAGGAATTCACAAATCCAAACTCTCGCTTCTTCTGTTTACATTTCTGCTCGATTTTGACGACATATCGATAAGTTGCGCCCAATGATGAGATGTCCAAAAACTCCATTTATATTGGGATGTGTCGATGCATACTGCCATGGTACTTGAGCACCAGGTTTCGTTCAAAGTCTTTGATACCCAGCTTGGTGCACAAGGTATGGAAGACATTTGTGAACTCTGGCACTGTTTGGTCCCTTTTCTGTCGCAGCGTGGTCCATTTTGTATATTGGTCATCGTAGCTTCCAACAAGCTGATATTGTTCCTTAATAACATCCCTAAAATAACCCCAAGTGGGTATGACTGCAAAAATTGTGGATTCCTCTGTGGCCTTTTTCTCACAGTAAGTCTCCCACCAATCCTTGACATGGGGGCAACCTTAAGGAGTGCAAAGGTGTTCTTTTCTCTATCGGAAAAATTGTGGACAAAAAAATACCCTTCGAGGAGATTCAACCATTTATCTAGAGCATCTACATCTATCTGAACTTCAAATACAAGAATATCAAAGCTAACTTGTACCTTGAAGGGGGCGACGCCTCCAAAGTGGTCGCTTGACAAAGATGTGTCGCGTGTTGGTAGTCATCAAAGGATCTTGGAAAAAATTATCCATCATCTCGTTCCTTTGTCGTGCGAGGGATTCCTCGAGCAACAGTTTAATAGAATCTCCTGCTCCATCGTCTTTCTTTTCTTCCGCCATGGGAGATCATCCGGGTCAGTGAGGACGGTCCTACAAAAGCTCAAATAGTTTGACTCCCAACTCCTTATACCATGACCTTGTCGGAGACATGCACAAAGAAACAGATAGAGAGCAGATCGCTCTGATATCAGTAATATGGATTTATAATGGAATAAAATGAAATACAGAGTTAGAAAAAAAACACAGATATATAGAGAAATTTGACTTCTACTAATAAATGAAATGTATTGAACTGTAATAAAGTGTAGAATGAAACAAACTCGGTCGAATGGTGGTAGTTGATATTTGAGAAGAGATGTGACAGATACACACATTTGCCAAAGCCCATTACAATGAGGTCGAAAGGCATTTTTATCATAAAGAAGCAATGAGGAAACCCTAAACATCCAAAAACCTAACCCTGGGAGATGAAACACCAAAAGGCTTTTGGGCCCTGATGGGGTTAGTTGGTACGCCAACTTCTCGGTGTCATAACGTTTGCATACGATCTTTGTTTGACGTGCTCGATAATCCGTTGGACAGTTCTATCCGAGAAGTACACATTTTGGTCGACCTAGACCATGCTTTCATCTATCATTATTGTGCCCAGAAAATGTTGTTTAGGGCCTCAAAACGACCTCGAAAGTTCAAGACCCGAAAAAGTGTAGAAAAACTGCCAAAATGGAAAACTGTGCTTTGACCCAATGGAATAGGTGGGTGGCTACTGATATCCACCTAGATCAAAGGGAAGAATGATAAGGGGAATGATCCAGTGGTGCAACTAATTAAATTTTTGAAAGATTGAGGAAATCGAGATGCAAAAGTTTTGAGTTACAATTATAGTTTTTAAACATAGAGTCCCTAGTGGATTGGGCAAGTGATATGGAGCATTACTTTGGGTATGAGAGAATTCAGGAACTTCAAAGAATGAAATTCATTGCCACGTGATTGAAGGGATGTGTTTCCATGCAATGGGACTTTGTGTAGTGAGAGAGGACTCTAAAGAACAAGGAAAGTATTTGAACTTAGATTACTATGGTAAATGTTATGAACATAAAATATACATAAATAGATATTCATAACATAATAATAATTAATAAATAATAGTTATTAATAATGAAAGGTCATGTCTCAAAGGACATGACTATTGGTAAAGGGCACCCCTGCGTGGGTATATAAGCAGGCCCTCATTCTCAATTGTAATCATCTATCTTATATCTTATTATTCATTTATTATTTACAATCCTATATGTATTACTTTATTATATTCCAAGTATTTTGGATAATTCTTGTGTGAGCGAACTTTGTTCGTCTCATTTGGTATCAGAGCTGCGTTTTTCTGATCCCGGCCTTTGGCCACCCTCTTTATCAGATCTTGTCTGATTCGGCTTTTAGC
>ML804497.1:60351-104163 GCA_009831015.1 Picea engelmannii | reverse complement strand
ATTAATAATGAAAGGTCATGTCTCAAAGGACATGACTATTGGTAAAGGGCACCCCTGCGTGGGTATATAAGCAGGCCCTCATTCTCAATTGTAATCATCTATCTTATATCTTATTATTCATTTATTATTTACAATCCTATATGGATTACTTTATTATATTCCAAGTATTTTGGATAATTCTTGTGTGAGCGAACTTTGTTCGTCTCAGTAAAGAAATTGACTAATAAAATGTTCATCAGGTTACTAGAAAATCATAAACAGGTACACAATTTGAAACAAAAGGATATGAGTTTACGAGAATACACAAATGAATTTTATGGAATATCCATAAGGTTTGTAGTTGACAAAGGAAAAGACCTTAGAGTGCCTAGTTATGTTGATCACTTAAACATATTCAATATTGATTGTGTATTTAACATATCCATGTTGTGGAAGAAGCATATAAACTAGCATTGGAAGCGATGGATAAGTTGGTTAGGAAAGAAGATTGAAGGAATGTTAAAAGAGGAAGAAGAAGATGTAGAGTTAGAGGACATGGATTTGAAAATACCGATGAGGAATGAGTAGAGACATATAATAAGAATGGAGATGAAAGACTATATTTCAGATGCCATGGAAAAGGTAGAGGTGGTTTCCATGGATGTGGACATGGGGAGAACTATGGTAAACCTTGTTGTTATGTGTGTGGAGAAGAGGGGCACATGGCTTATCAAATTACACATAGAGTAAACTGGAGTAGAGGAGAACAACACTCATAGTTAGTATGAGCATAAACACCAACAAAGAGGAAACAACAATATCAACAACAATAATCATTTTGAAAGAGGAGATAATTTGACGATGAGAAGAGTGCAAATAGGGGCAAAAGAATAACATATTTCCAAGGGGGAGCAATGACTTAAAAGAAATATTTTCTAAACAAAATTTAAATCATCAAGTGTTGTAAAGTTATTCTAGATTTTATATGTATAAAGAATATGGTAGAAGTAAAGATGATAGAGAATCCATGGCCATTTTGATAGAAACATTTTAACCTTTACAACCCTTCTTGGTTTCAAAGAAGACACCAAGTGTTAGTGATCGATCATTGCTTGCTAATTTTTTATATCATAGAGTACAAAGATGAACTTTTTTTATGTTATTGTGGTGGATACATACCATATATTGTTAGGGAGATTTTGTTAGTTTGATAGACATGTTAATTATGATTGAAATGAAACCACTTTTAACATAACCATATATGGTAGGAGATTTTAATTAATACAATTGAAATAAAAGGAACCCAAAACATTGTTGTTGTTGTGAAAAAAATAATTTATGCATGAGGTGAAGAAAACAAAATGATGTTTTGCATCGGTACTAACTTAGAGAGATGTAATTCAAAGGAGATGGGAATATTTTGGAGGAAGTGTCCAAATTGTTGAAATTATTCAATGAGATTTTATTCAAAGTTGAATGATTACAGCTAAAAAAAACTAGTGATAAAATTTACTTTATTCCTAGAGTAGCGATTCTAAATCAAGTGGCACATAAATTGAGCCTAATTGAAAGTGATGAGTTAAATCAAGAAGCAATGAAATTGGTGAGAAAAGGATTGACCTAAGAAATCCTAAGCCTATGTGTAGTCCCAACATTAGTGACACGAACGAAAATATATGGTGAACGGAGGATGTGTACTAACTCTAGAGCCTTGAACATGATTATGATCATGTAAAGATTTCCCATCTTCAAAATGGATTGTTTGATGGAGTTTTTGAGTGGTGCCAAGTATTTTACCGAGATTGATTTGAAAAGTGGTCCACATCAAATTTGGAATTTAGAGGGAGACGAATCGAAGACAACATTTCTAATAAGGGAAGGATTGTATGAGAGGTTAGTCACGCCATTTGTATCAACAAATACCCCGAGTATGTTCATGAATGAAGTGTTGAAACAATTCCTTGGTAAGTTTATTAGTGTGTACTTGGATGGTATTATATTTTTTTGACAATAGTAGAGAAGAGTATTTATGATTCATTAGTCAAGTGTTATAAGCATTGAAAAATGAACACTTGCGAAATAATATGAAGAAATCTAAATTATTTGAACTGGTGATGATTGTTTGGATTTGTCAAAAAATGGTTTGAGAATGGATGTTGAAAAGGCAAAAGTGGTTGTAAAGTGGTGTATACCCTGTAGTGTCATGAAGGTAAGAAGTTATGTGGGTTTGATAATTTTAATATAATGTTTATTACATGATTCAATAGGACAAGCACTCCAAATTTGATAGAGTACATGATGGGTAGATAATTTTGTTGGAATGCAAAGGCATAAGAAAGTTTTGAGTTTATGAAGTGGAAGGTGACAAAAGCACATGTGTTGAATTTGCACATTTTGGAAAGGTGTTCCAAGTGGAGTACGATGCTACTGGATTCACTATTAAATTTGTGTTGATATGAGAGGAAAGATCAATAGCATAATATGAATGAGGCAAATAGTAAGTATTTCACAAACGAACTTGAGTTTTATGTAGTATGTGCAAGCTTTGGAACACTACAGGCACTATTTTCTATTGAAGGAATTTGTATCCTTCATAGATCATCAAGTGTTGAGATTGATCAACAATTAAAGCAAGATGAATCATATTGATATTAAGTGAGTGGAATATCTACAAATTTTTATTTTTGTGTTGAAACACAAAGTAGGGAAAGAGAATAAAGTTGTAGATGCATTCAGCACGAAAGCATTGCTAATGATGATCATTGATAATGGAGACAAAGATAGTTGGATTTAGGCAACTTAAATAGATGTATGCAAATGATAGAGACTTTAGAGAAGTCATCGAAATGTAAAAAGATCCATCGATTCATGGAAAAAGTGTAGTATTAGATTATTATCCAAGATGATTATCATTTGAAAGGTAAGCAATTATGTTTACTAGTTGGTTCCCTTAGAGATAATTTGATTCGAGAATTCTATAGTGGTGGATTAGGAGGAAATCTTAGATGATATAAGATAATCACTTTGCCAAAGAGAGGCATTTTTTGCCAAGTGTGAATAAAGAATTCAACGAATTTGTGGATGGATTATAATTTCTAAGAAGCAAAGGGAGTGAGCTAGAAAACAAGGTTGTACACTCCATTACTAGATCCAAGAGCACTATGGCAAGATATTGTAATGGATTTTTTTTAGGGTTGCCTAGAAAAAAATGTTGATTTGATGCAATATTTGTAGTGGTTGATAGGTTTTTGAATATGGTACATTTCTTACCTTGTAAAAAGACAATGTTGTGACTATGTGCACAAAGACATTCTTCAAGGAGCTTATCCATTTGCACTGATTACCTAAAACAACCACAATAGATAGAGATATCTAATTTTTTAAGTAATTTATGGAGGATGTGGAAGAAGGTAGAAACCATATCACAATATTGTTCAATATTTCATCCATAGGAAGACAAAAAAACATTGGTAGTGAATAGGTCCCTTGGAAATTTGTTGAGGTGTTTCGCTGGAGACAAATCGAAGTAGTGGGATCAAATTTTAGAATAGGATGAATTTGCATATAAAAATATGGTGAGTATATCTACACCATTTTCCCCATTCTAGATTGTTCAAGTGATGAGCTTGAGAGGAGTTACAAGTTTCATCATATTTCCACTAGACATGAAGAGGCAGTGGTGATGCAAAAGCATTTGTAGAGAAGATGAAGTTTATGCATGCATAGGTGAGAGAGAGAGATTGATAAAAAAGAATGCTAAGTATAAGGAAGGGGATAAAAAAACATAGAATATTTAAGATAGAAGATAAAACATAGTGGGTAATGACTAGGAAACTCTAACCAAATCATCCACTGACCTATCTTCCAATGGTGATCCTACCAAATAAGTCATCTACATGCTTGCGTCGAATGATATTCACTTCAAAATGCATTCACGTGCATATGGAACACTCAATCCCAAATCCATTAAAATAGAGGAGATACAACCATCATAAAGTGGCCCCTTGCATATACCTCAACCCATTGTCAACCCTCGTCTTCGTGTGCCTAAAGCACTTTTGAAGCAAACTACACACAACCCCCATGCAAGGGTCTCCCATGATTATAATATTATTGGTGACTTGGCCACATCTCCCACTACCATATTAAGATTAGAAGTCCTTTGGACTTGCCCTTGTTAGAGAAGGCATTACTATCCACCCAGGGGCCATTGACCTCTTGGATTCTAGATTAATAGCTTTTGATTTGGATAACATGAAACCTCAACTCTTGCCATCGATAGCTTTCAAAATCCATGTCACTATTTGAAACCTTCTTGTTCATAATTGCATTGTAGATGAAGGCCCATCCACTTGCATCATGTCCTCATCTATTTGGAAGAAACTCAAATCCCTTGATTTAATCCCATTTACCATCACCCTCTGTGCCTACGATGGTCACCCTTCCCAACCCCTAAGTATTTTCCAAATGTTCCCATCAAGCTCAAGGGTAAGACTTACTTGATTGATAGAAAGTTGTGGACTTCCTGCTCAATTACAACATCTTGTCAAGTCATAGTTACATGTATTCCATGAAATCGATTACATCCTCGGTATTCTACACCTTGAAATTCCCTCATGAAAGGAAATTTGTCACTATTAATCAACTTTGATTCTATGAACCAAATCCAAATTCCAATTTGGATAATATCTTTCCCATCATTTCCAACGCCACCTCCTTCCCAACACAAGTGGAATTTCCACTAGCATTTTCAAGGACTCGTACTTGCTCGACGTTTACAAGGGCCCTCCACCTTAGATCCATTATCAAGAGTCCACCTCTATTTACATCATTTATTCAGGCAAGGCATCACCCTTCCCATATAAGACACCTTCCTTTGACTCCAACGCCATTTTATGAACCACTTGAGAAGAATTTGTCCCCTATACATCATATTCATTGCCTTATGACACAAAATAATTATTCTAATGTCCGACTCCTTTGGAAACAAGCATCTACCTAGACCATTCAATTCAACATATTCCTTTCCTCTTCCCATTGTGAGGTATAGTTGGCACTCTTTTCGTGGCCACACTCAACCTTTTGGGGTTAACCACTAGGTTACCCATTTGGTACATCTCCCCCCTCCTTAGCCCAATTCACCCATGACCACACCCACTAGTTGTTTTTTACCCTTGTCCCCCCTTGGTGAAATTTTACTTAGTGCCTAAAAACCATGCAAGAAAATAAAGTTTAAACCAAAACAACATGGTAAAAAAAATTAGAGTTCTATAGATGGCCACCATTACACGACGAGCATTCCTAAAATGCTTCCAGACCTCTACAATCCAAAGTACAATTGGAGGTCCACACTTGGCATTCTCTTATTTATTCATTGTGTGGAAAAATAGGTCACCCTACTCACTAGTGTCCACTTATAGAGCTATGTTGAGCAATTTTTTCTCACTAATCCCCCCAAGAGATCCCTACCTTGAGTGACTTCACTTAGGATTAATCATCCTTGCTCATTTTTCAAGATTATTGGCCATTACACCCATGAGTGTTCATGCTTTCTAACCCAGTTCCAATCTCTTGTAGTCATTTTCCAACAAGTCCTCCATATTATCACTCAATTTTGCACTCTTCCCCTAGGAAACCACTCAAGATGTCATTGGTCTTGGCACCATCTAATGACTATCAACCAAACACTGACACTCTTCCTATCCGTGACTTGAAATCATTTGTTCCTATTAAAGACCTCAATATTGAGACTCCATCAGTCTCTACATCGTCGACTCCCAATCTCACTATTAAGAAATCTCCATCCCATTAATGAAGGCCTCCATGTGCATAAACGTTTACTTGTTTCATTTTCTACATTTTAATTTGATATGCCCTATTTTTCTTGCACCTTACATCTTTATTTCTCCATGCTCACCAGATAGTTATGATGCCCCTTATTAAATTAGTTTCAATGATGGCGCTAGTTGTTGGACCCAAAATCTTGCATCAGTTGCATGACAATTTACTCATCATTATGTACATTACTTCATCACAATGGTGTATGCATCAATGTTGCAACCAACAATCAGGTTGAATATGGCGATGTCATTAGGTTACTTGTTGATGAAGTTACCCTTCATACTTGTCACTTGCAAGTCCCCTTAGATTCCTAATTGTTGGTGACCCGAGTGAACCATTTCAACAACATTTGTGAACCTCATATTTTCAGGAAATAATTATAGGTTACTCTTGTCATGTTAGTTTGAATCCACTACATTCATTCAAGTTCCTAGAATACTTAACAAATATGCAAATAATTTGGCAAATCAAATCATGGATTAGCACATTTATTGATAACCACAAGCAAGGAAGAAACATATGCAAACAAATTGTTTGTATCCATCAACATACATATAAATGACACATCATATTGACTGCAAGTCAAAATATTATAATATATATCACAATCATTAATGCGTACATATCAAAGTTTGTGTCTCAAAAATATACATAATTCTAATATACAAAAATGGGGGTGTCCATCTTGCTAGCCCATAATAAAAAGAGCTCTAACTAGTCTCCAAGTAGGGGGTAATCTCATAATAGGTCTATCATGAGCCATGTCATGCATGATCTTGTCTACTTGTGCTACCTAGTCATTAAAGGCCTCCACTTAGTTGGAATGCATGAACATGCCTCCACTTGATGGTCTAATAGGGTTGTCCAATCCACCTCTAGTACCTCCTCCATCAAGACCTCGAGATTTCATCGAATTGTCTCTAACTACTCATGTTGATCCTAGCATTGGGCCTTTGGTCTTGGTCAAGACTCTCTTGGGGTTGGCCGACCTTGTCTAGTTGTTGCCCCCCTGTGACATTTTGGTTGTCTTTCAAATGGCCTTATTTGTTTCTCCAAGGTTGGGTCCACCTTAATGAGGCTCTCTCTCCCCTTTAGTTTCCATAAAAGACACTATGATGTATTCATATTATAAATTGTTTATCCTAACCTCACACATCATGGGGCATCTATTATAACATCATTTTGAAATGTTTTTCATCAAAAGCATCATTTGTGACCATATATCAATACAAGGCCAGTAAAGCACTAAACATAAGGAATATCTCATTTATCTATGGATAATCAAAGTTAAATCATGCAGTTGACCAAACAATTAGTTGTGCAACACGTCAATTATATAGGCTATGTATTCTGCATAGGTAATCCTTTGACACCTTGTGCAGGCTTTGTTGTACAAACTTGTGCATTAAATGATGCAATATAGTTGTTTCCATGCACACTTAAAGATGGGAAAACCTAAAAAGCTCATGTTTTCACCAATTGTGATGAAGTACTAGATTTAAGAAGGCTATTGCATGGCCTAACATGGGAAACATCTTCACTTCACATGCATGGCATTCTCAAAGGAAAACTATTAATACAAGGATATATCATGAGTTATAGGAGTTTAGTGAATGTAATGTTATATTGCACAAGTATATTCCGAGATTTATTCATTTGCTACATCAAGTTCATTGCATCTCATTGGTATTGGCACTGCCATTCTCTTCCTTCACTAAGGAGACATCTTCTTTCAATTACTACTACATTTTAGAGAGAGAAGGCTTCAAAGAGTACTAACCCTCTTAAGGAGAAAGTTCAAAAATTGTCTCCATGGATCATGTTAGGTGTTATTGTTTTTTTATATGAGTTTCTTTCCCATTTCTCATTAGTATAGAGTTTTCGATTCTCCTTCCCCATTTAAAATATGTATTTCAATAATTATTATATTTTATCATTAGTTTGAATTCTAACCAATAACATTACGAAGGATTTGTAACTTTGTTTGAATTTTTTCCATTATGTGTAGGATTATCATGGAAACTCTAGTGTGTAAATCTATCTACTTTATCCCACTTCACAACTTGCAATTAGTTTGCAAAGGAGCTATTACAAAGGTTTGCTCCAATAATTTTTCTTAACTTTGTGGATATTTTCATATAAAGGGGAAGAAATAACTTGGTTTTTAACCTTCACACTTATACCCATCATCAACTTTATGTCTACGCCTACAACTCCAACCTATTGGTGGTGTGTGATTGGTACACGTGTGCACCAAAAGCACCCACAACACTATTCTTGGAAATATTAAAAATTTAAAAATCTCATTGACCAACAACACAAATGACTCGCTTTGTGCGATGACATTAAAAGTTCCCTTATCTTGCGTATACCATTCATAAATCCACAACCAACAGTGTCTGTGGACTAACAACATGAATGACAAACACACATAAATGAATTTTTTTAAAACAAAAAATGGCAAAACATAACTCACTAGATAAATTTTGGTCATGGGCAAATGTGAAGTTAAAAAGGTGAACACATACATATTTGCAATATAGAATCAAAATTAGACATATAAGTAATATATGCGTAGAGCACAATTCACTAATCTTAGCCTAAGCTCGAGAGAAACTATGTTTATTTATTTTTTAAATCAAAGTAATAAATCATCTCTAAATTAATATAAGGGAACACCTCATCCAAGTACCCTAATTGTCCCATGGAGTAGATGGAACACCACATTATTTTTTATGTAGAAAAAAAATTCAAAAGTAGAATAAAAAATTATTACTTTTCCAATTAAACTAATAAAGTAACCATGATTGATCATGTAGCAATCTAAAAGAGCTAAAAAATGTAAGCATAAAAAATAATTCATGACAATACCATAAGGGTAGAGAAATAGAACTAGACATTCAACTTCCTCGAAGGGAGGAATTCCTTAGCCCCATATTGATATTTGGTCATTAATGAAGATCTTGCTTGTCCATTACATGCTTCTTTGGATAGTTTGTTTACAATTTGGTTGTGCTTCGTGTGGATATGATGAAGTTTTATGAATTGGAATTTTGTCTTCAAATCACACTAATATTAGAGATCCCCATGTAACCCAGTGTTTCTATTCTCCATGGAACCATTAATTCATGAGATAGTAAGCTTTGAATCCCCATACATGTTAAGTTCATCTACCTTTGTTCCCAGAGTTATTGTCATCAAAATGGACATTGCCTTTATTTTTATTGAATTGTTTAATTATCTTCATGTGCCACACTCAAAATGAATCCAATGAGAATATGAAAAATAAAGGATACCCTCTCACTGCTCTCACTTGGATTTTTCTAGATTACTCCATAAAGAAGCCATACGAAATTAATTTGTGTACTTTTGCCTCACCTACCACCCTTTGTTTCTAGTTTTAAGCTCTGTTCAAAGATCTTGTAGGAGCCTTACACCTTGTAAAATATATAGGGTAGTGTAAAGATCTTTTCCTAAAATGGTGAGGCATTCTTTCCAACCTAATGGCATATGGGACAAATATTGGTTATGGATGATGCTCTCTCTTGTGGAATTGTTCTCTAACCAATTTTGGTACACCTAGAGATGATCTAGTTTATGACATACCAAGGCGGACTTTTGAAAGTTGATTTACATCATAACAGCTATGCAATATAGATGTAATACCATGTCTAGGACCCCTTGACTTCCTTAGTTGTCTCATTGATCCGGATTATGTTCGGAACGAAATGAAAGCAGAGAAATTACAATGAAATACTCATCAAACTTGCCAAAAACAGAGAAATACAACAATACTTTATTTATATTAATGAAAGAATTGTAAAGAGACTGTAAAATTACAGAGTGCAAGCCTCGCTAGAATGGTGGTAGATTTATCTCTGAGAAGAGATGTGACGGCTACGCTCATTCGCAAGAAGATGATTACAATGAGGCTCTAAAGGCCTTTTTATGTTAAACAGGAATGCCAAAACACTAGACATCCAAAAACCTAACCCTGGGAGATGAAACGCCAAAAGTCATGTGGGCCCCGTTTGGGTAAGTTAATACATTAACTTCTCGGGGTTGTAACTTTTGCATACGATCTTCGTTTTAGGTGCGTGATAGCCCATTGGAAAGGTATTTTAGAGAACTACGCATTACGTTGTTAAACTTTGACTATGTTTATAGTTTGATTGTGGTGAGCCAAAATAACAATGTTTAGGGCCCCAAAATGGCCTTGGAAGTACAACAAGATGTGTTGACATGAAAACATACAAAATAAGCCAGTTGGATTGGGTGGGAGGCCACTAGTATCCACCTGGAAGATGTGTAGGGCTCCAGACAGCTCCGAAAGTGTAGAACCCACAATTACAAAGAAGTACAGAAGAACATGTTGAACTAAAAACTGGCAAAAGGAGCCAATTGGAACAGGTGGGTGGCCACCAATATCCCCCTGGATCAATCCTCCTCCCTTAGGAAGCAATGGTCTCCATTGCGTTGAGTGCCCAGAGAAGAGGGGAAAGCATGTTCTGAATCTGAATCTTGGTGAGTTGCGTGCTTTGTTGGAGAAGTTGTGTTGCTTGGACTGTCGAAGACTGTCACAAACTGGTTGCTGGCGGGGTTGAATATGCTCCACCAACCTATTGTCTCTGGGTTTGACGGGGCATTGTGTAAGCACCATTGTAAGTGAAGAAACAATATCTTCTTTCTCTTTGACAATCTGTTTTTGTTGGATAGAAGGTGTTGAGGTTGCAGTGGTTGTAGCAGTCTTCTGTGCATCCTTTGAACAAACTGTGAAGAGGATGAATTTTGTAGTATGAGAGATTACCTTGTGGCATTGTTTTGGTGGAGCAGTAGTTGGAGCTACCTCCGGTATCCGATAGAGCTTACCTCCCAGAGAAATAATGACACTACAGGGTCTAGACTCACAAACAACATGTCATATCCACATATATGGTTGGCCCAAAACCACATCGCAGACATCAAGAGGGGCAACATCACACACTACCTCATCCTTGAAGGGTCGGATGCCATAGGACAGGAAGCACTGCTAGCTGACACAAAGATCTCGTCCCTGGTGAAGCCACCCAATGTTGTATGGTTGCAAGTGTGATGTTGTGGACAATCCCAACTGTTTGACAACCTTAGCTGAGATGAGGTTCTTCTGGCTGTCGTTATCAACAATGAAATGCAATGGGGTCCCTTTAACCCACTTGTGTGAATAGAAGAGGCGCTTCCCCTCTTCAAGATCTATTGATTCTCCTGGTTGAATTGTTATTGTCGCGACAGTGGCAGTGGGGTCTACGTTGATGATCTATCTATTTTCAATCTTTTTTGGATCGGATTCTGAATCAGGGTTTGTCTCTGTGTCTTTGACCTCGACCACCAATGACTGTTTTGAGCAAAATTCATCGGTGTTGTACCAGAGGATTTTGTAGAAGTCACACCACTTCCCAGTGTCATTCTTTGTCTTCCCTTTACCCTTTTTGTCTTGTGTCTTGGACGGGTTGTCTAGGGGTTGTTGGTTAGGGTCATCTTTACCATGCTTTAGTTATTTCAGAGTTGTAGACCCAAATTCCCCTTTGTTTTGGTGCCTAAATTTCTGCTCGATTTTGACAGCATATCGATAGGCAACTCCCAATGATGAGATGTTTAGGAAATCCATTTCGGTTTGGATGTATCTATGCAGAGCCCCGCGGTATTTCAGAACCAGATGTCGCTCAGAGTCCTTGATACCCAACTTGGTGCACAAGGTATGCAAAGTATTTGTGAACTCTGGCACTATTTGGCTCTTCTCTTGCCACAGTGTGGTCCATCTCATGTACCGATCTTCATAGTTATCAATAGGATAATATTGTTCTTTGACCACATCCACAAAAAAATCCCAAGTGGGCTCGACCCCATAGATTCCAGATTACTCTGTGGAACTTTTCTCCCAGTAAGTTTCCCACCAATGTTTGACATGGGGGAGAGCCTCGAGGAGTGCGAAGGTGATCTTTTTCCTGTCAGAAAAATTTTGAACAGAGAAATAACCTTCTAATAGATTTAACCATTTTTCTAGGGCATCCACATCTACCTGACCTTCAAATATGGGATTATCAAAATTAACTTGTACCCTACAAGGAGAGGTTCCTCCAAAATGGTCGCTTGATGAAGATGTGTATGTTGTTATCGACATGTGTTGAAGAATGTGTGCAAAATTCTCCATCATTCCATCCCTCTATCGTGCAAGAGCTCGCTCAAGCAATAGGTTAATAGAATATTTTGTTCAACCATCTTTCTTTTGTACCGCCATCGAGGGTTTCTTGGGTGTATGAGAGTGATTGTCCTCGAGAGAGAAAAACTCGAGACCCAACTAGCTATACTCGGACCTCGTCAGGGACATGCGTTGAAAAATGATCAAGAGCAGCCTGCTCTGATACCACTAATCCGGATTATGTTCAAAACAAAATGAAAGCAGAGAAATTACAATGAAATACTCATGAAACTTGCCAAAAATAGAGAAATACAACAATACTTGATTTCTATTAATGAAAGAATTGTAAAGAGACTGTAAAATTATAGAGTGCAAGACTCGTTAGAATGGTGGCAGTTTTATCTTTGAGGAGAGATGTGACGGCTACGCTCATTCACAAGAAGATAATTAAAATGAGGCTCTGAAGGCCTTTTTATGTTAAACAAGAATGCCAAAACCCTAGACATCCAAAAACCTAACCCTAGGAGATGAAACGCCAAAAGTCATGTGGGCCCTGTTTAGGTAAGTTAGTACATTAACTTCTCAGCGTCGTAACTTTTGCATATGATCTCCGTTTTAGGAACGTGATAGACCGTTGGAAAGGTATTTTAGAGAACTACGCATTATGTCGTCAAACTCTGACTCCGTCTACAGTTTTACTATGGCAAGACAAAACAACAATGTTTAGGGCCCCAAAACAACCATAGAAGTACAACAAGATGTGCTGACATGAAAAAGAACAAAATAAGCCAATTGGATTAGGTGGAAGGCCACCAATGTCCACCTGGAAGATGTGTAGGGCTCCATACAGCCACTGAAGTGTAGAACCCACAATTACAAAGAAGTACAGAAAAACGTGCTAAACTAAAAACTCGCAAAAGGAGCCAGTTGGAACAGGTGGGTCGCCACCAATATCCACCTGGATCACTCATTTCTAAATATAATAACATCATCAACAAACAATAAATGGGTAATAGCTCATCCTCTAATAATATTTACCCCCCTTAGCTCTCCCTCCTCTTTCAAACTTCTTAGTATCATTCTCAACCTTTATGCCACAAGAATAAACAACACAGGAGACAATGTGCACCCTTTTCGTAAACCCCTGGTGGGTTTGAAGAGGTGGGTTGTTGCTCTAATCATCAATATTGCATAAATAGAAACGAGAAACAATGTTGAATCCAATTAATCACTTCGATATTGAAATGTACATGCATCATTAACATTCTTAGGAAAGTCCAATCTACTCTATCATGTTCTTTAGAATAATTTAGTTTAATAATGAAAGATGGAAGTTTCTTCTTCTCTAGGGAGTGTAGGGTTTCTTGATCCAAATCAACTGCTTTGAGGATTAGTCTCCCCTCCAAAAAAATAAATGTTTGATAACTTTGGATATAATGAGCTTCAATCTTTTGGCTATGATTTTTTTTATGACCTTGTAAGGACCATTACAAAGGTATATAGGCTCGTAGGAATCAAAAGAGGGGGGATTAACGATTTTGGGAATGTTGGTAATAAATTTGAGTTAAGAGGACCATATATCTTTCTTTCCCTTCTTGATTCTTCCACCACAATTAAGATATCCTTACCCAATGCCTCATAAAAACTTATGTACAATTCTATAGTCCATCCATCTAGCCCATGAGCTTTGTTATGTTGCAAAGATACCAAAATTTCTTTTAGAGCTTCTTCCTTAACATGGTCTAGATCAAGATCATTATTTTGTTCCTCATTGACTAGTTTATGAATATGGAAGTAGTTTCAATAACCTCTCTTAGGTTTGCCTAACACGGGTCTTGGAAAATCTCCTTGTAATGTACCATGGTTGTCTTGACAATGCCCTCGTAACCTATGTGAACATTCATTTGATTATCTTAAATCTCCCATATTGTATCATGAGCCTTCCTAGCTTGGGAAAACCTACATAAATACTTGGTATTTTCATCACCTTACTTGATCCAAATCGATTGACTCTATGCCTTCAAAAAATTTCATCTCGTGCTAACCATTTGTACCTTTTGCCTTTAAGCTTCTCAATATCTTTCATGTTTTCTTCAAAAACCTTACCTCTTCTCGACTACTCATATAGTGCTTCAAGATTTGTTTCCACCTCTTCCAAGTCGAGGTTGTATTGATCATTATGTATTTTTACCCATTATTTCGTGAGTGTCTTGATCCTTTTTGAAATTATTTTGGAAGATAGATATATGTTAAATCTCAAATCAAAAGGTATTCATTCCTTAGTTACCAAATCCATGTACTCTTAATTCGACATCTATAAGGCATTAAAATTAAACTGGGGAGATGGTCAGAAGTACCATCTACACCAACCCACACCTCACATCTCCATATATTTGACAATACTTCATTTCAAACAATAAATCTATCCAACCTCTTGGCTATAGATGCCCTCTACGTATGTTTTTCTCAAGAGGCTCAACATCTACCAGTCCCTTCTCTTTGAATAAATGTTGGAATAAACCTCACAAAACATCAGTCCTCTCCTCCCCCTGAAATCTCACTTCTTCTCAAAACTAAGTTTAAGTCCCCCCCTCTCACCATTTCAATTGGGTGAGAAGCATCATTTAGCACCTTTAACCCATTCTCCTATATATTGAATCAAGGGTCATAGAAATCCACAAAATATTATATTTGTCTAGGTCCCTCACTTATAACACACGTATAATAGTGGTATCTAGGAAAAAACAAATTTTAAACTAACAATATTATCTCCATCCAACTAGCAAACCTCTATTTCTACCTCTCAAATTACTAGCCATAAATTCCATCATTGTAATAAGATTTGTAGAGTGCATATTACATAATCACTATTAAGTATTATATCTTAAATAAAAATCACATATGAGTTGTATTTTTGCACCATACTCTCTAGAGACCTTTGTTTCGAGGGTGTCCCTACACTGCTTATGTTGATTGAAAGATAAATTATGTATTTCTCTTTTGGGAGGCTGTCCATACACTAAGAGCCTCTAATATTCTCTCCTCTATGAACTTCCACCTTGCCTACTCCTTTGGCAATTGTACGTAACATTTTCTCTCCTATATTTTTGGAAGGGAAGATCCAGTGTCAAGTTCCAATTCTCCTCTTCCTGCTTCCATGTAATTTCTTACTTACTTTCCTAGTTCAAATGTTAAGATAGCACCTTTTTGTTGGTATGAAGAGTGACTCCCTCATGGTCCTTGTTTGAATAAGTGTTGCTTTCTTGGGATCCTATGTTGATGCATCTCTGGCATTTTTATTTTCTGAATTGCAAGGGATGAGAGAAACATTGTGTTATTCTTCCACACAAGCCTCCTTTACTATATCTTTCCTCGAGAGGTCCATGGATGTGAGTTATAAACCTTCTTCCTTAGTATTCATATTATCCTCCCCTACCTTCCTTCCATCTGAAGTTGCTCCATGTGATTTCTCTTGGTCCTGTGGAACATAGGGGTAACAAAGGGGTCCTTCTAATATCTTTGTGTCCTTCTAGTTCACTCCCAATGTCATAACAAGCTCATCTTTCAACCCACCAATCTCCATAGACAATTGGGCCCATTTTCCTTTCTCAACACGATACGCGTCATTAAAGACTCTCGTTGCTTTTGCATCCCTATAAATCCTTGATATTGTGAAAGAGCATCTTAGGTTATCTTTTCTATTGGTCTCAACCATGCTTGGTTGATGTTGGTGATCTTTGCCAAATCTTATCAATAAATGTTTTCCATAGCCATAGGGTATACACATAAGACACATGCCATCCAATACATTTTATTCTAAACTCTCTGGCAAGCATGCTTTAAGTGTCCATAGGTCTTGCATTATCCACATTTGAAGGGGATATTCAGGTAATCTAGAATTTGTCTAAATTCCATGTCTCATGTTTATATGTCCATCCCATTAGGAAGGCCATCTCCTAAGTCTAATTCAACACAAAAAAATGTGATTGAGGTACTTGCCATAATGTTAGTTTTCTCATCTATAACAATGAACCTTCCCAATCTATTCCCAATAGTTTTGAATACTTATTCATGCCATAACTCCAAAGGGAGTTCATGAAGTTTGATCCATACAGTAGTTAGGTTTCTTCTCTATTAGTGGATCAAATCTTGGTTTCTAATAGTTCAAAGCGAGAAGAGAGTTAACCGTATTCATTTGCCTATTTAATCCTCATCATCTCTTGTTTTGAATAAAAGAGATGTATCCCCTTGCTACTAGGAAGAATTTTGGTGCTTACCCTAATTATTTTTTCCATGTTTTGTCAATCCACCACTTTAGAGTCTTCTCCCCTAATATCCTTGCAAAAAAGAACCCAATCAAAGTAATCTCTACTTACAATAGGGTTTTGTCCTTTATTATCTATGATTCCATAAATATCTTCATTTTTTTGTTCCCAAGTCTGAGACCTTGATCATTTTCCATCTCCTACTTTCCCTAATTCTCTCCTCTAAAGGGATATCAAACCTCTCATCACTCCCTTTTACTTCTTCTTGAGCGGTATCCCTTATGTCTCCAGGATTTCCATTGAGTGTATTGGTGGTTATTACTTTAGAGAATCTTAATAAAGTAGTTGAAAACTAGGGGGTGTGCTCAATTACGAAAGAACCAAATGGAAAATGGGTCGAAAGAGTAGACTTATCCAACGGGATTTAATGAACCATAAACCCTCCATTGTCCTTGTGGCCACCACAGATAAGTTATATCTTCAATCCCTTGTAGGTTGTCACAAACCCTAAAGGCAATGATGTTTCACCTACCTTCCAAGATCTTAAATGAGGGAATTGATGTCGACAACAACCCCTTCTCTTCATGATTTCCCAACCATCGTTTTCCATCATTTCCAAGCCACCCTAACAATTCATGATTGCCTAGTGTATGGGTAAAGGGAGAGATCACACACCCATTCTTCTCCACGATAGCTTTGTTATCCTTTGGAATGAAATTTGGAGACTCGATCCACATGCTCACCATTTGGTTTCATAAGGAATCACCGCTATCACGTCAACAAGTTTTGAACTAATGCTTACATCACTAAATGAATGTACACTCAAGGTTTTCCACGACCTTTTGGGAGTGTTCTCAATGGAGTAATATTGTCTCCATGACAATGGCTTATAACCCTTAAAGGGACTTCAAGGATATTATAGAGAGATCTTAGGGAAAATCCAACCCTACCTTCCAAATTGCTGCGAAAAACAGCTCCAAGGATCTCTCTAGTTTCATCTTGATCCTTCTCCTACGATTCCTTGATCACTTCCTCTCGAGATGGGAAGATGTAGTTACCGCAGAATGCCTCCATAGGATCTTGCAAGAAATCAACCAACTCTTCCTCCTCTTCTATATCCTTAAGATGAAACTTCACATTTAATGATTAAGTGGTCTCATCAAATGAAGCTAAGGGCTTGATTTGTAATTGTGGCTACTAATGTTATGGAGATTATTAAGCTTTATTGGTTTTTTCTTTAAGAGGGAATGGTCCCATTAATGATAAGTACATGGACACAATATCCTTTTTATGAAGTAAACGGGACAAGGTCATTTATGAAGTGCTACATGCACGATGTAGCCAAAGCCTGAGATTCATTCACAAGATTAAATAAACCATGAAAACACTGGAGAATGGAAAAATAACTCTCTTTTATTCCTTCTCCATCCTAACCATTACAGTCAAAGTTCAACCTCTTATAACTACTATCTCGGATTTTCAAAAACAACTAATTTTAGAAAAAACAACTATTTTTTAGAAAAAACAACTAAATTTAGAAAATTCTCGCATGACTCTAAAACTAACCACTAACCAAGAGCTAACTAGTGTGACACTATTGTCAACTTGCTTTTCTGATTAATCTCATAAACTAAGAGATAACTGATAATTGAAAAATTAAAAATTCTTGTAAAACACTAAAACCCCAATTTGAGGCCTTATATGAAGGAATTTGGCTCTAAAAAAGTGTTGAAACGATGTCCAATCAAATAAATCCATTAGCACGACAGTGAACTCTGTGAGACGCAACTCCCCATAAAATTTCAGCCCAAACAAATAACCGAGTCAAAATTTATGACCCTCGAAAAATCTCCGAAAAATCCCTGCATCAATGCACTAAAAAAAATAAAATTTGAAGTTGGCTTTGGAATTAAGTCTTTGGTTTGATTTGATAACAACATCTCTCAATTTGATGCCAACATCACTTAGAAGTGCTTATATGTTTTTGGGGTTCCCTTATTTGCAATTTTCATCTTTGAAATACCTTTTCCAAACACACATTTTCTTAGTGCTTTCCTAGATAAGATATATCTAAGAATCGCTAAAGTGAAGCCCAAGGGGTTAGCTCAACCGATTGTTACCAATGTTGCTAGGAATTTGGTTAGCTCTGTGTCGCCATGTGTTTTATCCAAATCCCCTTAGGTTATATGCACTTGTCTACATTGACAAGTTTACTAGTTGGGATGCCATCCACTAGTGTGAGGAAGAATCCCTTTGGTTTCCCTACGAGGTTTTCCTCGGAAAAATGAAAGAATCCCTAAGGTAACATGTTGTAATGTCCCTAATCCAAACCCCTTTGTAATTATACATATAGGTTGGTGAACCATTGGTACCAATTGTAAATGTAAATGTACATATAGGTTGGTGAGCCATTGGCACGAAGTTTTGGTTTTGCGTGCACCTGAGTAGTGCGTGATAATTGTTATTAAAGAAAGGGTGTCCACATTCCATAGTGATGCACATACCTAAGTAAGTGTGCGAGGTTGCGCATCAAGGGAATGGTGCGCACATTCCATAGTGTTGTGTGCACCTGGATAAGTGCACAAGGATAACCTTGAAGTGTGCATCAAACTGAGTTATATACATACATACATACATACATACATACATACATACATACATACATACATACATACATACATACATACATACATACATACATACATACATACATNTATATATTAGACTGGAGAGCATGTGTGGTTACGAGGCTAGTGAGTCAGGACGCAAATAGGCTAGTGCGGCTATCCTTGTAAAATGTAATCACACTCAAGTTATTAATAATATCACATTGTCCACATTCAATAGTGATGCACATACCTAAGTAAGTGTGCGAGGTTGCGCATCAAGGGAAGGGTATGCGCATTCCATAGTGTTGTGTGCACATAGATAAGTGCACATCAAACTGAGTTATATATATATATATGAAGAGCCTGTGTGGTTATGAGGCTAGTGAGTCGGGACGCAAAGAGGCTAGTGCGCATATCCTTGTAAAATGTAATCACACTCAAGTTATTAATAATATCACATTGTTGCACGCAGACATATTAGATGAAACGAGACAGTGGGATAACTCCACCGAAAAGGGAAAAGGGGGGACTTAAGTCCAAGGGAATATTTTATTAATATTTCTGAAAAGTGTAATTATAGATATTTATTTATCCTAAGTTCTCGAGGGATGGGAACGAGTCACCAAATGGCTAAAGCTAGTTCTGAAGGTGACAAGTGTCCAGTTTAATGCATGCAATATATATTGTTGACCTTAGTGTATTTTGAAAAAAAAAATCATTTCTCATGTGTAGAAGGGGTTAAACCAACTGACAAAAGATGACTATTACCTTATATGTAGAGAAAAACTTGTAAATGGGTTTTATGTATTGTAACCAGAGTATTTGTTGTTGAATAGGCGGGTTGTCAAGCCCATGATCATTCTCTCCAGGTGAGAGATTTGTTTTCGAAGAGGTTGGTTGTGAGGCCCATGGGCATTCTCTCCAGGTGAGATATTTTACAATGAAGAGGCAGGTTCTTAGGCCCGTGAGCAGTCTCTCCAGGTGAGAGTTTTGCTGGGAGTTATTCCCTGGTGTGTTGGGCATTAGTTGCAGTGCTTTGAAACTTCCTGTCTGGCATGTTGTTGAAGCCCTAGAAGGGAAGTGGGGCAATCAAGGGACTGTTGAGAAGAGAAGGGGAACACTTCCTGGGTTGGGACAAGCACGTGGGGAATGAGAGACTGTAGACTAGTTGCAGCAGTGGGCACCTTGGATTGAGCAATTTCGATAATTTTCAGAGCTTAGCCTGACATCATGAATATTTTTTCCCTGGTGGAGTTTAATCCCTAGCTCGGGGGTGAAAGTTTATGAGCAACATAGTCTATGGCTAGGAGGAACGTCTAAGTTTCGCGCCTGGTTGGTGACTTTTCATAAAAGATAAGTGTCATCTATGTACTTGTCTCATTAATGTGTGCTTAATTATCTATGTCTGATATGAGTTTAATTCTTGTATGATGTTGCATATAAGTAATTGTTGTTATTCTATGTAATACTGCTTGCACATGTAAGTGTGGTATTGATATTCAATATTTGTAATCATACATGCAWAGTATGACAAATGTTATTAGTTATTTCAGTTAAGTTAACCTGATAATAAGGGTCACGAGTCTCTGAGGCAAGGTTAGAATGGTCATGCGCGCATGGAAATACTTCATGAGTTAAGTTAACATTGAGCTTGCATGGGTCGAGTTTCTACTCAAGACAAAATTCGAACTGGTAAGTGGTCGAATTTGGAATTATAACGCGACCACGGTGCACCTAAAATAAGAATGCGCAAGTGCGCGAGCTAAATTTTTAACATTGTGGGGCACGACACTGGAAATGCGCAGTAAACAAGGGTGCATTGGTGTGCACACTAAAATTAAGCGTTGTGTGGAGAAAAACTGGTAGTGCATGCGTAATACTGAGACACGGTGTATAGGTTAAATATTAGCATCGCACATTGGTACATGTTGAATACTAGTGCGTGCATAGACCTCATAAGAAAGTAAGAAAGAGTAAAAGGATATTTGGATGAATTCCAAATGACCATGGTATATCGCACAAGACTCATAATTGTGCAAGAGAGCAATCGATGGGAAATTTTTGGACAAAATTTCAGCCCAAACAAATAACCGAGTCAAAATTTATGACCCTCGAAAAATCTCTGAAAAATCCCTGCATCAATGCACTAAAAAAAAAAAAAAATTGAAGTTGGCTTTGGAGTTAAGTCTTTGGTTTGATTTGATAACAACATCTCTCAATTTGATGCCAACATCACTTAGAAGTGCTTATATGTTTTTGGGGTTCCCTTATTTTCAATTTTCATCTTTGAAATACCTTTTCCAAACACGCATTTTCTTTGTGCTTTCCTAGATAAGATATATCTAAGAATCACTAAAGTGAAGCCCAAGGGGTTAGCTCAACCGATTGTTACCAATGTTGCTAGGCATTTGGTTAGTTCTGTGTCGCCATGTGTTTTATCCAAATCCCCTTAGGTTATATGCACTTGTCTACATTGACAAGTTTACTAGTTGGGATGCCATCCACTAGTGTGAGGAAGAATCTCTTTGGTTTCCCTACGAGGTTTTCCTCGGAAAAATGAAAGAATCCCTAAGGTAACATGTTGTAATGTCCCTAATCCAAACCCCTTTGTAATTATACATATAGGTTGGTGAGCCATTGGTACCAATTGTAAATGTATATGTACATATAGGTTGGTGAGCCATTGGCACGAAGTTTTGGTCTTGCACGCACTTGAGTAGTGCATGAGAATTGTTATTAAAGAAAGGGTGTCCACATTCCATACTGATGCACATACCTAAGTAACTGTGTGAGGTTGCGCATCAAGGGAATGGTGCGCACATTCCATAGTGTTGTGTGCACCTGGATAAGTGCACAAGGATAACCTTGAAGTGTGCATCAAACTGAGTTATACACACACACACACACACACACACACATATATATATATATATGAAGAGCCTGTGTGGTTATGAGGCTAGTGAGTCGGGACACAAATAGGCTAGTGCGCATATCCTTGTAAAATGTAATCACACTCAAGTTATTAATAATATCACATTGTTGCGCGCAGACATATTAGATGAAACGAGACAGTGGGATAACTCCACCGAAAAGGGAAAAGGGGGGACTTAAGTCCAAGGGAATATTTTATTAATATTTCTGAAAAGTGTAATTATAGATATTTATTTATCCTAAGTTCTCGAGGAATGGGAATGAGTCACCAAATGGCTAAAGCTAGTTCTGAAGGTGACAAGTGTCCAGTTTAATGCATGCAATATATATTGTTGACCTTAGTGTATTTTGAAAAAAAAAAATCATTTCTCATGTGCATAAGGGGTTAAACCAATTGACAAAAGATGACTATTACCTTATATGCAGAGAAAAACTTGTAAATGGGTTTTATTTATTGTAACCAGAGTATTTGTTGTTGAATAGGCGGGTTGTCAAGCCCATGATCATTCTCTCCAGGTGAGAGATTTGTTTTCAAAGAGGTTGGTTGTGAGGCCCATGGGCATTCTCTCCAGGTGAGAGATTTTACAATGAAGAGGCAGGTTCTTAGGCCCGTGAGCAGTCTCTCCAGGTGAGAGTTTTGCTGGGAGTTATTCCCTGGTGTGTTGGGCATTAGTTGCAGTGCTCTGAAACTTCCTTTCTGGCATGTTGTTGAAGCCCTAGAAGGGAAGTGGGGCAATCAAGGGACTGTTGAGAAGAGAAGGGGAACACTTCCTGGGTTGGGACAAGCACGTGGGGAATGAGAGACTGTAGACTAGTTGTAGCAGTGGGCACCTTGGATTGAGCAATTTCGCTAATTTTCAGAGCTTAGCCTGACATCATGAATATTTTTTCCCTGGTGGAGTTTAAGCCCTAGCTCGGGGGTGAAAGTTTATGAGCAACATAGTCTATGGCTGGGAGGAACGTCTAAGTTTCGCGCCTGGTTGGTGACTTTTCATAAAAGATAAGTGTCATCTATGTACTTGTCTCATTAATGTGTGCTTAATTATCTATGTCTGATATGAGTTTAATTCTTGTATGATGTTGCATATAAATAATTGTTGTTATTCTATGTAATACTGCTTGCACATGTAAGTGTGGTATTGATATTCAATATTTGTAATCATACATGTAGAGTATGACAAATGTTATTAGTTATTTCAGTTAAGTTAACCTGATAATAAGGGTCACGAGTCTCTGAGGCAAGGTTAGAATGGTCATGCGCGCATGGAAATACTTCATGAGTTAAGTTAACATTGAGCTTGCATGGGTCGAGTTTCTACTTATGACAAAATTCGAACTGGTAAGTGGTCGAATTTGGAATTATAACGCGACCACGGTGCACCTAAAATAAGAATGCGCAAGTGCGCGAGCTAAATTTTTAACATTGTGGGGCACAACACTGGAAATGCGCAGTAAACAATGGTGCATTGGTGTGCACACTAAAATTAAGCGTTGTGTGGAGAAAAACTGGTAGTGCATGCGTAATACTGAGACACGGTGTATAGGTTAAATATTAGCATCACACATTGGTACATGTTGAATACTAGTGCGTGCATAGACCTCAAAAGAAAGTAAGAAAGAGTAAAAGGATATTTGGATGAATTCCAAATGACCATGGTATATCGCACAAGACTCATAATTGTGCAAGAGAGCAATCGATGGGATATTTTTGGACAAAAGATTCCAATTATTACCCATAAATTTTAGAATTGGGACGTTAAAAATCATCCAAGGAATCAGAAGAAAGGACTATGACAAAATGGTGCAGAGTTTTCATGAAGTTGTCACATGAATTCATCTAACAAATCTGATTGTCTACACATTTTGCAGAATTAACAATGATTAGAGCATGACATAATCAACGCAAAAGGTCAAAAAACATGGAAGTTGCGAAGAGAACTTATAGTCATGATGATGAATTGGAGATTTGTCTGTTGGTTTGGGTGTTGATGATACATAATCCAAGGAGGAGCGCATAAACTTGGTAGAAACCATAAAGGGACTGCAAAAAGATGTCCAAATGTATAAAGATGATAATGAGAAGCTTATGAAATCCAAGGAGCAACAAGATGACTTCAATATCAAGTTGATGCAAAGCTTGGACATAATAGAAAAGAAAACGAATAAGGAAACATAGTCAAGTAGGTCAAGAAGTCCCAGGTCTCATGATGAGAAAAGAAGAGAAATGAGAAGTGATGATAGGCATCACCCTCACTCCCAAAATCATTCATTTAGGAAAGCGCGTGGTAGCTCAAGTCCATCTCCTGTAAGAAAGCATAAGAGAAGGACTGGGGTGAACAAGCTACATGGAGAAATGAATAAGATAAAGCCTTCTACCTTTCATGGTGAGCACAAGAAGGATGAAGATGCAGAGACCTGGTTGTTGGGTATGAGGAAGTACTTCCAGCTGCATAATTATTCTATACAAGAAGGAGAGAGAATTGTCATCTATCAACTAAAGGGAAAAGCATAGATATGGTGGGATTAGTGCATGCAAGTGCAACACATTGATGAAAAGAAGGCTGCTTGGAGGGAGTTAAAGAGGTATTTTCAAAAGAAATACTTAACCAAGAGATACTATGACAAGAAAATGAAGGATTTCTTTGAACTCAAACTTGGGAGTACGACAATAGATGAGTATGAAAGAAGATTCTTAGAGTTGCTGAAATAGGTCGCATTCATCAAGGATGGGCAAGTTAAAATTCAGAGGTACCTGAGTGGGTTGCCCTCATTTATCAGTGACGAGATACAATATGATGACCCTAAGACATTGGAGGAAACCATAAGGTGTGCTAAATGTCTTTATGATCAACAAAGGGGAAGATCAACTTTCCAAAAGGCTTGGGAAGACAAGATGGAAAGCAAGGTGGAATGGAGGAAGAAGGGGACTAAGCCACCATTTTTCATAAATACTATGTAAGGACAACCAACTTCCAAGTATCCCAGAATGATGGAGATAGTGGGGCAAAAGCCAAGACAACAACCTATTCAATGTTAGGGTTGTGGTGGAGATCATGTGTATAGAGATTGCCCTCAAAGAGCTGAAAAAGCGAGGATTGTGCACAATGTACAACAAGTTGTGACAGTTGAAGACATGGGTGGAAATGTACCTAGAATTTATGTAGCACTAGATAACAAGCAAGTTGAGTTCCAGTCGCACATGATTGAAGTGAAAGGTAAGATTAATGACCAACCCATTGCTATTTTAATTGATTTAGAAGCCAGTCATAGTTATCTAGATCTGAAGATGGTGGAGATATTCCAATTGTCGAGAAGCAAGCTTGGAAAATCTTGGTTGGTGCAGTTAGCTACATGAGAGAAAAGGGAAATTAATGAGATGGTTAAGGCATGTCCAATGGAAATGAATGGATTGTGCACAAAAGTTGATTTGAATATCATACCTCTGGGCTTGTATGATTACCTCATTGGTATGGATTGGTTGGACCAACATCATATTGTCTTGGACTGTTATAATAAGGCATTTACTTGCTTAGATGAGGAAAGAAACTTGAGAACAATTCAAGACATTCCAAGAGCTGTAACTATTAGAGAAGTTTCAACCTTGGAATTGAAGAAAAATTACAGAAAAGAATGTCAAGTATTTGCAGCACACATAGAGGAGGCACCTGAGGATAAAGTGCCAAATGTTGAAGATTGTGTAGTATTGAAAGAATTCGAGGATGTATTTAAAGAGATATCGGGGTCGCCACCTAAAATAGATATTGATTTCTCTATAAATCTGATGCTGGGAGCAACTCCTGTATCCAAGACCCCTTATAGGATGAGTACGCCAGAGCTAAAGAAATTACGATACAACTTGAAGAGATTCTGAAGAAGGGGTATATACGCCTGAGTGCATCATCTTGGGGTGCCCCAGTATTGTTTGTGAAGAAGAAGGATGGTATGTTGAGACTTTGTATTGACTTCAGGGAGTTGAACAAAGTAACAGTAAAGAACATGTATCCTTTGCCAAGGATAGATGACCTCTTTGATCAATTGAGGGACGCACAAATATTTTGAAATATTGATCTTAGATCTGGATATCACCAAGTGAGAATTAAAGAAGAATACATCAACAAGACTATTTTCAGAACGAGGTATGGATGTTATGAGTTCACAGTGGTGCCATTCAGGCAGTCAAATGCGCCAATTATCTTCATGTGTTTGATGAATGGAGTTTTCAGAGAATACTTAGATAAGTTTGCCATTGTATTTCTAGATAACATACTTATTTACTCAAAGTCTAAAGAAGAGCATGAACAACACTTGAGGATGGTACTGCAAGTATTGAGGGAGCATCAACTTTATGCAAAGGTGAGCAAGTGCTCGTTTTACCAGCGACAGGTTCATTATTTGGGTCATATCATTTCCAAGGAAATAATAATTGTGGATCCAGAAAAGATAAAGGCCATAGAGGAATGGCCAACACCAAGAAATGTCATAGAGGCGAGGTCTTTCATGGGACTTGTAGGTTATTACATAAGGTTTATTGAAGGGTTCTCAAAGATTGTGCATCCAATCAGATCCCTACAAAAGAAAGGTGTGCAATTTGATTAGACTTTGGATTGTGTAAGGAGTTTTCAGCACTTGAAAAAATTGTTGACAAGTGCACCAATTTGAGAATTGTTGATTCGGATGAAGACTTCATTGTTTGTGCAAATGCTTGTAAATAAGGTCTTGGGGGAGTCCTTAGTCAGAATGAGCATGTGATATGCTACAAATCGAGAAAGTTAAAAGAGCATGAAAGGCTCAATTCTACTCATGACTTAGAATTGGCAGCCACAGTGCATGCCTTGAAGATGTGGAGGCACTGTCTCATGGGTAAAAGATTTGAGCTGAGAATAGACCATAGTGGTTTGAAGTATCTATTTGGACAACAAAGTTTAAATGACAAACAAAACAAGTTGTTAGAATTCCTCATTGAGTATGACTTTGACATCAAGCATATCAGGGGGAAAGAGAACAAGGTGGCTGACACACTCAACAAGATGGTGTACAAAATACATGCTACAACTATTAGCATGTACAAATCAGATTTGTGTGACAGGATTTTAGAAGTTGTCAAATCAGATCAGTCTTATGTGGACATAAAGGTGAATTTACAACAACGTATGTCACAACATAAATTGGAAGGTTATGAGCTAAAAGAGAATGGAATCCTCATGTATAGGCGCAGATTCTACGTGCCAAATGATCGAGAATTAAAAAATCTTTATTGTCAAAGATGCATAAAGTTCCTTACGTTGGACACCCAGGATACCAGAAGACAATTGCTGCTATCAAAAAGCAATACTATTGGACATACATGAAAAAGGAGGTTGCTAATTTTATTGCTAGATGCCTTGAATGTCAAAAGGTCAAGGTTGGGCACATACATCAAGTTGCCTTGTTACAACCTTTGCCCATTCCTGAGTGGAAGTGGGAATTTGTAACAATGTATTTCATTACTAAGCTCCCTAGGACTGCTGAGCAACATGATTCTATTATGGTAGTGGTGGTAAAGCTTACCAAAGCTGCCCATTTTATTCTAGTGAAGTCAACGCACAAGGCAACCAACATTGCTGAAATATACATGCAAAAAATTGCTAAGTTGCATGGTGTACCTAAGACAATTGTATCTGATAAAGATTCCAAGTTCACATCAAACTTTTGGAAAGGGCTATTCAAAGGATTTGAGACAAATATAAACTTTAGCACAACATATCACCCTGAGACAGATGGACAAACATAGAGGGTAAATTGGGTGATTGAAGATATGCTCAAGATGTATGTGATGGACAAACCATCAAAATGGGAGGACTACCTTCACTTGGTAGAGTTTGGTTACAACAATGGGTATCAAACATCTTTAAAGATGAGCCCATTTGAGGCACTTTATGGTAGAAAGTGCAACACACCATTGAGTTGGGACAACCCAACATACCGCAGAGTGGTTGGGCTAGATCTGCTCCAGGAAATGGAGGAGTAGATGGTAAAGATAAGGAAAAATTTAAAGGTTGCCCAAGACAAGCATAAAAGGTGCGTAGATAAAGGCAAAACTCAGAGAGAGTTTAAAGTGGGTGATCACATGTTCTTGAAAGTAAAATCCATACACAGTTCCTTGAAGTTGGGAAATTGTTCTAAGTTGGTAGCATGCTACTTTGGGCCATTTGAAATCCTAGAGAGGATTGGTCGTGTCACATATATGCTTGCATCGACTGCGTCCTTGTGCATTCATAATGTTTTCCATGTATCATTGCTTAACAAGTACGTACTTGATGGTAATCATATTATTGATTGGAATGTGATTCAGGTGGAGCCAGAAGGCAATTTTCGAGTGCAACCGGTTTGCATATTGGATCGAAAAATCAAACAGCTCCGGAATTGAGCCATGGATCTAGTAAAGGTCCAATGAACCTGGTATGATCTCGAGGATGCAACTTGGGAGTGCAAGGATGTTATGCGGGCAGAGTATCCACATCTTTTTGAAGATTTTTGAAATTTTGTATGTACATGTGTATATAATGCACCGAGGATAGTGCATAAATAAGGTGGATGGGAATGTAATGTCCATAATCTAAACCCCTTTGTAATTGTACATATAGGTTGGTGAGCCGTTGTTACCAATTGTAAATGTAAATGTACATATAGACTAGTGAGTTGTTGACAAAAAGTTTTGGTTTTGTGTGCACATGAGTAGTGCACGAGTATTGTTATTAAAGAAAGGGTGTGCACATTCCATAGTGCACGAGGTTGTGCATCAAGGGAAGGGTGTGCACATTCCATAGTGTTGCGTGCACTTGGATAAGTGCGCAAGGATTACCTTGAAGTACGCATCGAACTGAGTTATATATATGAGGTTGGAGAGCCTGTGTGGTTCTGAGGCTGGTGAGCTTGGACGCAAATAGGTCAGTGCGCGTATCATTGCAAAATGTAATCATTCTCAAGTTATTAATAATATCACATCGTTGCGCGCAGACATATCATACGAAAAGAGGCGGGGGGATAACTCCATCAAAAAGGGAAAAGCAGGGACTTAAGTCCAAGGGGATATTTTATTAATATTTATGAAAAGTGTAATTATGGATATTTATTTATCCTAAGTTTCCGAGGGATGGGAATGAGTCATCATGTGGCTAAAGCTAGTTTTGAAGGTGACAAGTGTCCAGTTTAAGGCATGCAATATATATTGTTTGACCTTAGTGTATTTTGGAGAAAAAAAAATCATTCATTTATCATGTGCAAAAGGGGTCAGACCAACTAAGAAAAGACGACTATTACCTTATCTACAGAGAAAAACTTGTAAAGGGGTTTTTTGTATTGTAATCAGAGTATTTGTTGTCGAAGAGACGGGTTGTCAGGCCTGTGAGCATTCTCTCCACGTGAGAGACTCACTGTCGAAGAGGCGGGTCGTCAGGCCCATGGGCATTCTCTCCAGGTGAGAGATTTGTTGACAAAGAGGTGGGTTGTCAGACCCCGAGCAATCTCTCCAGGTGAGAGTTTTGCTTGGAATTGTTCCATGGTGTGTTGGGCATTAGTTGCAGTGCTCTGAGACTTCCTGTCTAGCCTGTTGTTGAAGCCATGGAAGGGAAGTGGGACAATAGAGGGATTGTTGAGCAGAGAAGGGGTGGGACATGTGCATGGGGAATGAGAGACTGTAGACTAGTTGCAGCAGTGGGCACCTTGGACTGAGCAATTTTGTTAATTATTAGACCTTAGTCTAGCATAAGGAATCCCATGCCATCATGAGATTGATCTTAGAATAGAGATATATTTTTTCCAATAGTTTTTCTTTCCCCACCATTGCTACATGAATATTGTATTAAAAATTGACTACATAATAACATTTGGAGTGTGCATTGACTTATGTAACATTCTCTTCTCATTTGTCATCATTTTTAGAGGATACAAGCATTATACATCGATCTCCTATAACTTTATTTCTTTCCACATCTCGCTCTTTGATATCCATTTTAGATCTTGCCCTTGTGGGAGGCTTTGAGGAAAATGAAGTTTCCTTGCTAATATTCTCATAAGAGAGAGGCCTTGTAGGTAGCATAATTGCCTATTGCAACTCATCCATCAAATTAACATTTTTTTTTTTTTTTTCCCGGTAGCCTCCTTTAGAGGAAGAGTTGGACTTGGAGAAGCAAAGAACTTAGTTGAACACAACCCAAATTCTTTGATCACAAATCCTTTTTTAGTCGTGGCTCTCCAAAGCTTCCTAGGTGATGAAAAAATGTTATATCACCAAAGATTGCCTTGGATGGTCCCTTGAAAGAGTATTCTAGGGGTCTTCTTAATCACTTTGCAAGATGTATGGAGCTATTGGTCGCTTTTATTACTCATTTTCCTCTTGAAATTGAATATCCCTTTCTCCTTTAGACTAGAAGAGGGTTGAGAAATATTCTTTATTTTAGAAGATAACCTTTATTATCATTGTTGCATACGAGACATGAAATTCCCCTTATGGAGCTACTCCTAGAATTGAAAATTAATTTTATCTTGGAACAACTTTTACTTTATTCATAGGATGAGAATAGACCCAATAATACCTTTTTTCTTATATGAAGGCTTGGAGACTTTATGAAATGCTTCTTCTTTCTCTTGAGTGGGAGAGGGGACCTTCTTTGGGTAATCTTAGTGAAATGGCCATACGTGTGACAACATTACACTTGAAAGAGATTTGGTCATAATCTAGCTATTGCAGGCATTTCCGATCATCAATTTGAACTTCAAATACCTTAGTAAGACCTTTGTTGATATTTACTTCTATATAGATTTAAGCGCAAGTGAACATGCTTGGTATGGGCTCAACCTTATCTAAATACCCCCTTGCTTGTTTTCAATTACCTCAATGGTTTAAACTACCCCAAAGCATAATAGGGAGCACGACCAATATCAAAATGACTATGAACATCTTCTCTTTTACATCAAAGTTCAAAGACCCTAAATGAATATAATGCCCGCCAATTTCGAGAAACTGGGGGCCACTGCAAAAATAAATAATCTAATCTTCTTTAAAATGAAAATGAAAGCCATAATATCCCTCACCATAAAAGTAGAAGTAATCCCACCTTTCAAGTGAGGGATCCATTTCTTTTTCATACAAGCATCTAGGCATTTTTTACTTGACCACACCCCTATGAACTTCCTAATCATAATTTGTTTGAAAAACAACAATACACTTCTCTTTGGTTGTGTGAGAGGAATATCTAGTTTGAGAATCCCATTGAGCTTTTTTACAAGCTTTAACAATTTGTTTGAAGGTCTAGGTTTCTTTGTCAATTGTTGTAACCATTTTAAGGTAATGAACTCATCTATGGGGAAGGTACAACCTAATTTCCATTGTAGAGTTGATCACACCTATCATAATTATTTTTTAGGAAATAGGATATTAGAGTCACCAACTCCGAGCTTACACAAATTCTTGAAATTGATATGACCTACAAGAAAGGCTTCCGTGGCAGTTTGGGTAAACCCTAGCCCTAGGCAAAGAGCTCATGCTTGAGTTTCAACATATCCATTACTACTACTATTAACACTATAATGATATTTCACACTCTCCTTCTAATTATATGTATGTATTAGGTACACATTGTGAATAATTCTATAGGAACATGTAATGTTCCCCTCTCCTTGAAAAGAACATTAAGGACTTAGTAGTCTAGTTACCCCTCTAGACTATAGTCTCATGGGTAAAAAGGGGTTAGGAGGTTCTAAAGTGTCACTGAGAAACTTAATGATATATCATTGAAGTGACTTTGATAAAGTAGAAAAGGGTTATTCGACTTGAGGAGAAAATAAAGTCATGACCTTAGAAAAGACAATAAAGTAACGCAACTGAAAATTAGAAAAGGGAGGTATAAAAGAAAGAGGAGGGCGCCTCTCTCATTCATTCATGTCATTTTCTCTATTGCTTATTGAGCCATGCATCTTGCGTTTTGAGGGTTTTGAGTAAACAAACCCTAGAGACCATCAAGGAGGTGAAAGATCCCTCTGTTCCTGGTCCAAGCTTGGTCAAGGAGGTGAAATATTCCTCCCTCACCATTCTATTCAGCTATAGGTTAATTTCTATAGTGAAAGAAGGAGGCATGGTGCAATTTTGAAGGTTTTCTGCAGGTGGGGCTCATTGTTTGGAGGATATCAATTCGATTTAAAGTGGAGAAGGGAGATCTGAGGCAAATCTCATCCTTGGAGGGTTTGTTAGGCCTAGAGTGCCTTTTCTCATCTTCTGCTGGAGGGATTCTCCTGTTTATTATTTTATTGTGGCCTTGGGATGAATTTTCGAAGAGGGTGTACTATTCATTGAGGGTGCATTTAGTTGGAGGCCTAGATCCGAGGACTCTTCTAACACTATATGTTCCTCGATCTACAGATTGGTAGTATTTTGCAAGGGTTTAGAGACCATCTTCAAGGAAATCGAATCTCTTAGCTTCCTTCAGCTAGTTGGGGCGCATCATCAACAGTTCCGAGGGTTCCAAGTCTTCAAGGAAAAGAAATTGATCTTGTATTGTTCTACATGCAACTAGTGAAGGCTTAAAAGGTCTTATCTCTCTATTTTGTTGTATCTTGGTGGCATATTCAGTCCAGGCTTCTTTATCTTGCTATATCATTCCAAATCTGCAGATCTTATGTATGGAGGTCAACTTATTATCTAAATAAAGGTCAGAATTGAAGTTATTTGAGCATTTTAATTGTGTTATCTTTTGTATCTTGTGTTCTTCATGCATTATTGTGTTATATCCAAGATCCACATACTAGTAAACTCAATCCAAGTCTCTCGGTGCAACTTGTGAAGCAAAACCTACATAAACACATAAGGCAATAACATAAACAGATCAAAAAATAACCCAAGGTTCCTAGCGAAACTGCTTGGGAACATTACAGAACAAGACAAAGGCGGTTTATGAGGCATGACTTGCACACAAAGCTTTGTCAATTTGGAAGATTGCTATAGAGTGCAAGTTTCAAGTTTAAGTGATAACACCCTTTCTCACTCCATTTGTGATGCCTTCTTAAGTGTAAGCTTACTAAACCATAATGACATATTCCTTGTTTAGGATTTTGTTCCATATTAACATGACTACTCTAGTATTAACATTGCTAGAGGTTTCACTGTCATCCTCGTGTAATGTTCATAATTGTAATCTATCTCACTACAATAACATATCCATATGACGCATGTAGTCTATAAGGTAGCATGCATGTGATGTTTACAATAACTTCTTACTGCAATGACATATCCCTATGTTGGGATTTCGTTATGCATTAATACTATCTTTCTAATTTTATATGCATGTGTCATGAATAATCCCACATGCATAACAATTGTGAGACCGACGTGGTTTACACGACATTCCCTACACTACTGAATGCTTTGGCAATTTAAAAGCTTTCTCAATGTGTAATTTTTGGATTGATTTGATAGCATCTTCCCTTTCTTTGATACCAACATTGTCAATTGACTCAAGGTGAAAGTGCAAGTCCTTCTTAACATATAAGTTTTTGGATTGATTTGATAACATCTTCCCTTATTTGGATACCAACATATCCTTGATTAATTCAACATGCAAATCTTTAAGTTGATTTGATAACATTTTCTCAATTTCTCTCCTCTAATGTCTCGAGCATGCAAAAAACTACAAACAAAAGGACCCAAACCGCACTACACAAAACTGAATTCCCTCGACAAGACCATGGCCTTCGCCTCTATTAAATTAGCCATACGAATTCCCTCAACAAGAGAAAAAATGGCGGGCGATTGCAGAGATTTGAAACTGGTTTACACTGAAGGTTTTGGCGCCCAGGACAGGCGAAACTATGCATGGAACCTATTGCGCCATTGACGACTCCAACAACTCCCTGCATCGGTCTGGACGATGGCACTTTTTTCTGCGACCATTTTGAGCTTTTGTCTCGTTAGTTTGGACTGACTCTACCTTTTGCGGCTTTTCTCACCGACCGTCGACTTGGATACAGGGTAGTCATCGGCGGTGACCTTGGTTTTGCCCCCTTCACACTTCCCAGTACTGCAGTGACGGTAGATCTGTCTTTGCTCAGTTTACTCTCCCGGTTTCTTTTTTCTGCTTTTATACTAGGCCCAAGATTTGACTATCCCACTGAGTTTTCTGGAACACCTCTCCACTTTTAACCTTTCTGGCTTCACTGACCTGACAACAAAGGATGTGGGTTTACTGACGCTTTCACCTCTCCTCTCTGACTGCTCCAGTAGACCTTTTTGTCTCTATCCATTTGTCTTTGTTTTGTTTTTCTCTAGAAGTTTTGTTAGTGCGCCATACAGCCTGGACCATCCTGCTGGGAACATGGGAGACCCATGGGACCATCCGACAGTGCTGGCCTCGATAGATGATCTCTGCTCCAACCATTTCCGGACTAGAAAGCCGGGCACATCTTTAGGTTTGAGCCCTGGTCCCACCAGTCCTGCTTCAGTTGCACAGTCAAGCACACAGTATGTGTCTCCAGTTACTTTCGAGACTACACAGATTACCAATGGAGGCGCAAGCTATGTTACACCGCCGAGCTCCCAGACTGATCCTCCAGTCATTGTCGAGAATACAAAGACTACTACTGTAGGGGCTAGTCTTACTGATTTACAGAAGCAAAGCTTGGTAGGGATCCACCAGTTAGGGGGTGGACCTGAGGTGAGGCTCCCACAGCTAGGACCTACCTCTCAAAAACATGGCATACACAAGTGCCAGCAAAGAGTCTGGAAGCCTAAACTAAAACACCCCAAACTCATTCTTGGCATGGATGTAGGTCTTACTGAAGCATGCAACCTGGCCCTATGTGCCTTGGTTGGCAGGCTTGCTTACAAAGAAAAATGCAAGCAGAACGTGGACGCATGGATCACTAACCACTGGAAGCCGATCCTTGGATACATTCCCAAGATTCACTTGCTGCAACAAGGCTGGATGGGCTTTATCTTCAAAAGTCCAGAGGACTCGACACACATTTTGGACAGTTTCTGGCCTATTGATGGGGGAAGTCTTATGCTCAAAAGATGGAGGCTCGGATTCAATCCTTCTACTGAGTTCTTCAGTCACAGGCATGTCTGGGTCCTTCTACCTGGTCTCCCTCTCCAACTCTGGAATCAACAAGCGCTCGAACTTATTGGGGCCTCCATAGGTCGATTTTTAAGGGTGGATTCAAACTCTCTAGCTGCTTCAGACAAAAGAATGGCGAGGATCTACGTGGAAATCGACATCCAGGCTGGACTTCCAGAAATCTTAGATATTGATTGGCGCAACCAACCGATCACACAACGCCTGGACTATCTTGGCATCCCCTTTCGATGCTCTCTATGCCGCAGAACCGGACATTTGAGAAGGGACTGCCATAAGTTCCCCCAACCTGACATCGTTTTGGATCCAACAGAGGAGACAAATTTTGATGGATACATCTCTTCACCCAACCAGTTCGCGGAGGAGGAGGCACATATCCCTCGGCGGGATACAAATCCATCTGTTGAATCCATAGTAGGTAAGATCCATCTACTGTGTCCCTCACTTTATAATACCCTCTCATCCTGGGACAGACTTTTCATAAATGAACAGGCGAACAATATCTTATGTACTGAAGCCACAACCTCCATTCCGGTTATGCCTGAACTTTCACCTATTCCCCCACCAACCGAACCTGTCCCAACTAACAGCTCCACCATCCCTCGTCCTGCACCTACAAACCTTCTAACACCACCTGATCCTTCTACAGGGGTTTCGGGTTCCCATCCTACAACAGCCATAACTGAAACACCAGAGCCTTACACATTACCCGGTTACTCTGAACCGACCCAATCAGATCTACAACTAGAAACTATGTTTCCGACAGCTACATCAACTTACTCTCTTCCCTATGATTCGATACCTATCCAGACCTATCATCGTAATTCTTTAATTCAACCGACCCTACCTCCATCAGATCACCCATCCTCTTCAAACATTTCTATAACACTAGGGCCGGATCCCCATTGGTCAAGAGGTATAGGACTTGAACTATCACCATTGAAAACCCGCAGTGCTCGCAAGAAAACTCTGACTGGAACGAAGGCATCGGGCAACACAACTACTATTACAAATCAAGGGGCGCTTAGAGGATTAAAAGCCCTAGCTAGAGGTAATTCATGATTCTTCTATCCCTCAACATAAGAGGGGTTGGAGGATCCCTGAAACTAGCCTCCATGCAAAGACTTCTGGAGAAGACACAACCGTCTATTATCTTTCTGCAAGAAACACTAGTGAATGCTTCCGCAGCCAGGGAGTTCATGCATCGCCTCCGGCCTAACTGGTTGATTTGTGCGGCAAGCTCTGTGGGCACCTCAGGAGGTCTTCTGGCCTCGTGGGACCCTTCTCTCTTTGATTTTATACCGATGCTCAGCCTTGGGGGGATTCTATTGTCAGGAAGTTGTTTTGAACTTAATTCTTCTTTCAATATACTAAATGTCTACGGCCCATGTGCTGATCGCAAGGCCTTCTGGGAGCGATTGGATGAACTTGGGCTTTTGGCGGCAAAAAACCTCATCATAGCTGGTGATCTCAACTTAACCACCAGCCCTTTGGAGATATGGGGTGAAAAAGTGATCAACGACCACCATCCCTTTAATCATGTTTTTTACAAGAACAACTTGATTGATCTGAAACCGGCCGAGCTTTTACCCACCTGGAGAAACGGAAGACAAGGATCGACCAGTATTGCAAAACGTCTCGACCGTTTTCTAATCTCAGAAGATGTGCTGTCTCCATCTCGCAGCTCCCGCGCGTGGGTAAACCTCCCATTTCTATCGGACCATGCTGCCATTTGCTTACAGATTGGATTGGGACGATTTGGGGCGGGACAACCTTTTAAATTTAACCCGCTATGGTTAAAGGAGGACTCCTTCATTAGCCTGGTCAAATCGACGTGGGCGGATAATTCTTGTTCGTTGCCAGGAGATCCCCAAGGAAATCTGGTAAACAGACTCTCCAGTTTAAAGTTTCAAACTTCAATTTGGCTAAAAGAGAAAAAAAAAGTGGAACAGGCTGCCATCAACAGGATTGACAAGGAGTTGGATGACCTACTCCGTTTACAGATCCAGGACATTGCCAATACAGACATTGACCACAAAATTCGTGAGCTGGAGAAAGCTCGTTTATCTTTCCTTCGTGAAGATGAGGAGAGATGGCGATTAAAGAGCATAATGCTTTGGCTTGCTGGAGGGGATAAAAATACCCGGTTCTTTCATCGGTTTGCCAGTGCCCGTCGTTCAAAAAAGCAGCTTTGGGATATTGAAGAGGAGGACGGTACAATACATCATGCTCAGGAAGATATCAAAGCTGCCGCTGCCAACCATTTTAAATTTTTTTTTCAGGTTACCTCTGCTCCTAGCTTTACAGCACAGGTTGGGTTAGCAAGTCGATTCCCAAAGATGGTGACAACCGAGGAGGCTCTAGCCTTAGAATCCCCCTGTACAAAGGAGGAATTGTTAGCAGTTCTCAGGGGTTTCAAAAAAGAAAAGAGTCCTGGACCCGACGGGTGGTCGGTCGAATTATATCTCCATTTTTTCGATATTATGGGTCAGGACCTTCTGGACGTCGTGGAGGATGCTAGAACAAGAGGCGTGATAAATCCTCAGCTAAACAATACCTATATAGTCTTGATTCCTAAATCAAATCTTCCTAGACATTTCAAAGACTTTCGCCCCATTTCACTCTGCAATCTTTGTTACAAATTAATTTCTAAGATCATTGGCAGAAGAATCCGCCCTTTTCTCTCCAGGGCACTTTCTGAGGAGCAACTTGGTTTCCTGAAAGGAAGACAAATACTAGATGCAGTTGGTGTCGCTCGGGAATGCATCCACAGTGTAAAGTATAGGAATCAACAAGCCATCCTTCTCAAGCTGGATCTCAAACAAGCCATCCTTCTCAAGCTGGATCTCAAACAAGCCTTTGATTGCGTCAATTGGAACTTTTTGCATCTTATTCTTCTACAGTGTGGTTTTGGGTTAGTTATTACCAATTGGATTTTAGGATGCATTACCTTGGCAACCCTTGCTGTTCTGATTAATGGGGAAGCTACAAAAGCTTTTCGTTGTGAGAGAGGGCTTCGTCAAGGTTGCCCTCTATCACTACTTCTTTTTATATTGATCCTTGAAGGGCTTAGTATCCTACTCAAAATCAGCCAAGCAGAGGGCCATATATCTGGAGTTAAAATCTCGGGGCTGATACATATTCTGCACATTCTCTTTGTTGATGATGTGCTTATTTTGATATCGACCAGTCTTACGGAATGGTCCTTCATACACTCCATCATAAGTACCTTCTGCGCTGCCTCTGGTTTGGAGATAAATCATCATAAATCTGTCTTCCTAGCATTGAATGCACAAGAGCCTTTATTAACAGATTTAAAAGAGTTGTTCGGTTTTGATGTAGCAGAGCTAAAGGGGGGGTTTTCATACCTTGGTTTTTTTATCAAATCCTCCAGGTATTCTAGCAAAGATTGGCTCTGGCTTATAGATAAATTTGAAAGAAGAATTCATCATTGGTGTAACAAGCTGCTCTCATTGGGAGGGAGATATATCCTCATAAAAGCCGTTTTGGAAAGCCTCTCGGTCTATTGGATGGCGTTAGTACACATCCCGGTCTCAGTTCTAAGAACTCTTCGTCAACTTATTTTCTCCTTCCTTTGGACTGGCAGCAAGAAAAATTCTGGTTACCATCTCTGCAGATGGGAGGCAATTTCAAAACCAAAGATGATGGGCGGTTGGGGTCTCAGAAATCCGCCCTTCTTCTACAGTAAGGTAATCAAGGCGAATTCTTATGAAGCCTGGTCTCTGGAGTAAGGTAATCAAGGCTAAATACTTCTCTCTTTTACCGGTTCATATCTGGATCAGATCGGCCTCAGAGAGACCCACCAGAGGCTCTCAAACCTGGAAACACCTCTCAAAGTCCCTTCCCATCATTCTTCATTGGCTCTCGTGGAATCCTGGTAATGGATTTCTGATTGAAGTAGGCAGGGACAGTTTATTGGGATTGGGCAGACACGCCATGCTTTCCCCTCAGCTGCTGGCGCACCTTCATAACAAAAATCTTTTTTTCCTACACCAGTTCAAATCTTCGACCAGTGGGGGACATTTGGGCAATTTTTGGCTCAGTAGCGAGGATTTAGAGTTGGATGCTGATCTCTCTGTTGAGTGGGATGGTTACACTCGCAGGCTAATGGAAACGGGCATCCGTTTACAGGAGCGGCCCGATACTCTCTTGTGGACGGGAGGGGATAGATCCGACGCCCTCACCGTGAAGAATGCCTACTCTGCATTAGCTGTGAAGTGCTGGACCAACACTACTGATCGATGGCGCGGTTAGATCTGGAGGAGCGACTGTTCACTCAAGCTGAAATTATTCGCTTGGCTACTGATTGAAAATAAGCTGATGGTGTGGTCGAATCTTCAATCCCGGGGTTGGGAGGGGCCTAGTCGTTGTAACCTGTGCAAGTCACACATTGAGACCATTGCCCACGTCTTCATAGATTGCTCATTCACCAGATCGGTGTGGCTTCTCTTAACGCCCGCCCTTTTGCTCACGTCAACTTGGTCAGGTCCCAGCATTTTAGTTTGCTTTCAGAAATGGATGGAGGTCTCAAAGAACCCTGCGCTGCTGCCAATCCTTCTCTGCTGGCAGGTTTGGAAGACCAGAAACGCTGCCTTGTTTGAGGAAAAGTCTCCTTCATTTCACAGAGTGGCCAATTTTATCATTGCTGAGATGACCTCGAGTAGGAAACAGTCACCGGTTATAACTCCCAGCAGGACCTTTTTTAAAGTTCCTCTTGATAGGGTTGTGGCCTGGTTTGACGGAGCGACACAACAAGACGGCTCACTCTGTGGGGCGGGAGGGAAAATCGTTTTAAACTCACATACTTGTTTCCGGTGGAATCTAAATTGTGGGAACGGTACCAACATGAAGGCAGAACTGTTGGGAGCGTGGGCGTCTCTTATTCTGGCAAGTCGACTACATATCAATGAGCTTTTACTTCTTGGCGACTCCAAAATTATCATTGATTGGTTGAGTGGGCGTGCAGACTTCCATGTGGCGGACCTTGAAAGCTGGAAGGAGAGAACTCGTGAAGCTACTCAACTGATTAATAAACTCACCTTCTCTCACATCTATAGAGAGGAAAACAACGAGACAAATACCCTTTCTAAAAAAGCTTTGTTCTTGCCATCGGGACACATTTGTTTTACAAGGTGGAAAGAAGGCAATGAAAGACCTTCCACGATGATCAATCTTTGATCGGTCAACTTGGTTTGAGTGTTGCCCTTTCGTGGGATCTGGAATGGTCTCAGCTTGACATGATACACTTTTGACTTGTATGGACAGCTTGTTTCACTTGCTTGGTTCTTGTTTTCTCGTGGTTTTTCCGCTAAAATAACCTTGTACATTCTTATATCCTTTTGAATATAAAGCTTATTTTTTTAGTTGAAAAAAAAACAAGACCATGGCCTTCGCCTCTATTAAATTAGCCATACGAATTCCCTCAACAAGACCATGGCCTTCGCCTCTATTAAATTAGCCATACGAATTCCCTCAACAAGACCATGGCCTTCGCCTCTATTAAATTAGCCATAAACCCTAACGATATTGGCCTATTAAATTAGCCAAAACCCTAAAGCAAAGTTTGAAAGTTAACTGGCACTATTCCAACATAATAATAGAACGATGAAAATAGAATTCAATACTCGAGTATGTAGATGGAAATATAATTCAAGTTTGGTATTCGAGTTCTTTTACTCACTGGCGCAGTGAAGAAGAGAAACCATGGCCACTCGACCAGAGAATCAGGCGCCCCCTGAGATTTTTTACAATGACTCAGAGGCTCGCAAGTACACTACATCCTCTCGGATTATCGAAATACAGGTACTTTTTTTTTCTAATTCCTTGGTTTGACATGGATCCTTTTTATGGATTCAAACATAAATCTATGTAGGATTTGTACGTGTCTGTAATTGTTAATCCATCACTACCATTCTCTTCAATGAAAATTCAGCCAATAATTGATGGTTTTATGGTATGGTAGTTTTGAGCGCAGGTGAGCTAATGTGATTCGTTTCTGGGCTAGCCGAGTAAGGGTCGAATGGCCACTGATACGCTGGATTTAGTCATTTGAAATCCGTCGGGTTAGGGTTTAGCCTCGGGGTAGGGAAGTCTCGAATCGGGTCCGGCTTTTCTTGCCTGTAACTTAGCCCGCGTCGGCTCAGCAGCGGCTTGTCTTGTCTGTAACTTATCCAAAGAAATCAATTTTCTTTATCCGTAGATTCTGCTTCTCCTGCTTTTTTCGCTATGCATTCCAACTTTTTACTGAACTTTAGGCTCTCTTTGTTGAAACAGTGGGACCCCCCTCTCACCCCTTCCCTGCCATCCACTTGACTGATTTAGTTAGGCCTTCAATTGCTACAGTTCCTGCTATGTATAACTTTGATGTCATCTTATGAGTCTGTTGGGCAATTCCACGCGATTTTTGAACTGCTTCATCAACGTCCTAAGGCTATTCTTAGAAGCAAAATTTCACGGAGACAATTCTTCTGCAGAGTTTTCTTTCTCAAGGATTGAACCTATTTTATGCACGTTTTAACTTCCCAGTTATCAGCATGAGGTACCTGATCACCACAGGCTTCCATATATGCATATTGGAGAACTACAAAATACAATGCAATCATAATTCTAGTATTAAAATTTAATACGATCTATACACAAACTGCAATTTTTGAAGCGTTAGCACTTGGCACCTGATTATTAGATTCTTCTTTATAAATTGTTTTCCAAATTAATACTCCAGATGTCCAAGAATTGTGAATGGCACAAACTTGGAAACCAATTGCATGTAAATAGGATGGTCACATGCTTCCTTTCTCTTTCATTTTATTTGAGAAATAAGTCTGATAGAATCTCTTTGGCTAAGCTGCCGCCCTATGAGGGGCATGTCTATGTCATCAAAGTCACCCAAGACTTGAACCTAGCCTCATCCACACCTACATGGGGGGGTCTGAACCCATGTCTCTGCATTAGTACAGGCCCGATTGCCTTGCTGATTTCTGCTAGACCACTCTCCCGTGGGCACATGCTCCCTTACTTAACATGTTTCGACCATGTGATGACCATTTTTCATGTTCTGTCCTCTACATTTCCACAGATTTTATAGTAACAGATGAAATCTTTCCAACCAACAATTAACATTCAAGGATGCCCACACAAGACCATGTCTTGATCTGCTCAAATATCATTAGTGCAGGTTGGATACATTTAGTGTATCTTGTAATGCCAATGAATATGTACCGAGACTATAGTATTAGAACAATTCTGTTACAAATATCCCATGTAGGAATAACTCATCTATACTGGAAACTGTTAGCTGTCATATACTAAAAAAAGTATATGTTTGGGATGAATCAATCAATTAATCTTTCTGTATTATATCTATATATGCATGCATGTATATGATAAATCCGTTATTTCATACTGACTTAGACAGGATGGACATATCCTGCCCGTAATCACCCAATCTAGCACTTGTGCAAAGCCTTCACAAGATGCTTGACAAGTGTAACATATGGAAGTATTTGCCACTGTCACCTTAGCAATTACTTCCCTCGTTTTAGTGAATGATTGAAATCCAACACAAGGGAGGCTTCCCTAGCAACCTAAAGGAATCCTATAGCAATATTGAATCAAGTCTACGACCTCCTATCCTGTTTACTCAATTATACCACCACTTAGATCAAGGTTCAAGGTAAACATAAGGTGGTTAAGTAAAGCAATTCTAGATTTGTGTTTGAGGTGTTTTAAGGTGATGAGTGATAATTACCAAGTCTAACAAGTCAAACAAATGCCCTGAAACACTGCAAATAAAAAAAAAGAAGCTATGGCTGTCATAGAACTTGTAAATAAAGATGACTACTTCAGCAATGTGACAAGTTATGGCAGTAGAAATATAACAGTCCTAAAACCAATAAAATGCAATGAAAGAGAGATGAAATGCAAGCTAAGAATAACACATTAAATAACCAATGCTTGCTAAAACATAAAATGGCATGAAACAACTTCAAAATGTGCAAGATGTCAAACCCTAGTTGGCTGAAAGCTACAACAATGATGCAATAAATGATGCCTAGGGATACTTTAAGGTAAAGAAGGCCACAAACCCTAGACGTTAGGCTACCAATCGTTAAGAAATAAAGATGGAATGCAATAAAACCTATATCTACCATAAGATGCCAAGGAGGAATGAGACTAGGGTTTTAAGATCACTATGCAAGAGAAAAGACTAGTGCCGTCTAGCTTCCTTGGGCATATGGAGTTAAAGATGCGAATTATATGGAGAGCAAAGGCAAGAAAAGACTCAAAGAGTTAAACCCTAGGGTAGTCCACTACAAACCCTAGGTATCAACCTTTTAGAAGAGCAACTTAAGGTAGTCCACTACAAACCCTAAGAGGCCTTCCTATGTCTTCTAAAGACCTTTAGCAAGAGATCAAGATGGATTTTGGTCAAAACCCTAGAGTAGTCCACTACAAGCCCGAGAACTTTAACTTATAAGAGCAAGACTAGGGTAGTCCACTACAAACCCTAGAAATACCCTTATGTCCTTCAACATGATTTAAATGAACGATAACAGGGGAAAGTAGTCCACTACAAACCTTCCTAGGGTTTCAAGAGAGAGTTTATCTGAGAAAATACAAGATAACATGCAATTATCACCACTTTGATAAAACATATACTTAATACATCAAGAATAAACCATAAAATACTTGAAAAGAACACGTATTAGTCAAATCAATGAGCATCAAAGAAACCCTAACCTTGAATCATCCACAAGAAACTTGACAAACATCCACTAGATCATCTCCAAGAAAGTGCGCATAAGTTCTCCATGATGAATAAGAGAGTAAACAGATTCTAGAAGTGATTCTCCACAAGATGAGTTGTGATTTAAAAACGAGGAAACCCT
>ML804497.1:35381-60251 GCA_009831015.1 Picea engelmannii | reverse complement strand
GTTTGGATTGCCCTAGAATTTACTTGTAAAATATGCCACCTAATGTTACCTGTGCTTTTTGTATAATTAAGTAGTTTGTTTTTGAGGAACAATGCCAATCGATCAGATTGGTCAACAATGGCTGTAATAAATGAGGTTGCTTTGTAAGTCATGTCTGAAAGAAATTGTAGTGCTTACTATTGACTACTGTTGCTTTCCTTGTGGCTGTTGTTTCTGTTTTTGCCATTGTTGTTACATCTGAAAATAACAATTGCCATTTTGCTGTTGCTTCTGTACAGGATAAGGTGTTTTTTGTTTTGTTGATCATAGTTATTTGCCCCTCGCATTTATTGGTTTTCTAATTGCATCTTGTTATTTCCTTTTCATGGATGGATGGAAATGCATGTGCATGTATGTAGTAGATCATGTACTACATACAAGGTTACAATTGATGCATAGAGGATCTGAGTACCATTAGTAGGTGGGACAATTGGTTAATAAGAAAATGGTCATTGCATTATTATGAATCATACGGGGTCAATTGCAACTGGAATGGAACTGAGTGACCTTACAAACAGTCATTATCGTTCATGTCGAAAGTATCAGGTGGTATTCATATTTGACAACCAACAACTAGAGCAGTAAAACATGTTTGCAAAGGAGCAGTAATTCTTGTTGTAATGAACTGAGAAGAGAAGATTAGTTGAGGAGGTGCATCTGAATAGCCATTAGTTATTCATTTCGAAATTGCCTATCATACAAGAAAAAAGATGAATGTTATAAAGTATTGTGTGAGTTGAGATCGTTTGTGAACCATGCTCTGTGGAAAGTTGAAACATAAGGTCGTGTCTTGTAAGACATGCATGCTTTGCAAAGATACCTTCTGAGAATTAATTGAAAGGGATGTGAGCTTTCTCTTCATTTAAAATTTTTGTGGTATGCGTGTTCTATGGGTGTTGTGTGTACAAATCCTTTGCATTTTGAGGTTTATCACCTTGACATTCACAATGGAGAAAGTTGGAATAGAAAGTTGTGAATGTTGAATGCTGGGAGACCTCTTCTCATTATCTTTTACGCCCAGGCTTACCTAATTTGCTTTTGGTACTGCTATTTTTGAGTTCAGGTATTCTTTTTTTCTCTGTTTACATTTTTATAGGTGTTGTTAGTGTTTTGAGTTATGAATTACAATTATGTAATTTTCCCCACAATTCATTATCTTCATGGTTTTCCACATTGTATCTAAGTTTGTTCTTGGCCATTGTATATGGTTGTCAGCTATAGAATGGTTTCTTGCAGGTTCACCTGTTTGGTGTGATGTTTCTCGTTTATCTTGCTTTCCCTTGTCAGGCTTGGGTTGTTTGGTGGCTTGAGATCCCTTGGCAATAGGTGGGTTTTTATATAATGCAGCCAAACTGTTATAGTTAGAGTCATTGAGATTTATTATACATGTAATATTTTATGAGATTGACCAGAGTCTGTCCTGCTTGGTTGTTATTCTGGACTTAAGTTAGAATTGTGATAACAGAGTTTTATGCAGCCCAACTGATTGCAGGGTTCTGAATGCAACATGTTAATCCTAGCCCATTGTAGGCATTTGTAATTTGCACCTCTAGACTATGCTTTGCACTTGATGTTAATTACTTCACACATACAATAGAACCACTCAATATATGGTACTTTATATAACTTAGTTAACATAATGCTATCAATTCTCTTGCAATTTGCTTCATAATTCTGTTTCTCAGTCATTGCTGCCTGATTTGTTATCCCTATGACTCACACATGTTGCAGTATGCTTATTGTCTCAAGAGGGCATTTGATTCACATAACAACACAATAAGCATGACTTTTATCAAGCAACCTTGATTATTCATTTAACTAATCATCTTAGTTCTCTTCTTAAGACTGGTTGGACAAGCAACATATTATTGGTTGGCAAACTTGGTCCTTGTCATCTGATCATGTTTGTTGTCACATCATCTAATGCTCATCATTTGGTCTGCTCTGTTTTGTTCAGTGTTGCAAATATTGTGAAAATATTGCTGACATCATGATATATCGCGATTTTCTAGGCCAGCAGTAATATTGCCATAAAAATCATGATTTTTCCAGGCCGGCAATATTATTGCCATAAAAAATCATGATTTTTCCAGGCCGACGATAATATTGCCATAAAAAATCACGATTTCCCCCTCCGGAAAATATTGCGATATTTTTGAAAAATTGTGATTTTTCCCCAATTTATCGTGAGCCAATACTAAATATCACCCAGCCTGCACACAGTCTGCTATAAAGCTGGAATTTTGACTTTTTTTTACTCATTTTGGAAACAGGTTGAAGGGGTTTGGGAGCAAAAGAGGTATCCACTGTTTTCCATTGAGCTAAGGAGTGGAAATAAAGTGTTTTCATTGGCCATCAACTGTTTGTTATGGAGTGGAGATTGATTCCTATCAACTGTTTCCATATTTGCAAGTATATGTAACAATTTAAGCACGATTTTTGTTTGTTTTTTGAAAATTTTGATAGGTTTTGCAATGTCCATTAGTTTTCCCTCTTCTTGTTGATTTTTAATGGGAGATCTACCATTTATTTAGATCTGATTTTTTTATTTGCAGCATTCTTGTGTGTTGATTTCCTTTTCTTTTTTTCCCTAGGTTTAATCATTGCCATCCAAAAATGCCGAAAGCTTTGGACCCTATGTGGCAATATGGTGAGCCTGTTGAGCCTAATAACTGACAAAAGTTGAATTGCAAGTTGCGTGGGAAGGAAATGATGGGGGGAATCAGCCGGTTGAAATACCACCTTGTACAAATTTTGGGGCATGGAGTGGGAATTTGTCCAAATTCAACTTCAGAAATTATTCATATTGATATCAAATCTCATTTGGAAATTGGTAAAATGAAAGGATGAGAGGGAAGCTTTGAGACTTGAGCTTGCAACGGGAGGAGTTGCAAGATCTGGGACAGCGGGAAGTAAGAGTTTCTCCTCGGCCTCACCTTCCACAATGACCTCAATGAGCTCACCTTTCTTTGTTTCAAGAACCACAACCGGCGCACAAACTTTTATTAGGTCAGTGGTTAAAATAAAGGAGAAGGAAGAAGCATGCAAACTTGTGGGTAGATGTTTTCGGTGGAGTGACATTCCTTTCAACATTGCCAAGAACAACCCATTCTACCAGTCTATGCTTGATGTTGTTGCTATTGTTGGCCCGGGGTAAAAGGCCCCTACCTATGACGAGTTGAGAGGGCCTATCCTTCAAAATGAAAAGCTTGAGTACACTCAAAGATTAGAGGAGCTTAAGGAATCATGGGTAGTCATTGGATGTATCGTAATGTAAAAAGGTTGGACTAATGGGAAGGGCATGACCCTTCTTAATTTTGTCGTTAATTGTCCCAAGCGAAATATTTATTAAACTGTCGATGCATCTACACATGTTAAAAATGTGACATTATTGTGTGATTTGTTGGATAGGTTCATCCAAGAGATAGGTCCACAAAGTGTTGTCCAATTCATGGCAGATAATGCTACTAATTATGTCGTTGTTGGCAAGTTGCTTAAGATGAGATATCTGACCTTGTTTTGGACTCCTTATGCCACCCATTGCATTGATTTGATTTTAGAGAATATGGGAAAAATTGCTTGTATCAAGGATATTATTGAATTGGCTAGGAGCATCACAAAACTATATATAATCATGCATATGTGCTTATCTTGATGAGACAATTCACAAATAACAGGGAGTTGGTGCATCCTGCAATCACACATTTTGCATCTAGCTTCATTTCTCTTCAATCTCTCATGACTTTGATGTAGGAGGTGAAGAGAATGTTCGTTTTAGATGAGTGTCATGCTTAATCATTTAGCACTAAACCGGAGGGGCATGCCATACCCAAGCTAGTGTTATACCAAGAAAGTTTTTGGGCGGGAGTGGAGGATGTGTGTGCCATTAGCAAACCTTTGGTAAAGGTTCTTTACTTGGTCGATGGAGACAAGCCCAGAATGGGCTACTTGTATGAGGCTATGAATAGGGTGAAATAATCCATTTGTGTTTATTATGAGGAGAAGGGGGAAGAGGGACGTGAGAAATGATTATTGATATGGAAGGTAATTGATGAGTGGTGGAACAATACATTCCATTGCCCCATTCATGCTGTGGGGATCTACCTCAACCCTGTGTTCTTTTACCCCCATGTTTTTAGATTTGACGTTGAGGTTATGGATGGATTCCTGCAATGTGTTTAGAGGATGGTGCCAAGTTTGCATGAACATGCGGGGATTTCTAAAGAAATGGCAATTTATAGGATGGTCATTGGAACATTGGCTTCAACATGGCTATTCAGGATAGGAAGACCAAAATGCTAGGTAAGCTTCAATTTGTTTCAAATTTCAATGTCTCTTCTTTCTTTGTTTCAAATTTCAATGTCTTTTCTTATGTTTCTCTTATTTGTTGTAGATGCTTGGTGGACAAACTATGGCACAAGGGTACCCAATTTATAAAAGCTTGCCATTCAGATGCTTTAGCTAAACATGTAGCTCTTTAGGTTGTGAGCATAACTGTAGTGTTTGAAAATATACACAAGAAGAAGCACAATAGGTTAAATATTTTCAACTAAATTTTGAGTTCATTATAAATTATAATTTATGCCTCGTCACCCTCATACAAGGTGGAACCCCTGCACCCTAGTGACATGGTCTATGTCTGCTACAATCTCCGGTTGCAGGTGAGGTAGCTTAAGAAAACCACTGATGTGGAGGCCATTTCATTGGATGAAATTGACACCATTGCTACATGGAGGGTGGAGATTGAGAGTCTTGTCATGGACTTGGCCCCTGAGTGGTTACAAGAGGATGCGCAGGAGGTGGCGGGGGGGAGTATGGTAGGGGAGGATGTTTTAGAGCAGACACCTTTACAGGTGGTGGCTATTGGCTCGGAGTGCACCACCACCTTCACAGACATAGACATAGATGCAATCACATACACAAGTTGGACTTAGCAGTAGCAACAACAGAGTAGCTTCTTCTTCTTCTTCTAGAGGACATCAAAGTCTAGCGCTAGCCCCAGGGCCTTCTTCTTCTAGAGGATGTTAGAATCTAGTGCTAGCCCTAGGGATGCCTTCATCTAGAGGAAGAGCCATTACCTATGCCCGTAAAAGGGGTAGAGGGAATTTCTATTTTATTTCTTTGATTTCATTTTAGAGGACTCATGATGACAAGATTAATTTATTATATTTTTTGATGATATTTTGAGGCTTTGGAGTCGGGAGTCAGGACATGATTGAATATTGATGTGTGATGTATCACTAGACATGTTATACATCATATATATTGGTTTTCTTTTCATATTTATGTGGCAATGTGTTTATTTGATGTTGTTGTTGCTTAGATGTTTAAAAAACTGAAAAAACTGAATATTTTGTATTTTTTTTTAACTTTTTTATATTTTTCAATATTTTCCCCAATGTTGTCGATAAGTTTTTTTTTGGACCCTTGGTGATATATCCGTCGACATGATATTTGCAACATTGGTTTTGTTCATTGGTCAACCTATATCAAGCTAGTTGATCACCCTTTTGTTTTCTCACTTGTGACCTATTCTTGTTCTTGAGTTGGTCTTTTCCTACAATTTGTTTGAATCCCATCTGTTTGTTGGTTTATTCTACCATTTTGGTCAAATGATTGCTTTATTTTTGATTTTACTCATGGTTACCTTCTTGTGTCTACTATATAATTTAGTTGACTGCTTCCTTTGTTGCTTGTTGGCCTTTTCTTCATTTGCTTGTAGTTCCAAAAAGTGAAGCCATATCGTGGTTAATGGTTATAAGAGTCAACCTCTTTCCTTACTTTTAATTACCTTCCATGGTATCGTGTCTTTGATTGCTTTCAAAATATGTGCAACTTGAAACATGATAAAACCTCGAATTTTCTTAGATGAGATTTCTTGCAAGTTGAGCTCTTGACCCTTGATAAAATTTGTTGTTGTAGACACCTGACATAGTGGCATACAACTAAAGCCATTCCCTAAAAAGATTTCATTATTTCTTTTAATGTTTTTTGTTGCTCAAGTGATTTTAACATCTGTGGTGGAAGCCCATCCAATAGAACTTTTTCTTGATGAAGCTTTGTCAGAAATAGAGGAAAAAAGAAGAATTCTTGATAAAGGTAGAAATAGGGGGATTATTTTCAATGTTGTTGATTTTTCTAGTTTTTATGGTTTAGATGTGCATACATGATTTGGATATTCCCCAAAAAACCTTTCAACTTAGTTCCTACATAGTTTAGTGGCACCAAATTATGTGAATAATGCAAAATTATTAGAGTTGGACTTGACCTTCAAATTAGTGTTAACTTGGGAAATGACTTGGTGGAATAAAAAATTCATAAAATAGTCAGAATATAATTAAAAAAATATACTAATGTACCTCAATGTAAATACAGACAATTAGATACGAAATATGCAAGTTTGCTGATTTATGTTACATGTAAAGGTGCAAATAGACAAAATTGCATCGGAATATATAAACTTGAAGTTCTAAGATATATAACATCAAAGTTCTAAGACATAATACATAAACATTTGTTGGAACAACATGTTATCTCATCCTTGGATCTTGTGGAGATAGTCGGTGTAACATTGTTGACAATTGAAGGTCCATTGAGTAGGTGGTCATTTGGTCGATCAAACCAACTAAAAGCGGTCTCGACCAGGTTTGTTGGTGTGTAGCTCAAAGTAGAAACACTGGAGATTTGGGTGTGCCTAAGGTGATCAAAGTTGACTACGTCTTCCTTATTTTGTGAGAGTTAGTTAGGCTTTACATTATATGTTGATGATCCTAAAGCAATCCAACATGGAAATGTGATGTGTTGAGTTGACTACTACAACGGTGTCTATCGACGCCACCTCTTCTTGGAATTCATTTTTCTTCACTTTTGCAATTCCTTGGTTCTCTAACAACATTGAGACTCTAAATGGCTTCTAGAGTCCAAAAGTTTTCAAACTACATTCTAATTGAGTACATATTATGCCATGACTCATCAAGACCATCACCATATGCTAAATACTTAGAAATGTCCTTTGGACTAGTCTTGCATACACTGTACTTCCATCTCGAGGCATCGCCCTTGACGGTCCAACACTTGATTCATCCACCTCCAACAGGTTATGTGGCTCTAAGTCCATCTAGTTGAAGTTGTTCTCTGGGGTTTATAATGTGTATTCAATCCATCTAGTGTGATAAAAATGGCTAGGTTGATGTTAGGGGTTTATAGGGTTTTGCTTTTTTATATATGTTGAAAGATGAAAAATTGACTAAGCTAAAAATATATCCATATTCTCTCTTCTCCATGTGAGGTTTGATGGGTTTGATTCCATTACCAAACCTCTTGGAATGGTGTTGTTTGCTTCAATTTTGATGTAAAATTTAATTTAAAGTACATAGATATAATTAAAACCTTTAACTTTAAGAATTAACATTCAAAGTTTTCTTGTTTCTTTAACTTTAAAGTGCGTAGTTTTTTTTTTAATTTTTTGAATTCTTGGGCCCCATCGATAAGATGATGCATTATTGACAAGGGCTTGATTGAGTCATGTCTAACTTGGCGATCGAGTTAGGTATTTTTCATTGGCTCCATTGAGTTCGATGTTGGATTGATGGAGTTAGATGTAATCTCAGCCCAGTCAAAACGAGGTCAAGTTGGTGTCTGAGTAATACTAGTTTTGGTCAAACTAGTATGACTAGGTCGAGTTTGATAACATTGGAATAATGTACCAAACACAAAATATCTTCATTATATACCCACAAATTATAGAGATCAACAACTTGGTTGAGAGCAAAATGAGAATCAAGAATAATGTGGAAAATGCCTCTCTTGCTTCCCACAAATTATAGAGATCAACAACTTGGTTGAGAGCAAAATGAGAATCAAGAATAATGTGGAAAATGCCTCTCTTGCTTTGATCAATATTGTTGGGTATGATAGGCAAGGTATAGAATCCACATTTTGATATCCTTCATATTGTGTATATGTTTGTGTTTTATTTTCATAAAAAGTAACTATTTGATATCTCAAGTAATGTAGTTTGAGATGCAAACACATTTTAGTTTAACCAATATTTTTTTATGCTATTTGAAAAGGCATTTCATACCTGCTTAGCATTGAAATGAGGTTTTGTTGGGGAGTGTGACCCTCTATGATATAAACAAATGTTAGATGGGGCTACTGTTAATGTTGAATTTTCCGTAGGCATATTCAATGTTATTAAGACTTCAACACGTTCATGAGTACATCTTTTGGTGCCATTGTTCAATATTTGGGGAGTTCTATTTTGAGAGTGCATTGGGGGGCACATCCTTAGTGCTTAAGTGCAGACTTCAGTTCTTCTTTTAATAGGGTTCCCATGCGTGCATGTTACATGCAACACTTAGAGCAAAATGCCTCTCTTGCTTTGATCAATATTGTTGGGTATGATAGTCAGGGTATAGAATCCACATTTTGATATCCTTCATATTGTGTATATGTTTGTGTTTTATTTTCATAAAAAGTAACTATTTGATATCTCGAGTAATGTAGCTTGAGATGTAAACATATTTTAGTTTAACCAATATTTTTTTATGCTATTTGAAAAGGCATTTCATACTCGCTTAGCATTGAAATGAAGTTTTGTTGGGGAGTGTAATCCTCTATGATATAAACAAATGTTAGATGGGGCTACTGTTAATGTTGAATTTGCTGTAGGCATATTCAATGTTATAAAGACTTCAACACGTTCATGAGTACATCTTTTGGTGCTATTGTTCAATATTTGGGGAGTTCTATTTTGAGAGTGCATTGGGGAGCACATCTTTAGTGCTTAAGTGGAGACTTCATTTCTTCTTTTAATAGGGTTCCCATGCGTGCATGTTACATGCAACACTTAGAGCATGCATGGGAGGGTGATTAGTTGGACAATACCCATTTAGTGGTTTTTTAAAAGAATATTCTTTTAATTTCAATTTTTATTTTTATTTTTGGTAATTTTCTATTTAGAAACTTACTATTTTGGGAAACCAATTAGGTTTTTAGATACCCTTTCGGAGGTAAGCATGTGTGTGAATTTTGGTGATTATCAAAGAAAGTTTGCTTTTTAGGGTTTCTATTTTTGGAAAGTGCCATACATGGATGGGTTTGTGTAGTGATGGACAAGAAAGCCTAGAAATTTCAAGAATAACATCATGTCTAAAAATAGTAGTAGGTCAAATGAGTTGTACATGGAGTAGTGGGTTATGTTTCCTTGCAAGTATGGGTTACCATGACTTGGTAGAATAGGTGGATCAATCCACGAGGAGATATTTTTGGTAGTGAGATTCTTATCAATTATGCTTTTTTCTATTTGGAATCTTGTCCAATGTACTTTTTTTGGATTTTGCCAATTTTGAGACAGGAGGACTATGCTCCACTTGAGGTATATTAATAGTAGCAATAGGTTGAGTGAGTTGTTTATGGAGTGGTGGGTTATGTTTACCTGCTAGTGCAGGTTAACATGAACTAGTAGAGGACATGGATCAATCCATGGGTGATATATTTGCTATGCTTTTATGAAGATGGGATCATGCAAGCTTTGAAGCTATTTGAGGTTGCTTTTGTGTTATTTTTAGGACAAAAGAAAATCTATTTTTGATATTAAGAGGTTGCTTGACCAACATGCAAGTGTGGGGCATGCTTACAAGTTTATTCTTGTAGTTTGTGTTATTTTAGTGGATGAGGGTTCTTATCTTATCCTTGAGGATTTACATGTGACTTGTTAGTGTAGGTTATTACACGTGTTTTGGTTTGTTAAAGTAGGTTGGAGCTTCTGGTTGCTTTTTTGAGACCAACTTCATGCATGTGTTGGGCGCTCCTCTCCTTTTGACTTTTGAGGTCTTAGGTGAGGATTAAACCATCTAATGTGAGGCATTCTCATCTAGATTGATTTAATATGTTTAGGGGTTATATTTTGGGTTTTGAGATATTCTTGGATAATTCCTTTGTACACTAAAATTCTCATCTCAAAGAGATGGAAAATTGATTGAGATGGGAATTGGTGACTTTCGAATCTTCTTGTTCTTCATTCTTCCACTTCCATACTCCATTTCCTGAGTCCTTTCATGTCAAATATTTGAGTTAGTTTGTGATCCAATGTTGGAAGTTGCTCGCATAGTATTCATGTGACTTTGTCCTTGAGTATGGTTAGGGTAAAGTAATTGTGTAGTTACTTTATGCCCCCTTGAGCCCTTTGGATTGTCAATTTGATTACATCCTTTTTTTGGCGCTTTCAGTAGTTAGGGGCACCAATGAGCAGGCAAAGAGTAGCATCATTCCAGTAGGGTTTAGGTCTTCGAGAGACCTAGGGGGGCTTCGTACCACCCCATCATTGAGACTCATGTGGAGTAATAGACTCCAATCCTAGGACAAGGCTCGTCCTTCCAACGGGCAAGCCTCTACATTTAGATAGTAGCAATGGGTACCTCCCTTGAGATTGCGATACACACCATAGATGAACTCTTCTTCTAGATCTTCTATATAATTTTCTATCATGAGTTTTTTCTCTTTAGCCTTGGATGCTAGGTCAAACACATATATGGAGATGGAAGGAAGCATTTCCTCCTTTTTTAGGCAATAGATCCAAGGGGCACTGAGGCTTCTTCTTCCCCCTTGTATCCTTCTCTGAGGCATCCCTCGAGAAAGTTATATCAATTTTTGGCTTCTGGGTCTTTAACATTCCATGTACCACTCCATATTTCCATCAACGATTTCTTTCCTACATATTAGAGTTTAGATCTTAGATTAGATCTGCTTTTGATTTTTGATTTCTTGGATCGACCCCTGCGCTCCCATAGTGCATTGATACTATTGTACTTAGCGATCCCTTGTTAGACATTAAATTTTTTATCTTATCTTATCTTATTTATTAGACTTTGTATTTACGACTTTGGAATAAAGGAGAAACTCTTTTCCCAGCCAACTCTTTGTTACGGGTGAATTTAATGGTTTGTTGTGGAACCTCATGAATCGATCTCCGAGTAACACTCGTCTCATCATTTTTCTTCTCTTCTAACTCTATGCCCACTAGATTGAAGGTATTGGTTAGAAAAATACTTATAAAAACAATTTACTTAGCTGATTTTTGGGTGGTTTACTTGTAGATGTGCAATTTTTTGTTGCAGATCAAGTATATTATTGCAGATTTGTGAAGGGTAAACATCTAAGTTGCAAATGTACCTGCCCCTAAGGCAAGGGTGCTTGAACCTGTCCAGGTTCTTATCTACAACTGCTTACCTTTATGAGCTCCTTCCCCTACTCTCTAGCTTCGAGTCCCTTGAGTTAGCCTCTTTGAAGTATGACTATTTTTCCTTGGTTATTTAGGATGCAACCCTTAGTTCTTACCCCCAGACCATCAACTCCCCCACACTGCACCCATTCTTCTAAGTTCAATCTCAGTCCCATGAACAAGTGTTATGATGTAGAGTGAAAAAACTTCCATATACACCTCCATTACACCCTCTTTTCATAATCCCACTTCCTACACCCTAGTGCAGAATATTATCAATCCTTCCTTCCATGCAAGAAACGCCTCTTCATAGCACATAGGAGATGTGAATTGCGCACCTCCTTTGCCACTCCCCCAAAGTTTTTTGGAAAATTGTTTTTCCCCATTATTCCAGCTTGCCCTCTGATCCTGACCCTCTGTCTATTTTCATCCACACTGTCGTCCTTTATGATGTTCTTGGTCAACCCCTTGTCCTAGTCACACCCCTCCATCCTCTTGCCATATGTTATACTATACACATCGAGGGGGCAATCTAGGAAATTAACACTAGCAGAGCTGTGGATGAAGAGGGATTTCAGGGAGAGCTCTTCAAACTAGGTAGTCACCCTTTGGTGCATCATATTGCTGATTTGTTTAACCATGTGGTTCGCACAACTTTCTTACCGACTTAGTGTAACACACCCACTACGGGAACTAAGATTTTTCAGCTTTTTCTCCTCTTCTTCGAGGGACAGAGTTTCCGAATTTCTACGAGGTTCTAGCGTAGGCTAGGTCCTCCAATCAGGACCTTCACCAAACCAATTCACTGATTCTTTCGTCGAAAATCCGTCGTGTACAATTCACGCACCAGTGTAGGATTCACTTCCATGTGTCCTTCGGTTGTGACCCCGGGCTAAGCCAAGAGGCGCCTTTTGCATTTTGGGACTTCGGAAGCCGGGAGTTCAAAATGCAAGGGAGTCAAATTCTTCGACTCTTCAAACCTCGAAACCCGAAATCCTATTCACACCAAGCCACTTCGGGATTTCACTCACTGGAACTTAGCGTATCGGGATTTCGCGATGTATGACAACGAGGGTTCATACCCTTCGGATTTCCGGGTGCCGCAACACCGAAACCCATATATCTACTAAGTTCCTTTCGGGGTTTCGCGAGTCGGGATTTTGCGATATGCGAGGACGAGGGGCCTTGCATCTAGGATACTCGGGAGTCGAAACTCCGAACCATATATCCACTAATCACTAAACTCATTCCGGGGTTTCGCAAGTCGGGATTTCACGATGTGTGACAACAAGAGGTCTCGCACCTAGGATATCCGGGAGCCGAAACTCCGAAGCTCATATATCCTCTAAACTCCCTTCGGGGTTTCGCAAGTCGGGATTTCCCGATGTGCGATGACAAGAGGTCTCACATCTGGGTTTCCCGGGAGCCGAAACTCCGAAGTTCATATATATACGCTAAGCTCGTTTCGGGGTCTCGCAAGTCGGGATTTCGCGATGTGCGATGACAAGAGGTCTCGCATCTGGGTTTCCCGGGAGCTGAAACTCCGAAACACCAAAACCTATCCACGCTAGAGTATTTCGGGGTTCCACACATTGGGATTTCGCGTCTGGCGAGTACAAGGAAACTTACCCTTGTGTTTCCTGGTTGCCGAAACACCAAAACCTATCCACGCTAGACTATTTCGGGGTTCCACACATCGGGATTTCGCGTCTAGCCGGTACAAGGAAACTTACCCTTGGGTTTCCCGGTTGCCGAAACTTTGAAACACCAACATCTTTGGGAACCATTCTTTCTGGTGCAAGGTTTCCAAACTTAGGCCATAAAATCCTTCAATGGATTCTTGGGTAATTATCACCAGGCTGGGTGACCTGACTGAAAGGTCTTCTTAGATTATCGAGCTATGAACTTTGTGACAGGGGTGAGGTAAGCTTAAATATTTACTTAAAAATGGTAGTCCCTTCCAAAAACTCATTCCGGCTTTGGAATATGATGGAGCTTCCCAGAAGGAGGTGCCCTCGGGGAAACCAACCAGGGCATATCATGGGTTGTGTACATGGGACTACTCTCCAGGGAACGAGCTCAAATCTGAACTTATACATTCTATACGTAAATCGATTATAGTCATATAAGTATAAGCACACATTCATTGTTGCTGATCGAAACACCAGGCAAACACTTCTATACAGAAATCAATCATTTATAAGTGTACAAACATGAGCATGCATCCATTATATTTAATTCAAGATGCGAGATGTAAACACTTATGAGAAAGAACACCAAGTATGGCACGACTGCTGAGAGGGGTGCTCGTTTCCACCCAACCGTAGGCTCAGCGACTCCCAATAGATTTACCACTAGCCACCCCCGAGCTAGACCACGAGGCTTTGAGACTCAGTCTCCTACTTTCCGCTCGTCGGAAGTCAAGGACGAAGGTTACTCTCCTTCTCCTCTGCTCAAGACTCGCTGTATTTTCCTGAGTTCCTTTGATTCTCCTTCTGCAATTCCTGTTTTTTTCGCACCCTCTCCCCCACACTTCCTTTCTTGCTTTGTCCTGCAAGGTCGCGTGTGGCGTGAATTCCCCTGCAATGGTCAGGTCTGAGGGCTTCTATGGATGGGCGGTTCACCCCCATCCCGTCATCAACTCATGAGGAGCCTCCCCACCTACCATCCTGGCGAGTAATTCATTCTAGGGCTAGAGAGCAGCTTTGGTCTTTGAGCCAGTAAAGACAAATACGGTATTGGTTCGGTGGAAGTTAACGCCACCATTCCAGGTGCCTTCCACCACCTTTCGTCAGCCATCGTGGTCTCTTTTTCAGCACATCCCCCTCTCAACAGTCATGCAACATATATTCACACATCATTTACATTCATCAACCCTTTTATACAGGGTCCGTCAAATCCCACATTCACATCTTGGAGTTTGCCATAGTTCTTGGCCAATATAGTTATTTTTACAGACCGGGGGAAACAAGGTGTTACACTTAGTCCCCACCATATCATCCAGGTGATTCATAAATTGGGTCCTAGTGCAGATCTAAATAACTATAGGACGATCATGGTGGGACATACTTTCTTGAAGTTCTATGCCACCTCCCTTCATCTCAAGTTATTTTTCGGAGTTCAAGAGGAGAAATCTTTGGGGTAGGAGTAGGCTAGTTTCAAACTAGGGTATTAGATAGTGGATCGTATCTTCATTCTGTGTCCCATCATCTAGGAGGCGAGACATTGCTCTTTGAAAGTCTTTTGTTGTTTTGTGGACTTTCATAAAGCATTTGACTCAGTTTCAAGGGAAGCCATGTTCCAGAGGTTCAGAGACATTGGCACCTCATAGATTCTTATTACCTCTATTATGCGACTCTATGAGGCAATCGCAGGTTTCCTTCATACAACACACTGATTATTTGACTTCATCAGGAGCATTATTAGGGTGAAGCAGGGGTGCTCCCCTCTCGCCCACTTTATTCAAGATCTACATAGACAAGTTGGAGGCCTTCTTACGCAAGCATATCCAACTAGGTGATAGTTGTCTGCTCCACCATGTCTTGATCTCCATAGTCCTTTTTGCGAATTATGCGGTTCTCTTGGCCTCCTTGCTCAAGGGTCTTCACTGTTTAGAGACAACTGGAATCTGGATGCTCTCACGCTGTTTTGTGATTTTCGAGAGTTGATGGTAACCTTGGGAAAACCAAGGTGATGATCTTCAATTGCTTGAAGAAGTCCCTTTCAGATTTCTACTTTTACTTCAGGGGGAGGAGGTTGAGGTTACCACTGCATACACATATTGGGAGTTTAGTTTTTTGGTCCTAGGTTCAAGTTGAGTGAATAAGGGGTATGGGTTCTGTTATCACTGTACTAATTTCTTGGAACCCAAGATTCAAAACTTAGCAGGGCACCAAATCAGTATAAAAGAGTGATAGACTGGCGGGATGAAGCTACATATAGAAAGCAGGCTAAGTATGGCAGAGATCTGATATCAATTAGATCCGACGAACTATAAATCATGGGCGCGGCCGATCGATGGTTGTAAAGTGTATCGGGCCCAGAACTAGCTCGGGGTTTAAACCTTTGAAGGCGGGCCGATCAAAATATCATGGTTTTGCGCCGGAGCTACATGGCGCCCCTAGACGAATATCAGGGGAAAAGAGATTGAGCTCGAAATCGCTAAATTACACCTTGATTTCACGTGTCAAGGCATCATTGAATGTGTCACGTCCAAAGATCACATGCGGAAAAGGAGGGTTGACGATTAGTCAAATCACCTCAAAGCACTTGTTCGAGTACTTTTCGTCCGTGTGATACCAAGTGAACGCCGCCAAAGGATTGATTTGAAAGCTCATCATTTGAACTCATAGGTCGAACGTGATAAGCCGTAGTCCTCGCTAGTACTTTCGTCAGTAACCTATGATCGGTTCTAAATGACGTCTGCCTTTAAAAATATGGATGACATTACTCTGTTTTGGGCAATTAACGTTCCATTCCTGAACGAGATAATTACAGACCGGATCAACTTCTTAATTTCTGTAAAATTAAGGGAGATAAGCTCGTATTTTCTGGAAAACTGGGAAAATCGGATAAGATAGACCAAGTGGTCCCCAACGAACCGTGATTTTCAACTAATATGACAAATTCATCATTGAAGAAGAAAGAGAAGCTGGTTGCATGAATATTAACAACGAAATTTCATACAAAGTCTGCGGAAGAGCCAGAAACAGATAAAGAGGTCAGATTAAATCCCATCATGAAGGATTTAATCATCAACGGATACGCAGATGATCACCATGCACAAGCTGTCAAGAGGAAGTGGAGCAAGCGATAGAAGACAAAGATTAAAGCTGAGATGGTCGAGAGCGTTGGAGAAAACCAACCTGCTTGGCTTGACAGTTTAAAAGAAGAAATTGCTATTCTGAAATAGTTTTCAAGCTAAATCAAGTATGTTTCAGGGAATTTTGTAATGATATAGACATGTGGCGTTCAAAGCAAAAATCTCGAATATGTCAGTTTTGTTTATAACGCTCCCTGTAAAATAGGAGTACAATTGTTATACGTTCCTCCTTTTTGTAACTGATGTCTATTTTTGGGATTGTGGGGAAGTTGATTCGTTTCGAATCCCGGATGTAATTTGTCTATATATATTATTCCAAAGATAAATGAAAAGGACGGACCGGAGAGGGACCTGCCCTCGTAGCAGGAGGACATTGTAATTGCTTGGAGCTAAATTGAATATATAATGCAGAAGCGTTTTGAACCCTTTATGAAAAGATTCTAATGGTTGTTATATGAGTTTTGTTTTCTCTCATAGTGTGTATTTCTTGTGTCTTTAAAATTCCATCTACATTTTCTTTTGTTTAAATTGGAGAGTTAAAGGTTCGGAATTCATCTTATGATGCTTTCTAACTAAGCAATTTAAACTATGTGATTCTCCTCCTAGCCAATTCAGAATTCATTTCAATAGTGCTCTGATGCAGTTATTTGTTTTCTCCTTCCTCTTACCACTCTGATTAAACTCAATTTACAACTCAGATTCATTGCCTCATTTAGCCTTTCTCCTCTGAAGGTTTTCAATTGGCCTGCCATTGTTTTATTCATTTTCGATTCCATAGTCCTAAGTATTCCTCCCTTACCCTACTAGCAACCTTACAAAAAACCCTCTTTGAGTTGAGTAGGCTAGTGCCCAGCTCTAAAGTAGGTTGAAATAGTTACCTCTGTCGTTTGCCTATCAACCAGACAAAATTTACAGAGTGCTAACAGGTTCCTCGCTCTTATTGAGAGCTAGTGTTTCCAACACCATTTTCAGGACATCTTGTCCAAACGAGATCTTATGGACTCAATCATTAGACCCACAATTTTGCATGGTTTAGAGGTTTGGGGGTCAAGCTTGCTTGAGTTGGATTGGGTCTGCATTGGGAGAGTCCACACCCTCTTTCTTCACCGCATCATTAGATGGAAGAGGACAGTTCCCCAACCCATCGTCCACGCATAGTTTGCAACACACCCCTCTCGGCTTGAGATTGCCTTAAGATTGGTCGGGATGTTGCATCACCTTTGGAGATTTGTGGTCTCAATAATGGGCAGAGATCGGTACACATGTCTTGCTTACTGATCTTCAGAGGTCATTGCCCAATTTGCCCCCACCTCTTTGGGAGAGCGAGATGCTAGTATTTAGAGGCTTCCTCTCTTCTTTAGTTCTTTAGTAGACTTCCATACAACACTTTTTGAGTCCTTTCATGTTAAATCTTTGAGAGTTAGTATGTGATTAAGTGTTGGACGCTGCTTCCATAAAATTCACATGACTTTGTCCCCAAGTATTGTGAGGGTAAAGTACTTGTGCAATTACATTGCGCCCCCTTGAGTCCTTTGGATTGTCAATCTGATATTCTCAGACTTAATATTTACAGTTCTGAAATAAAGGAAAAACTCTTTTAGTGATCAACTCTTTGTTATGGATGAATTTAATGGTTTGATGTGGAACTTCATGATTTGATGAGCTTCGAGTAACACTAGCCTCATCAATTTTCTTCTCCTCTGACGCTATGTCCATTGGATTGAAGGTACCAGTTGGAAAAATACTTGAACAATTCATTTTGTTGTTTTTTGGTGTTTTACTTGCAGATCTGCAATTTTTGTTGGAGAGCTGAAGTGTATTATTGAAGGGTAATGTTAAGCCCTAGATTTTGAGTTATTATGTTAAGGCCCCTATGTTCCATTGTGCTCACTTTATCTCCTATTTATAATAAAGGAGATTCATTTGTATAGGCATCTCATCTTGTACATATTTTCTATTGTAAAAGGAGGTTGCCCCCTCAAAGAGGCTTATCTTTCATTCTTCTATCTAATTCTCAAGGCGTGGAGTTACTTCTTTCTATTTTCAGGCTATTTGGTTGTTGCCTAACAGGTAAACATTGATTTGACATTCTAACTCGTAAATATGAAGTTTACTTGCTGTTATCAAGTGTATAATGGCAGAAATCTGAATAATTTATGAGGTTTCAGCAATTACATATTGCAGATTTGAAGTCTTTTACAGTGTGCACCTGAGAAGTTTTTTGACCGCAAATCACCAGGGAACCCCCCCTTGAGCTAGCAAGCACTAGCCCAAAGCAGGAGGGACTGTGTGAGGTGACATTGGTGCTTTCCCTAAGTGTTCATTTGATCCTATTGGGACTGAATTCCCCAAGGGCAATTTCAAGTGATAGCAGGTCCGGCTATGGTCCAAATGTTATTGTGAATTCGGGGGATATATCAAGGTGTAGTCTGGTTATGTATTTAGGAAGTGGGTGAAGACCATGAAAAATTTCAGTAGGCCCATGGTCACATACAAAGAGAATGTTATCATAGGAAAGTCTTTTTACTATTTTTATAGAAACATTGTCCTGGCCTTGAAAGCTTCCTCATACTAATCCATATAAGACATTGAGAAGATATATCAAGGTGTAGTCTGGTTATGTATTTAGGAAGTGGGTGAAGACCATGAAAAATTTCAGCAGGCCCATGGTCACCTACAAAGAGAATGTTATCATAGGAAAGTCTTTTTAGTATTTTTATAGAAACATTGTCCTGGCCTTGAAAGCTTCCTCATACTAATCCATATAAGACATTGAGAAATTTTATAGTAGACACATATTGTCCTTTATTGAAAACAGTTTTAGACCTACTTCACAATCTTGAGCAAAAGAACTTAACCAGCCAGGTTTTCTACAATTTGTATTGAAAAGTGGAATTGAAACTCCAAAAGGGACTGTGTTTTCTTTCAAAGCCTCAAATTGGAACTAAATTCTGTTTGAAGGTTTTCAATCTTGCATAGGTTTTAACTTTTTCTAGGAAGCCTCAGATCTTCAAAGATTTTTTGCACCATCTGAGATTTCCGAAATGATCTATAGCTTAAGCTATGATGAATCATATTGATTGACTATATTTCTCAATAGAGTAATTACCAAGAGTAAAGTTTAACGTTAATTCAATCGATACACACACATATGTGTATATATATATATATATGTATATATATCTATAAATAAGAATTTCAGGGTTTTTTATGATTCTCTATAACAAAGAACAGTAGAAARCATTTAGAAATCTCTGTTGATATCTAATAAATGTCTTTCTTAATGCAAGCGACTTTAAAATTATAGTATATACTTAGAGGCTATTTATTCTGAAGTTAATATGCATTATTTTGGTAATGCTAGAACTTTTTTCAGTGGTTTGCAATTGGTCATAAATTATAATTTGTCTAACTTTTCATTTAAAGCTTACATTTTCACTTCTGTTCATTTGATCAGAAGATTAAAGGATGACAAGGGGATTTATGAAATAGTTTACTATTATTCTGTAGTGGAAGGAGAGGTTAATATAGATATATGTTAACTGCAACTGTTTTCTTGTTTCAAATATCATTGCCTTTTATGAGTTTGTTACTTTTCATTTAAGAAGCACCTGTTTAACTGCATTAGGGCTTGTGCTTGCGGCCAGGAACTGTAGATGGTGCTATCAGTATCTCAGCTATTCAGGTATGCATGCTCTAAGCATTATGTTGTAAGCATAACGAGTTTACCTGACAATTAGATGCATATCCCTTGCACTGACTTTCTGGAAGTAACATTTGTGAATTTCATATTCTTGATGAAACTCAAAAGGCTATTATATTTTGAAGAAGCACGTCACATTTTTGATAATCTAATTAGTATACATTTATTTTGGATTTTCTATTTGAAAATGTGCTGGTTAAAATGTACGTGCCTGTAAAACATGTTTCTAGCAACATTTGAAGAGTTTAGCTATTAAATGGAGTGGTACTATGCCTTAAATAACAACTACACGATACACTAATGGCAGTTGTACTATGCATTATATGGAAGTACTATTTTTAAATGGTAGGTTTACTATACATTCAGTAGCAGTTGAGTATGCCTTAGCTTTCAGCTGCACTGTGTTAACAGTGTAGCATGGAGACCTGTCCCCACCCATCGGGGATGCATTCCCTGTGATTCCCTGCCCTCGGGGTCTTAGGGACTTCAAGCAATGGGGGCATGCCCGAGGACATGGTGGACTTCCATCATGTCCCTTAGACATTCCCACCCCCCAGGGATGTCTGGGAGATGTCCCTTGATGGTTTTGGGAATGTCGGGATGTCTACTATCCAATCTGGGGACCATTCTCAAACTGGGATAATGGCAACAACATTTTGACTCCCATGTTTGGTAGGTTCCTGTACCTTATATCTACTCTTTTCTATTTGGGGTTTCAATATCTACATAGACAAGGTCTTAGAACCTATTATTTAAGAATTGCTATTTTTATCGAGTCATATTATAATAGTCCTCCCGTTTATAGTCTTTTTTTTTTAATATTTATTAATTAGTATTTTAAAATATTTTTGGCGTCCCAGTTGGCCCATCCTCTGGAAATTTGAGGGTACCCTCCAGCTGTTCCTAAAACCCTTCACCCTGCCTCCCATCCCTGAAATTTGGTGCAACATGGATATTAAATGACAGCTTTACGGTTTACCACTCTTCAAATAGTAGATTGTACTGTCCCTAGATAGGAGGCCACCTTACAATAATTAAAGCAAGTCAACTGACATTCATATATAAGTCACTTTGTATTAATTACTGGGTTGACATAGAAATATGCACATATGGACAGCTATACATAGAGATAATGGTGGTTATTTTCTCCCATTATAAACAACCTGTTTTCAATGAATGTGCAAATTTTCTTCATAATTGCAGCCATTTCAGACATAAATTCAATCTCTCATCTGATTTGGGTAGTTCAGGCACATATAGTGTATACTGCTAATCATCTAATTGTGTGTGTCCTTGATTAAATATCAGAATGAGATGATGAATATTATGGAAGCCACTATAGTACTTGGGAATTCTTGTGATCAACTATGTTGATGTTTGTAGCATTGGATAAGTACTTCCATGTTGGCTTGTGTCTAGCATGTGGAAGTCGTCCTAAATGCCTCTCAGAAACTCAGGAGATTCACTTTATGTAAGTGAATGTACTTTTGTAATAAAGCGAGTTTGATTTAATTAAATGCTAAAGTAATTGGCATTAATAATTAAATTAAGTCCTAGCTGTTAGATCCAAAGTGAACGGGAGATTAGATCTCAATTGTAGATCATTTCAGGAGATCAAATGCATTGTTATTTCCTCCATACAGATTGTATCCTTCCCCGCATATTCTGCTCTTCTTCGTTTCAGAAAAGAAGAGAAAAGACAATCTATTTTTGAAAGAGACTCAAAGATACTTAGAGAATGCTCACTTAACCAAATTGATAGTGGACGATGCTTGCTTAGCTGCGGGTACTGGTGCTAGAACTACTACTAATGCTTACTCTGCATCTAGGGATTTGGACTTAGGGTTAACTCAAGGTTATAAAAGACAACTTAGGTGAGAGGATGAGACACATTGATGGTACACAAAGAGTGAGTGAGCAGTCCGGTGTGCAGGGGCAGGGGCCAAGGAAAGGCAGCAAGGAGATAGCAGCCAGGAGGACTAGGCTATTGTTGTAGTGTATTTCTTAGAAGGGCCAGAGAGCCCTAATTTTATATAAATAAAATCATCACAGATCTGGTTTTCCAGCAAGGGTTTTTTCAGGGGTAGTTTACCTTGAAATATCTTGTGCAATGTGTTTGGTTTATGATTTTATGCTTCCATTGAATTTATCGTTGAGTAACCTAGCTGTGCATTAATTCAGTAAATGTGTTTTGCTCAGAATTAACTGCCGGGTGCTAGGTTTACAGAATTCAACATGGTATCAGAGCTGAGACTCCGAGGAAGCCGAATTTGCACTTATCGTGTTTTGCAGCGTGGGAGAAATTTTTTTTCTCGTACAGGTTTCTGCAGAGCGGGTAAATTAAAAAAAGAAGAAGAAGATTGTACGAACGTCGTACAACAGTCGTGCGGCTTCCATACGACCTGTACAGATCGACTGAGCTGTTTGTGAGATCTGGATGAGGTTCTGGTTCAATAGCTGCAACAGGTTGTAAGAGAGATCGTGGAAATTGCTGGAGTAAGCCGCGGAGAGAGACTGTGAGCATGTGTTGAGATCGACAGTGGAAAGATCGGGCTGAGTTTGTTGTGTGAGTTGTGTGGTAAATCATGGAGCTGAGATGGGCAAAGAAACCACCAGCACAAGAGGCTACAGATCGATACTGCAGTAGAGCCGCCGTCTAGGTGAAGGTCGTGGTTGTTGGGCGTGAGTCAGCTTGACGGTCGATGACAAAGAAAAGTGCAGACAGAGCAGTGCTGGGTCATGTTGCAGCGACAACCACCGGTAAAGGTAATAGAATCCGCAAGTGATTGCGAGCAGAAGGCAAACAACATCAATCGAGTTGTTTGCTTAGATTGAGCACCAATTGATTGAGCAGGGGCGGATAGGTTAAGTGTGACAACTGTTGGTGCGTTTGAGCATGACCGAGAGACAGTCGTCGTGAGTTGTGACCACTGTAGAGACCCCCGCGCGTGGAGATCAATGAGGCGTGATCGTAGGAGCAACCAATTGTGGAGACGACTGCTGGTATGGACGCGGGTTGGAACGACGACAGAAGCAATAACCTGCAACAAACGCAGTGGATGGTTGCAGAGTGGAGTTGGTCGCATGAAGACGATGTGGGATCGAGAGCTCGGTAGGTAGTTGGAGACTGCCAACTGAGCAGAGGGAGCTGTGTGGGCTGTTGAGTGGACGCGCAAAGAGTTGTAACAACGGAGAGGAAGAAGGGCAACGACAGATGGAGAGGTGCGACCAGAGAAGACAACTACACACAGTCAGAGAACCAGATTAGCGACAGATCACAATCATCGTGTAGGCTCGAGTAGACTCGGGCAGCGGGCAAACTGCCCAGAATTCTTCCAGGCAGAAATAGGAGGCTGTGGGAAGCCTCAGGCACCAGGTCTCATCGACAACGGGTCTCGAGCAGGGATCCAGGCAACTAGTGAAAGTCTTTGAAGACGGATCCAAGCGAGGTGGCCGGGATAGCTTTCGTTACAGAGGGAGTAGCCATGGTAGAAGATCTGATAACGAAGACAGAGCCACCTTCGGGTGGTGGAAGTATCTTCCTCGCTAAGAGGGAGTGTTGATGTTTGTACCATCGGACAGGAACTTCCACGTTGGCTTGTGTCTAGCACGTGGAAGTCGTCTTAAATGCTTCTCAAAAACTTAGGAGATTCACTTTATGTAAGTGAATGTACTTTTGTAATAAAGTGGGTTTGACTTAATTAAATGCTAAAGTAATTGGCATTCGTAATTAAATTAAGTCCTAGCCGTTATATCCAAAGTGAACGGGAGATTAGATCTCAGCCGTAGATCTAGTGTTGCAAGAAGCTTCCCCCCCGCTTCGAAGCCCCGAAGCTCGATCCGAGTGGGTGTGTCCAGGAAGCTCGGGATGAAGCGCGCTTCGGGGGATTTTAGCACACTCCCTGCCATTTTTGAAGTGCCTGGTCCGAAGCGCGCTTCACGTGCGCTTCCGAGGAAGGCCCGCACGCTTCCAAGGGGACCTGTGAACTTCACCAAAAAAACTCATTTTTTTTTTTGAGTTAAGGTGGGGCCTAGCTTAGGCTTAGGATTGAGGGGAAAGAAGGAGGAGAATAAATGAGCTCTTTTCCCTCCATTCTCCTCATTCTTTCATCTTGAGCTTGGAGGAGAGAGCAAAGGAGAGCTTGAGAGTGTAGATTTGTGAGAACTTGGAGGAGAGAGCAAAGGAGAGCTTGGAAGAGTGAGCAAAGAGGAGCTTGGAGGAGAGAACAAAGGTAACCATCTTCCAAAGGTTTTAACTTTCAAGTTTCAAGAGCTAAAGAGGTAAGCCCAAACCCCAACTCCCTCATTTCCTTGGGTTAACTTTGTTAATGTTTTTTCCCTCCTCTCCTACTCTTTCCCATTCCTTCTTCTCTCTCATTTTATTGAAGGTTGTTCATCTAAAACTTGAAGAAAATGGTTTTCTTTTGGTTTATCATTCATTTTTTGGTTCTCATGGTTCTGGTGGGGAGAAGGCATCGAAGGGAAGAAGATGATAGTGGTGATTCTCATGATGACCCACAATATGAAGTTGGTGAAGGGTTTGAAGAGGAAGAGGGAAATGTAGGACACAAAGATTTATTGAGACCCTTGTGGCAATTTGTAACAAAAGTTGAGGAGGGGAAAGGTGGTGGAAGCATTAAATTTTTATGTCCTCATGACTGTCATGATGGAAAACCTTACACTGGTTCATATAGCCGTTTAAGGAGGCATCTTTGTGGTGTAATGAAGAATGATGACAACAAGGGGTCCGTTGGGATCACAATTTGCCCTAATATATCTAAGGACTAGAGAGAAAAATATATAAAGATAGAGAAAGTTGCACAAAAAAAGTATGGTAAAAAACAAAAGCTTCCATCTGATGCCTCATCTAGATTTGGTGGCAACACATCTCCATCTCATTGTGGTTATGGAACCTCTGGATCTAGAAGAACAATAGCATATTTCCTTGATATTGGAGGTAGGGATGAGGTGGATGCAAAAGTGGTCCAGTTTCTCTATGCTTATGGTATCCCATTCAATGTGCTTCGCTCCCCTTATTGGCACGATCTTGTCAAGGCAATCAACGAAGCCCCCAAAGGATAC
>ML804496.1:439620-452174 GCA_009831015.1 Picea engelmannii | reverse complement strand
AATCCATATTTCAACTTCATGAGCTAGTAAATGGACAATATTGTTTCCTGTCAGAGAGCCTTTGGAGTGCATGTTAGCTAGATTCTTTTCTTTGAATTTTGTTCTTTTATTTTTGCGTAGTGTGTAAAACATAGATTAAGGATTGCAAAACAAAGTGTGTGTTTTGAAGTGTTATTAATTATTGCTATACTCATCAGACATAGATAAACCACCTGTTGTCGGCACATATAGTGTAACAAGTCTGTTGATTACGAATCTCGGTCGATAATTTATGTTTGGTAATATATTATGCATATAATTGCACCAACAGAGATTGGGGTCATGGACCAAGCTCTTTTGAATTAAATTGATGTGGATAATTTCCAAAGAAGTAGTTAGATCTTTTGAAATTCCTTTGAATAAATCCTACTTCGACCTCCACTATTCTAATAGAAATTATGTGTGTGAGGAGTGGCTTTGTGTACAAGAAAGTGAAAAGTGTGCAAAGATTTTTAATAAGTTAAGTGTGAGATTGCAACATGTGGAATTCCCGTGGTCCTTGCAAATATTGTTACCTATCTTACTATGTTTCTTTGGTACAACCTTGCGGAATATTTAAAGCCCTAGAATTGTAGACATGTGGGTATGTATGATCCAGATTATTTTCGGCACGAAATGAGAGCGGAGATATAATAAATAAATGCCCAGAGATATCGCAGATATTCAATAATATAACAGAAATGTATTAGAGATGCAACCATAAACACAGATATATAGTAATACACAATTTCTATTAATGAAATAAATGTACAAAGACTGTAAAAATACAGAGTGAAAGACTCACTAGAATGGTGGCAACTTATCTCTGAGAAGAGATGTGACGGCTACTCGCATTCACAAGAAGATGATTACAATGAGGCTCTGAAGGCATTTTTACAATAAATAGGAATTCCAAAAACTCTAGACATCCAAAAACCTAACCCTAGGAGATGAAGCACCAAAAGTCATGTGGGCCCCGTTTGGGTAAGTTAGTACATCAACTTCCCGGGGTCGTAACTTTTGCATACAATCTCCGTTTTAGGCGTATAATAGTTTTTTGGAAAGGTATCGTTGAGGAGATTCATTTTGGGGGCTCCATCATGCCTTCGACTATCATTGAGAACCTTGATATTGAAAAAACTTCATTTGGGCCCTCAAAATGGCCCCGGAAGTTAAAAACTGCTAAAAATAGTAAATTGCCAAAATTGCTAGAAAACTGTTTTGAGCCAGTCAGAAAAGGTGGGTGGCCACCGATATCCACCTGGATCAATGTATGGTCCTATTACTTGATCTTTTAAACTTTCCTAGAGTGTTATATAAACTAATAAAGTTTTTATAAACTATCCTAAGAGTGCAAACATGTGGGGATGTATGGGCCCTTACAAAGCTTTAAGATGATTTCCAAAACTAAGAGGAACCCTAGGGGGGATTTGTCCTCTCCTAAATATTTTTTTGAGGTAGATGAAATGTCCTTTCAACCACCTTTTCTTATTCCCGAGATCACACTAGCGTGCGGGGGAAGAGCAGACTTGAGGGTTAAAAATGATTTCTAGTCCCAAATTAATTGATTGTGTTTGAAATAGAAATAACTTCAACTCAAAATTTTAAAGGCCAAATGAACCATCAATGTGGAAAAAAAGCAAAGAGAAGAATAGTGATTATTTTTACCCCTATGTGCTTATGTTAGCTAACATTTCTTGTGATAAATGACTCTAAGTTAAGTGTAGTTTCTTTGCAAAGTGCAGGAAATTAAAATCTAAAGGCTAGGGGCCCTCAAACCATTCATAAAAACCCTTACAATTTGATAAAACTAAAATTATGCATGGGCTACAATTATAACAGGCGCATAGAGGAAGGAATCTTGCCATGCACACAGTGCACAAAGTTCACGTCTGTGGGCCTTGAAATCCATGCACTTCCTGTCACGCATTGGGAAAGAAATTTCCAAGTGAAATACTCTTGCCTTGGCTTTGAATTTTGACTTTGGAAGGTTGGACTAAGCTGGTTTTGGTACCTACATGTCAAAACAATAAAAAATAGGTGCTCTCAAGACTCAAATAGGGAGGAATTTGATATCAATCCCTAGTATGGTCGCCAATCTGTTGTGTTGGTTTTGTCACATGGGTGAGCAAAAACACAACACTTTCATGCTTAGTTAAGTCAACTAAACAAGAAAAAAGTTTGTGAGTTGATTAGATAACTAAATACACATGAAACAAAGAAATAAAACTGAAAACAACTAAGAAATAAAAGTTAGAGAAGCTTGAAAGAACTAGAACCATGAAAAGAAAAAAATGACCAATATATAGCTACCAATGGATCAATATATTGATAGGCTAAAAATCGTAGAGAAAGACAGGGACTTATGAGTCCCCTCTTCCTCCTTGGGAGGGCTCTTGAGTTCCCTAATAGAGATCTCTTCTCTTCATGCAATGAAAAATGACAATGGTGAAGAAATATAATGATAATTCCCTCAAGAGGTGAGTGGAATGGCCCTTGTTATAGTGTTTGAATGATTCAAAGAGAAAAGAGGATTCTCAAAGAAGAATTCTTCCAGCATAACAATACCTTGAACTTATTATTTTTCTAGAACACCCATGGCACATATTTATAGTGTCCATTCATGGCAAGATATAATTGGTTCATAGTGTGAACACGGGGCCTTTTAGGGCACTTCCTAGCCCTTGACCAACCTCCAAGCTAGATTTATCTCAAATATGAATGTCAAATCGTGTTGGGTTCGTACTAGAAGTGGTTGAGAGGCTGACAAGATTTATAAATGCATCGTTCATAGAAGTGTGTGGATTTTCTCATAGAGATTCACGCATCTTGCGCATAGTGCATGTTGAAGGCTATGTTAGCCCGTGCATTATGCGCACCGTGCACACACTTCCTTTGGTGAATTTGCGCACTTTGATTTTTGAACCAACTATATAGTTTTTTTTTTCCTTTTGGATGGATTTTGGTGTTGTAGGTGGACTAATTGCTGTTAGAATTGATGTCTTTCTTCAAACATTGTGTGCAATGTTGCAGACGATTTTTCAATTATAACATAGATGAATTCTGAACGAGAAGAGAAAACAATTGAGAATAATGTAATCAATATTATTAATTGTGATGGTTTTCGATATTGTTATTTATCTGTTAATGCTCCTTTTGTATTCTCCTGAGTTGCGGTTTTTGGGCTGGTTGTAACTATCGCTTCTTGATTTTCTTCAATTATATTGATTAAGGATTGTTCTAACCAATTTTCAACATAATCACTCATGGGAGTTACAATTACCTCTCGTATCACTCTTATATCAAACAATGAATCTTCAATGTCTTAGTAGTCAATTGAAACTTGATGTAATGTGTCATATATATCCTCATTCTTATTCACGTAATTGACTAACCAATTTTCTACCTCAAATTTTGAGTATTCCGTTAGACCATTGAACCTTTCTGTCGACGCAAATTTTAATGATTTCAATTTTTCCTCAAACCATTCCTTAGTCATAAACATTGAATTTAAAATGATTTTTGTTTCATCAACATCTCACGTAGTTCCAACTAAGTCCAAACCAATTAATTTTAAATAACATTCACCTCTTTTGACACTTAGAGTATCAAGGTCATCCAATATTTCTTTTAAGCATTTTATTCTTTTTATCCAACAAGCCTTTAATTGTTTAATGAGAGTAGGGGAGGGTAAGTATTCTTCCTTTCTTTTATGCTCTATCATATTTGAAACTTTAATCACAAAAGTAGTGATTTCCTCTTTATAAAATCCTTCATAATTTTTCACATCAACTTCTAGGTATTGTTTCAAATTTGACATTTTTTATGCCAAAGTAATAAAACTATTCGTTAATTCCCATGTCTCAAGAATTAGAGACATTCTCTTCTTAATATTATTTCCATTATATTTTCTATCGGCTGCAGGTAAAATTGATGTCCCTTTTAGTTTTGAACTAGAATCTAGTGTGCTATCCAAAGTCTTCCATGGCTTCGTAGCGGTGATTGGACTTGCAAATATTGGAGGTGGCATCAATGTTGTTTCCAATTCTTTGATTCTTTCTTTCAAAATGGAGTTTTTTCTTTCCATCTGATCAACAAACATTTCAAGTGTGTCCCTTGTAGCCTTTTGGATGCAAGCAATTATGGAAGGTGGTACATTGCTGAGATCTAACTCAGAATTGGATTTTCCTCAAATCCTTTTATTTTTTGAATGGAGTCTTTTGAAAGTTATCTTTTTAGAACTTTTATCAAACATAGCATTCTGTACTGTGAAAGATTATTCTTCTGAAAAAGGCTTGTTCTTGAGTTTCCAATTCTACTACAATTTTCCTACTCTCTTGAAGTCTTCGCTCATTGTTAGGAAATTATATATTCTCGATATCAACTTCCAGATCCATGTCTTCAAGGACAACCTCATATTTAGGTATGATCTCCTCTACCTCTTGTTGAGTACTTTTTATTTTTCTCTTAACATGAAGCTTATGCGATTTCTCTAACTTTCTCTTCGGAGGGATTTGGTCGCCTCCATCATCAAAATTATTGGACTAAGACGTTTTTTTCTCTGGTGCCGCTGACTGAATAACATGCTTGGGTGGGCCTCTTTTCTGTGAAACATTGGGAGAATGAGGACTTATTTCATTAACTGCTCTTCCCCTTTTTTAATACTAATATGTAGTACTAATTACGGTCTCAATATCCTCTTATTTATTTTCAACAATTATTGTTGGTGGGTCTTGACGATCACCCTCCTCTTCTCCAAATAAAAATGTATTAGCAAGTGAAATAATGAAACCAACATATGTCATATGGTCCATGAAAATTTGATTGGGGTCAAAACCCATGATTTATTATACAAACCTTAAACAATACTAGTCCAACTACACTGCAAATTCATCAATTTTTGAAATACTTCTTAACCGAATTTCCCCAATTTTCCACAGTAAAGGAATGAATTGTTTCTTTATTTTATCATGAATTAGAAATGTACGCAAAATATGTATTGTTTGGCAACCTATGTAACAAACATTTTATCAGGAACATAGTATGGGAGATAAAGAGGCCTTTCACGAGAACAATATATTCTAACACCACTACAATGTTCCATACTTTCAATGCTCCCCTTTTTGTCTAGGAAGGTTGATGCTTCCAAGGATAGTTGGATCTTCTTATCCCAAAGATAAGTTTCTTAAAAGAAGAGAGAAATGTGTTATAGACTTCATAAAAATGATAAGTAGCCTTTTGTTTCCATAAGGCTTGCTACCAAATTAGCACAAGGTCAATTTTACATTTGACTCATCTTCCCACACTCAAACCCTTAAAAAATGACAGTAGGTGATAACAAATATCAAATATGAAGACATATAAAATATCTTGTTTTTCTTGAAATTTGATAATTGCGAAGAGATTTCTCTAGAAATGATCTTCGCTCAATCGAATATTGTCTGTTCATGAATTGTAAAATATAAAATATAAACAACCAACTGAGGAACAATTGATGAAGATGCTTGGCCTGTGACTCTGGTGAAAATACATGCTATCTCTCGATAAGGGTTTTTAAGTAAAATGACATGAATATTGGATAGGTCTTCAGGCATCATTGAATGATCTTCAAGATATTCCTGCAAGAGTTCCAGTCCCATGTTTCTTTTGTTCATGAAGATTTTGGCTTCGTTTCCCTTGAATGTAATTGTTGGCTCATGAAGTTTTAATTGTTTTTCAAAAACTGATGGTGATTAAGAAAAAGGACATTCTCCTTGGAGTTGTATTATCCTCTGATTTTGATCAAATTTGTCAACACAATAGGAAATTATTTCTCTGGAATTGAAAACTTTTGGTACGCAACTTGCTACGGCAATGCATGATGTCTAGACTTTGTTTTCATTCCTTTCTGGAAATGGCAGTGGTGAATAATACCAATATGACCTCAATTTTTATGATTACAACTTCATGAGACATCCTCCAGGACACAGACTAAGTGAGTTGGCCTATGAGAAAGCCCATGCATTGGATGTGCCCATGAGATGGGTGTGTCATTCCTCTCTGAGACTGAGATGGAACATTGTGTGCCCTTGTGTGGGGTAAGGATTCCCATGATATGGGTGTGTCGATGTGTGTGCCTTTGTGTGGGGTGATAATTGCCATGAGATGGGTGTGTCATTTGAGATGAAGCGATGTGTACCCCTGTGAGGGATGAACGTGCCCATGTGATGGGTGTATGGTTCTCCTTTGTGTAGAGAGTTAAGATGATGTGATACTCCATATGATTGTCCTGTGAGACTCAGTGAGATAGAGATCTATTGAGTAGGATGTCCCTATGGCTGAGTATAGGTGGACATGCCCTTAGTGGCTGAGCACTAGTGGGTGTGTGAGATCCCTTGATATAGAGTTGAGACGATGTGATACTCTAGATGATTCTCCTGTGAGACTCAATGAGATAGAGATATGTTGAGTAGGACATCCCTCTGGCTGAGCATAGGTGGACGTGCCCCTAGTGGCTTAGCACTAGTGTGTGTGTGAGATCCTTTTCTATATTGTCTAAGAGTAAGATTTACCTGTAACCCTAATTGTGATGTAAAGGGTACAGTTTGGCCCCACCATATAGTGAAATATAATTAATGTAAAAGATAATTAATATTGTAATTATTAATTATATTCTGAGTTATTGAGGTCGGCCCTGTTGTGCCAATAGACACCACTTTTGATGTGTCCAGTCTAGTATAAATAAAGGTGATTTCCCCATTGAGGAAACACACAACACACATGTGATTTTGTAAATTTCAGCAAGTACATATTCTAGGTCTGAAGTGTGTACCTCTCTTGGGCACTAGCTTCTTGTTTTTGGAGAGCACCCTTTTGTGTGCTAGGTCTATGGTGTGGGAGGTATTTCTCTTGAGAATATAAAAAGGGATTGTTGGGTTTTATTCCCTTTTTGAGAAGGGTTTCCCAAGATATTTCTTATGTTCTTGTGCATGGTATTTCTTCTTGTGATCTTGGTTATTGCAACAATTGTTAATGGTGTGGATGCATTTGTTTATGGTTCAAGTAAATGTTAAAATTGAAATAAAGTTCATCCTTGATCCTAGCATAGTGAAAATTTAACATGGTATCAGAGCATAGGTCTTAAATAACCCATTGCACAAGCATTAAATCCAGTCATCCTCTCTCTTTTGCAATTTTGTACAACCACTTAGGGTTTCCAGAAATCCGTACAACCCTCTCCTTTTGGGTGATTTCAGCACCTTAAACTTGGACGTTGGGGATACAAATTATATAGGAGTGTAAATCCTCCTTCATTTCACCTCCAACAAGCTTCAGATTTCATTTCTGAGCATTTTATATTTTTGGCCCTAGGGTTTCTAGGGTTTCGCAATGTTTTGTAGAAAAGTCATATTTAGGGTTTTTGTAGCTCATTGAAGGAGATTTTCAGGTCACCAGTGTTCTTTTGAATTTCAAGGCTTATTGTTGGTAGTAATAAGCCCAACAAAACCTAAGGTTTATATTCTAGCCTATCTGTTAGGTTTTCTATCCCAGTTGGCAAGGGTTTATGAAGAATCTAAAATATGATGAACAAAACTATGATGGAAGATACGCTTGATGGATCAAGAAAATATAGTTCCTGGAAGACAAGACTTCATAGAGATGAAGTCATCAAATAATAATACTTCTTATTCATTTCAACACTCTCAGGTATGGTTCCTACTAATGATGATACTTGGTTAATTGACAGTGGTGCCTCCAGGCACATGACCATTTTTAGAGATCACCTGACTAATCTTGTTGAGAAAGAGACCAATATACATGTTGTCCTTGGAGACGATGCTAAATATAATGTGAAAAGGGTTGGAACTTCTACCTTCCAACTAGATTTTGACATGCATCTTCAGTTAAGTGAAGTATTATATGTACCTGGGATGAAGATGAACCTTGTCTCCATTTCTGCCTGGGAAGAAAAAGGCTACAAGTTTTACTTTTCTAGAGGAAAATTTCTTGCATGGCACAAGGACTCACATATAAATTCTTCTAGAGTAATTGGTGTTCGAGAAATCAGCTTATACATATTGACCATCATACCAATCCAAGCCCTTTTACATGATACTATCAGCTTGAGTGAGCTATGACATATGAGACTTTCTCATATTCATTATAGAGCTCTTCCATCTCTAGGGAAAATTGTAACATGCCTTCCAGAGATACAAATACAACATAAAGGTGTTTGTAGAGGTTGTGCCCTTGGCAAGGATGTCAAAGGGTCCTTCTTGAGTAGTGACAATATATCCAAGGAAATCTTGGACTTGATACATTCATATGTGTGTGGGCCAATGATTTTTGCCTCCATGAATGGATATTTTTACTATGTACTCTTCATAGATGATCACTCTCGGAAAACTTGGATTTACTTCTTGAAGACCAAGGATAGAGTCCTTGCAAAATTTCAAGAATTCAAAGCTCAGGTTGAGAACCTGGCCGGAAGAAATATCAAGGTACTAAGATCATATAATGGAGGAGAATACACCTCCAAGGATTTCAACAATTTATGTATTGAAGAAGGTATCAAGAGAAAGAACACAGTTCCTTACAACCCTCAACAAAATGGGGTTGCAGAGAGAAAGAACATAACCATCATCGAGGAAACCAAAGTGATGATACATGATCAGAGTCTATCTATGACTCTATGGGCAGAAGCATGCATGACATCAATATATGTTTAGAATAAGAGTCTTCACTAGATTTTGAAGAACATAACTCCCAAAGAATCCTTCACCAGAGTGAATCTCGATATTAGACACTTCATGATATCTGGGTACCCAGTATATTTTCATGTACCCAAAGAGAAGAGATCCAAGATAGACCCTTCAGAGATAAAGGGTACATTTGTGGGATACAGTGAATATTCGAAGGAATATCGGATCTACATCCCTGGTCAGAGATAGATTGAGGTAAGCAGAGATGTTATCTTTGAAGAGGAGATAGCCTTTCAAAGATCTAGAGAATATCAGATGGAGATTGACAGTGAGACAATACCTTCTCCCCCTTCAGTAGTTCATAGGGAGACAACCATTATTCTAGTTGATTCAGTTGTTCCAGCTAATCTAGTTTCTCCAGTCTATATCCCTAGATATATTGCAGTAGGGAATACAATTCCTTCCTGGGCTCAAAAAACTCTGCAGGAGGCAGAGGGACATGCAACCCCTCAAGGAACATCCTGAGAGAGTAATAGAACAAAGAGATTTTCGAGCTACTTTTCAGCCATGAGCCACAACATTGATTCTGAGCCTTCTTGTCATGGAGAAGCGACAAGTGAGAAGGTATGGAAAGATTCCATGACAGAAGAATATCAGTCCATCTTGAAGAATGATGTATGGGATATTGTTTTGAGACCAGAAGGGAAGTATGTAGTGAATTCCAAGTGGATTTATAAGATCAAGCATGCAACAGATGGAAGTATCGAGAAATACAAAGAGAGATTTTTAGCTAGAGGATTCTCACAAGTAGAGGGAGTTGACTATGATGAGACATTTGCTCCAGTAGCCCGATACACTTCCATCCATACTATCATTGCACTAGCTGCATCCATGGGTTGGAAACTACATCAGATGGATGTAAATACAACCTTTCGCAATGGTGAGATTAAGGAAGAAGTTTATATTGAGAAGCCAGAAGGATTCCTGATACATGACGAGAAATCTCATGTATGCAGGTTGAAGAAACCCATGTATGGACTAAAGAAAGAACCTCATGCTTGGTATGAGAAAATGGATGGATTTTTTATGAGTTTGGGATTCAACAAGAGTGTTGCTGATCCAAACCTATATTATCATATTGTTGGTAATGAGTGCCTAATATTGGTCCTGTATTTGGATGACTTATTCCTCACTTGTTCAAAAAGACTTATTGTTGAATGCAAGTGAGCATTGACTTCTTAATTCAAGATGAAGGATCTGGGTATGATGTACTACTTCTTGGGACTAGAAGTATGGTAGAGGACTGATGATATTTTCCTGAGTCAAGGAAAATATACATTGGATATATTGATGAAGTTCGGTATGACAAAGTTAAAATACATGCCTACATCAATGGTGATGGATTTGAATAAAATGAATGATGCTTCTATTGATCCAGGCGAGATTGATCCACATTTGTACTGACAACTGATTGGATCATGGATGTATCTGGTTAACACCAGACCTGATATATTCTATGTAGTGATTGTACTTAGTCAATTCATGTGTTAGCCAAGATAGAATCATTTGATAGCAGCGAAGCATGTATTGAGATATCTACAAGGCACAATTGGATATGGACTGAGATTTGCCTCCAGTGTAGACTTAAGTTTTCAAGGATATGCCAATGCAGATTGGGCAGGGAGTGCAGTGGACTAGAAGAGCACATCTGGTTGTTGTTTTACCTTGGGGACTGCCATGGTTTCCTGGTGCAACAAAAAACAGAGCTCTGTGGCCTTGAGTACTGCAGAAGTGGAGTATATAGAATTGAGTGTGGCGGTCCATGAAGAAGTGTGGCTTCGAAATATCCTGGCATATTTATTTGATCATGAGATGGATCCTGCCATTATTCATTGTGATAACCAGATCTGTGTGAAGCTCTCTGAGAACCATGTGTTTCACGATATATCAAAACACATTGAGATAAAATATCATTATATTAGAGACATGGTGCAGAGGAAAGAAATAGATGTGCGATACCTTCCTACACATGAGAAGATTGCAGATATCTTCATCAAACCATTTTCCAAGATGAAGTTCGAGTAATTCCATTAGAGACTTGGCCTAGTAGAGAGTGCCTCCATAAATGAGAGAGAGTGTTGATGATCACAACTTCATGATACATCCCCCAGGACACAGACTGAGTGAGTCGGCCTGTGAGAGATCCCATGAGTTGGGTGTGCCCATGATATGGGTGTGTTGTTCCTCTCTGAGACTGAGATGGAACATTGTGTGCACCTGTGTGGTGTAAGGATTCCCATGATATGGGTGTGTCGATGTGTGTTCCCCTGTGTTGGGTGAGAATACCCATGATATGGGTGTGTCTTTTGAGATGAAACAATGTGCACCCCTGTGAGGGGTGAAGGTGCCCATGTGATGGGTGTATCGTTCTCCCCTATGTAGAGAGTTGAGACGATGTGATACTCCAAATGATTCTCCTGTGAGACCTAGTGAGATAGATATCTATTGAGTAGGACAACCCTGTGGTTGAGAACAAGTGGACGTGCCCCTAGTGCCTGAGAACTAGTGGGTGTGTGAGATCCCTTGCTAGAGAGTTGAGACGATGTGATACTCCATATGATTCTCCTATGAGACTCAGTGAGATAAATATCTGTTGAGTAGGGCGTCCCTGTGGCTAAGCACAAGTTCACGTGCCCTTAGTGGATGAGAACTAGTGGGTGTGTGAGATCCATTTTTGTATTTTCTAAGAGTAATATTTACCTGTAACCCTAATTGTGATGTAAAGGGTACATGTCAGCCCCACCATAAAGTAAAAGATAATTAATGTAAAAGATAATTAATATTGTAATTATTAATTATATTCTGAGTTATTGAGGTCGGCCTTGTTGTTCCAATAGACACCACTTTTGATGTGTCTAGTCTAGTATAAATAAAGGTGATTTCCCCATTTAGGAAACACATAACGCACATGTGATTTTGGAAATTTCAGCAAGTACATATTCTAGGTATGAAGTGTGCACCTCTCTTGGGCATTAGCTTCTTGGTTTTGGAGAGCACCCTTTTGTGTGCTAGTTATATGGTGTGGGAGGTATTTCTCTTGAGAATATAGTAAAGGATTGATGGATTTTCTTCCCTTGTTGAGAAGAGTTTCCCAGGATATTGTTGGACACACCTACCACACTTAGAGTGGGGGGTGAATGAGTGTGGGGCTCTTTTTCCCAAAACTTCCCTCTTGCACAAAAACTCATCAATTAGCATTCAACATTTATTCATTACCCATTGCTGTCATTTATAACCAGTTAGATGTGAGCACATATCAGCAACATATATCATAAATATATCATCAACAAGTCATCATCACAATGAACACAAAAAACAAAAGATGTATGTACAATTTTCTTTTTATTACAGACTACAATCCTTGGGGTTTATTAGAAACAACTGAATAGAGTACAACTCTATAAGAGTACTTGCTCTATAATGCAAGACTCAGCTTACACCCTCAGCACCAACTGAGATGAGGCAAAAATCCTCAACAGATATCAATCTGTCAACAGGGACGCGACCTGTCAGTAGTGTATCCCGCGTGTGCACGCACCCTGGCTCACTACAGCCTGCGTGTGAACGCGGCCAATGTATAATGCAACACGCGTATTCTTCTAAGCAACTAGGGTTTTTCTTTTCTTCACATGCTTAGATCCTCTACAACCTACAATCACTTTCTCTTCTGTCTTCCACTGTCCAAACTGACCCACAACCAGTCACAACACATCCAAGCTCTCCAATAGCTTGCTCATGCTCCACAACAAATCAATATGAATGCTATCTCAATCATGTATAAACAACTAGTATACC
>ML804496.1:404323-425397 GCA_009831015.1 Picea engelmannii | reverse complement strand
GGTTCTCTTACTCCACAAAGCGTCTTCCCGTGAGGGCTTTCACCATAAGGGGACCACTTTGGAGTTCATCCATATTTACTTCTTATCAACCATGAAAAAACAATAATGAGTCATATTTATATCAAAGAATATTGGGTCCATTACCCAAAACGTTGTGCTACGGGGCTTTCTTCAAGGGTTGACATCAATGACAACCAACCTTAATCAACACGGGATCCACTGGTATTACAACGTAAGATAAAAACAATGATTTGTTTTACTTATATATATGTTGTAATAAAGGTGTATTATATTAATGTGCGTTAATGGATCATTTTAATTACCATACAATGAAATTAATTATATTTCTTATCTTTTGCAACCTTGCATAGGGAAGATAAGGTTTGGGCCTTCAGGGACTTTGGTTCATGAGTTCCATCACCCCAAACAACCAAGAGTCTCGAAGCTCTGAACTCCTAGAGTTACAAAGACCACGAAATGGTTAAAGAATTTGGTCATTGTTTATTCCCTAGTGTGTTTGACATTAAAATAATAATAAATTCATCTCTTTGGTGTCATGTATTTTACGCTCCAGGGAATTTAATCCTCTATTTTCAAAATAATAAAGTAATTTTAATAATAAAAAGATCAGTATTAATAATCATCATATGTATATAGACATATATACATATATTTCCATAGTCTTATCCAGTTTTGTTACCTGGAAGATTTAAAGGAAATTGTTTTCTCTTACAAAAAATAAGGAAAGGAAAAACAATTTTTCAGGCCTTATAAAGATATTTAATAAAAGTTTATATTCCAAGGAGATTTATCCATCCTGAAATTTAAAATACAATTATAATCTCTCCTTCTCGTGGGTAAATTAGTAGAATTTTATTTCCTTATTATTGTGTTTTACTACTCTTACTAAACTTAAAGTGAATGGTCCTAATACAAAGATTTACCTCCACATTAGATTCGGTGTTTCTACTAGAATTTACTTCCCACCAAAATTTAAGGGGATTCTTCCAAAATTTAGGATATTTAGCACAATTTAAACATACATGTTTATTTATGCCCCAAATAGAATTTTGAGAACTTTTTTATTTTAATTCATTTAGAACAATTTCATGTTTAAGTCCTAATTAATTTTCCACAATTATTATTTATAAGGACTTTTAATGTTTTCCCATATTTGAGATTATTTCCCAAAGTCCACACTGATTTGATATCCTCTAAATTTCCTGGCATAGGATTTGAGAACATACTAAAATGGAGCAATATTACATAGAAAAATCACTCTCTCTTCTTTAATAGGTGTTATAGATGCTTTTAATTGTTCAATCATCATTTCCCAATGATGCACTGAACTGTACAACACAATCAACCACAACATCCACTCCTAGAAATCTTATTTTAGCACACAGATAGTCAAAATATAAGAAATTAAATCAATAGAGATTCAACTAAGACATTCTCTTTATTTTACTTAAATTTCTCAAGTCATTTTTATCAGAAATTAAACTTACACATTTCTGAAACATAGTATAAAATTTTATCTGATCTAAACACTACAAATATTTAACTAAATATACTTATCTAGAAACCAGATAGTGATGAAACGGTTGAAAGGGGTGCCCTTTTCCACCCAACTTTAAGCATAGAAACTCCTGGATCGATTCACCGCTAGCCACCCCCTAGCTAGATCATGATGCTCAGGATGTCAGTCTCCTCCTCCTATAGGAACTTGGTAGATCGATTTTCTCTCCACCAAGCAAGGGGGTATGCGATGAGTGCTTCCTCAATCACTCATCTTCTTTGCAACCCCATTTACCAGCTTGGACTAAAAATGTTTCCCAACAAATTCATGTACCCATAAAAAATTCATTTTTCAATTCTCTGCAAAACCAGAGAGCTGCACATGCTCTTCGTCTTCTGAAAATGGTCAGGAGAATCATCTTCTTTCCTCATCCCCTCTGTCCACAAATTTCCTCTCTTTTCTTTCCTTCCTTAACAAGATTTCATGGGTCCAAATCTACATTTTGTGGACAAGTCAGGAAGGTTTTCAGATTTCTACTATGCCCATCTCCTCATTGACTCTTGAGGAGGACTTCCCAACTAATATCCTAACTGGTAATTTATTTTTCTATGTCAGAGGACTATTTTGGATTTGAAAAATTTAAATCCAGTAGAGTATTAGTCTGGTGGGGGTCTTCTCAACCGTTTTAGATTCCCCTCGTAATCTCTCTCATACATCATGATCTACCTTGTCAAACCCCTTCAATAGTTATGCAACACTTTCCATTTTATTTAGTAACAAAAATATATGCATTACTTTTTATAACAAAAAGGTTCATCAATCCCAACATCCACACATATTCGTTATTCCCATAGTCTTTTAGCAGGTTATAGTTATATTTACAAGCTAGGGGAACATGGGCATTACAATCCCCTCCCACTTAAAGGAACATTGTCCTCGATATTCTATCTGCTGATGTGCTCTGTATGTAAAATAGTAAACAAAAATGGATATGCTTGTTTCATGGCATCCTCCATTTACCATGTAGCTTCATCTAGACCAAAGTGTTTCCACTGCAGCTTGACATGTGCAATGGTTTTGTTCCCGAGTGGTATTTCTTTCCTGTCTATTATGCATTGTGGCTTTGGAAATAATTCTCCCTCTGTTTCCACCTGAATCACAAACCAATCAATTATATGATTAGAATTGTGTACATATTTCTTCAGTAACAAAACATGGAAAACATTATGTTCCTTCATTGGGGGAGGAAGTGCTAGTCTATATGCTACAAGTCCCATTCTATCCAAAATTTCAAAAGGTCCACAATACCGAGGTGCCAGTTTGGCAGAAGCTCCCATTCTCAAAGAATTTTTTCCGGGCCTAACTCAGAGATACACATGATCCCCTTATTTGAACTCCCTAGGAGTCCTTTTTCTGTCTGCATAGCTTTTCTATCTATCCTAAGCTGTTTTCAGATTCTATTTTATTTGAACTACTTGTTGTTCCATTTCTTTTAGCATATATGGCCCGAGTGTAATTCTATCAACTGGGTTATTCCAGTTGATTGGAATATTGCATTTTCTACTATAGAGGGCCTCAAAAGGGCTCATCTTCAATGACTCTTGATAGCCATTGTTATAAGCAAACTCTACCAGTGGTAGGTAGTCTTCCCACTTCTTGGGATGATGCATCACATGCATCCTTAACATGTCCTCTAACACTTGGTTTACCCTCTTTGTATTCCCATCATTTTTAGGGTGATAGGTTGTACTAAATAATAATTTAGTTTCAAAACCAACAAATAGAGATTTCCAAAAATTTGAAGTAAATTTTATATCTCTATCTGATATGATTTCCTTAAGAATTCCATGCAATCTAAATATTTATTTCATGAAAACACTGATAATATCTATTTCCTTTCAAGTTGACTTGAAGGAAATAAAGTGAGAATCCTTTCTCAGTTTGTCCACAACTACCATAATGGTGTCATTCTTCTTGGTTGATTTTGGCAACCCTATGATGAAATCCATGGAGATGGTTTCCCATTTCCATTCTTGGATTGGTAGGGGATACAACAACCCTATTGGATGCCTATGTTCTTCCTTAACCTATTGAAATTTTATACATTTAGCTAAGTAATCAGCTATGTCCTTTTTCAGTCCAGGCCAATAAAATAGTTTCTTAGAGGCCGTAATCATTTTCTGATAACCATGATGACCAATATATGGTCTTTTATGTAGTTCATCCATTATGAACCTCTTCAAGTCGTCACAATTTGGAATATATAACCTACCTTTGTAAGTTAGCAGGCCATCATTCAACATTTGATATCCCTCATACTTCAACCATATGGGCTCTTGCTCTAGGTATGATTTCACAATATTGAAGAATGCATATGTTTCTTGTGCACTTTTGACTCTCTCCTTGATGTCTGATTCACAGGTTCTTACAGCTTCCAAGTGTTGAAATATTGTAACTGTAAATAATATTCTATTTATTGAGTTATTATTAAATAGATCAATCCCTTTTTGTAGATTTATCATGTCGGGCTTTGTAAATTACCAAATCCCCTTTTTTGGATTGGTCAAACCCTAATTGTATGAGGTTAATTAAGAATTCGGCCCCTAGGGATAATTAATGTGATTTTAGCCACTAAGTGAAGAAGTCGGCCCATCTTGGTGAAGAGACACAACCCTAACACTCCTCATCTAGTATAAATAAGAGAGGATAGCTCCTCATTCTCACACTCACTCAAGTCACTCATCTAGTGCACAAGTTTGAAGGAAGTTGCAGTTGTCGGAAGAAGAAGAAGAGAGAAAGGCGCATTCCTTAGTGTTGAATATTCTCTAGTGTTTGGTTTATTATCTTGGCATTGTATTGACAATCTATATTAAGGAATTTTTTGTTGGGTTTTCTCCCCCATGAGGGTTTCCCAGGATAAATGATGTGTACCTTGTGATTGTGTTTCTTTCAATGATCCTACTTATGCTATTATTATCTAGTAAATTGAAAAGAACTTAATAAAAACTCTAAATTTAACATGGGATCATAGCTTGACTGAATAGAGCACCTTTCAGTGGGTAACCAAAAATGTCACTGTTGACATACAAGAAAAATAGGGATTTTTAATGAAAGAGAATTAGCGCCTAAAAACTATCTAGGGAAGTGTGCCCTAGCCTAGAAAACTCATTGGAACCTTGAGCGTATCGTTTTAGTGGCCAGAGCCTCTAGAAAGTGAAACCCTAGTTTTCACTAGTACCAGAAAACTAGAAAACCAGGAAACCGGAACTAGTACCAGAAGTACCAGTCTAGAATGGTGCATGTCAAATTTTCAGGGGTAAAACTTGAAATTTTTGAAATCATACTGCTCCAGCCTACTCGCCCCAACCCAATGCATCTAGTCCCTGGATCCGAATTCCAAAATTTGAAAGTTAGGGTTTCCACATAAAACCCTCAGTTGATGTTACAGTTGCAGTACTAGTTGCAACTACAGTTGCAGTACCAGTTGCAGTTGCAGTATCAATTGCAGTTGTAGTGCCAGTTCCTTCATGTAAGTGGAAACATCAGTTGCAGTTCCAACACTAGTTGCAATACCAGTTGTAGTGAAAGTTTTTGTGAAGTGTTGGGACTGTTGTGTTATTGTCCTAGTGCACCTTACCCTAGAAATATACTGTTAGAGGTGTGTACTTACATGTGTTTAAAATTCATTATTATTCTAAAGGGTACTTGTAGGATAAGGGATCTTTTGTCATAGGTCCAGAAGGATCTGAGATCCAACACATTCAGAGGAATAATACACCCCCGGTTTGATCATTTTATATGCATCTATTCATTATGAAATTATCTTGACATCTAGGTTGTATGTTGAAGTTATGAACATCATACTAACCCTTGGTCAAATTAAAGAAAAGGCATTAGATTGATATTAGAGTTTATTCTCTAAATTATACTTCTTTCAAGATAACATATTTCTTAGTATAGAGGACATGTTGAAGAAAATCATTTGTCATCTTGAGTGAAGGAGACTTGAAAGAAAATCAACACACTAATTCTTGAGGAAAAGACTCCAAGTTCTAGGTTTGATTGATTGAGTTGATAAGATTCAAAGTTGCACATGACAAGTTGATAACTACCTCATTACAAGTAAAAACCATATTTGAGGTAGCAGTCTTTGAAAAGTATTATACTTGGTAGCATGTGAGCACATTGAGATAAATGATTATTCTAATATTTACTAGATACAACTAACATCTCCTCCAAGAGAAACCTCTTGTGTTGGTTCCATGTTACCATGGAGGAACGTTTGATCACAACACTAGAATATTGTTGATCTCATTTCATATTGTAATTCTTACTTTTGATATTTGTTTCAGGCATATCATAGGTAATATCTCTAAAGGATCTATTGTGATGATTGTTCTCACTTTTTTATTATTATTATAAAAAGTATTATTCTTGTCTATTGTTGATCTTGTTCTGGGTAGGTCACAGGTGATAACCCCGATGCAGATATAGTGAAGGTTTTAGAAGGGAACAAATTAGATGAGACATGAAGCAGACTATGTAAATGACCATACACATTCATGCACCAAATAATATGAAGAAGAAAATATCTTTTGATATCTAGAGTATCTCATATGGAGATTGATTATAAGGAGCAAAAGACTCCAAAGATGACCGAACATTAGAACAAGAACTCACAGTAGATTTTTTCAAAGGATAATGAAGCCACCTTGATAGGAAGATGAAATCAATTGAAGTCTGACTCAGCTTTTCATATTAAGACTTGGTATTCAACACCAAGTATATCCTGTAAGAGATGATGAAGTCCTTGTAGACTCAAAAGAAATCAAGATTCATAGTAAGTATAATCTCATAAAGGATCAGATGAAGAGACATATTCCAAGATTGGGAGAAAGATGCCATAAGAATACTAGACCATAGATTTAGATACTTCTAGGAGATATGAAATCTCATGGGAATATTCCCTTGCTTTAGTGACAGAGAAGGAAGCCAGTCATGAAGACTGGGATATGGATTTTTTCATGAAACTAGAAGGGAAGTCAGTGTTGACTTCCAAGATTGATATAATAGATCAAGAATCCTACAAATGTACAAAGACTTAATTGTGTCCAGAGGATTCTCCCAGCAAGAGGGAGAAGACTATGATGAGACACTTACTCCAGTAATTGAAGAAATAGTTCTTGTATTCATTAAGACAACCAGAACAACCATGATTCATATACAGTATGAGATGTAGGGGGAGAAATCCCCATATTTAAAATTGAGTGGGAGTTGGTGTAGTACATTAGTTGGGCCATGGAAAGATGACTACAATAGTAGATAGAGTTACCTCCATGAAAGGAGAAGAGCCATCTTCAATATCAATTATTGATCCACTCTCAGTTTAATATGAAGTTGTTGTCGTGATGAAGTAGAGGAGTTACTCTCATATTTCAATAGTCACAGTGAGAATGTAGCAACTATTCTCAACTTCAGAGTAGCTACAGGTGAAGAATCCTAGTTTTAGAGGAACAATTGCAGTGAGAGTAGAGGACATACTCTCAAGTAGTGAGACAGATAGTGCTTTGTAGAAAGCACACAGAGCTAGCACATGATTGTGCATATTAAGTTGGAGTTGAAGCAAGTGTACCAGGATGGTACAATGTAATGTGAAAAATTATCTTGAATTTAAAGATAGAAAGACTTAGGATTGCAGGTTGAAGAAGTCTCTGTACATGTTGAAACAAGCTCCTAGATATTGACATGGTAGAATTGACAGTTTCCTGACGAGATTGGGATTTACCAAGAGTAAAGTTGATTCTAACTTTTACCTCAAGGTTATGAATGATGAGCCAGTGATGTTACTACTATATGTAGATGATGTATTCTTGACAGATGATGAAATACTCGTCACATATTGAAAGAAGAAGCTCACTAAAAAGTTTGAGATGAAAGACCTAATGCCCTATTTCCTAGGTCTTGAAGTTTGGTAGAGCCCAAAGAAGATATTCCTTAACCAAGGGAAGTATGCAGTTGAAATAATGAAGAGGTTTGATATGTTGGAATGTAAAGCCATGAACACACCCATGGAAACAAAGTTGAATCTCCTGGTTGATACTTCATCAGAATTGGTTGATGCTACTCTGTACAGACAAATTATTGGTTCCTTGATGCATCTAACAAATACTAGGCCAAATATATGTTTTGTTGTGAACACCTTAAGTTAGTATCTACTAGAGACCAGGCGTGTTCATCTTGTTGTTGCAAAACATGTGATGATATACCTTAAGGGTACGTCGGATTTTGGTCTCAGTTATGATGGAGATCATGACTTCAGGATGATCAGTTATACTAATTCAGATTGGGTAGGAAGTGTTTCTGATAGAAAGAGCACATCAGGATGTTTTTTTAGTATGGGTTTAGTCATGACTTCATGGCACAGTGGGAAGCAATCTAGTATTTATTTCAGCACGGCAAAATCAGAATACAATGTTGCATGTTCCACCAGTTATGAAGCCATATCGCTTCAGGAGTTGTTGACATATCTATTTGATCTGAAGATGGAAGCAATAGTGATTCTATGTTATAAATAGAGTCGCATAAAGATGACACAAAACCCTGTGTTCCATGAAAAGTCAAATCACATAGAAATATTTTTTGATACACCTGCCTAATTTTGTTTCCCCATGATTATGATGACGTTGTTGCTCAAGCCTTCTTGTTGTGATGATGGTGTTGCTCCAACTTAGTACTGTGATGATTTTGTTTCTCTAGCCTCGCGCTATTATGATGTTGTTGCTCCAGCCTCACGTTGTGATGATGTTGTTGCTCTAGCCTCATGTTGTGATGATGTTTTCATATCAACCTCGTGTTGATAATATTTTTATCTCATCCTTGTGATAATGATGTTGAGGATGTTTTCATATCAACCTCATGTTGTCGATGTTGGTGTACTATCCTTGTGTTGGTGATATTATTATTCTATGTTCATGTTATTGATGTTGATGCTTCAGATTCATGTTGAAGATGATGATGATGATGCTAATTCAACTTCATGATGGAGATGTTGATGATGTTGTATTAGCCCGTTGATGTTGATGTTGATGTTGTTGTTATACTAACTAATGTCGATGTTTTAGATTCAAAATCCATGCTATGAATGATGATGATGATGCTATTCCAGCTCCATGCTGCGAATGATGATGTTATTGATGTTGAGAAAAAATTCCGATGATTTATAGATATGCCAGTCAGTGATCCAGATGTTGTTGATGTTGCTTCCCTCTCTCTCTCTCTCTCTCTTGATTACGTTGTATTGTAGAATAAAATTCTTGTTAAAGGGGAGTGTTGACATATTGTAACTGTTGTAACATCCCCAATGTCCAACTATGCTATGCTACATAAAATTTTCTGAACTATATGCAAATTAAAACATGTACACACAAAAAATCTTGCAGAAATTTAGATATATATATATATATATATATAAAACTTAAATCAGACAAATACATTCTGCAAATGCACAGACTCATATAGAATGATAATAGAAATATACATGCAACACACATAGAAATAACCCCTAAAAATAAACACATACATAATTAATAATGAAACATATAAATTAACACACAATTGACACTTATCTTGGTAAGAATATCACCAACTGCGTGCAGAACTTCCACGAAACTCCCAGCCTTAAACAACACCGCTCATCACTCTCAACAGTGGGTCACCCTCGAGCTGGGACTAAACTCCACCTAGGTAAAGGGATTCCTAACCAGGATGATGTATCATAGACAACAGGAAAGACTTCATCACAGGTGCCACTCAAAATAATAGCCTATAGTCCCTCATTCCCCACATGCATGTACCACCCCAGGAAGTGTTCCCCTTCTCTTCTCAATAGTCCCTCAGCTGCCCCACTTTCCTTCCAGGGCTTCAGCAACAGGTTAGGCAGTAAGGCTCAGAGCCTTGTAGCTACAATTTAGTACCTTCGGAAATAAATTCCCATCAATTCTCTCACCTAGAGAGAAATTTTTCATGGGCCTGAAAACTCACCTCTTCATTATCCCACGGGTCTGACAACCTGCTTCTTCAGTCCAACTCCCAAGATAACCAGGTACAGATACATGTACATGTATGGTACTGGTTCAGGTATGAATACAGGTACATGGAGGTACAAAGGATATCTCAATGAGTGAGTGAAATGATGATGGAATCCTTTCCAAATGAACTAATTCTAATCCATATGTATGCATGTTCCCAACTTGACACTTGTCATGTTGGGATATACTTTGGCCCACTTGTTCCCATCCTTAGAACCTAGGATAAACTAATTATCCATACTTTATACTTTAAGGAATATTAATATAATATTCCTTTTTGGCTTAAGTTCCATATCTTAGCCCTTTTCATTAACTTTTATCCCCCACCCTTTCCCTAATTAGTGGAGTTTAGTCCTCCATAATCTTTTATCGCGGTGGGTCTGCGCACAACGATGTATTTTATATTAATGATAAGACATAAACAAAAATAGGCTCACTGGCCTTTAGCATCTAGGCTGTCCAGCCTAATAATCACATAATCCTTCTGGCTTATAATAAACTAGATGACCAACCTATAAAACACAACATATGCACAAAGGCTCCCTGGCCTCAAAATTACACACGCTTAAGTTTGTTGCATGCGATATCCTAGAATGTCCATGCTTCATCATTTTACTGCGAAGTACATGTGTGCACTATACCATGGAAGGTGCATACAAAAATGATATCAAACAACTCACCAACTTAAGTACATTTGCATTTATATTTATAATTGGGTTCAACCTAGTGGTATTAAAATCCCCTCCCCTTATTTATGCACCGTCCTCAGTGCATTATGTACACATATCAGTAAGATTTCCAAAATATTCAAAAAGATGCAGGTATTCTTCCCGCATTTGATCCTTATGCTCCCAAGTAGCATCCTTAAGACCATACTAGGTCCATTGGACCTTTACAAGCCCTATGGCTCGATTCTAGAGCTATTTGATTTTCCGGTCTAGAATGCATACCAGACGTACTTGGAAAGCGCCTTCTTGCTACACCTCAATCACATTCCAATCAATAACATAATTAGCGTCAAATGTATATTTCTTGAGCAATGATACATGGAATAAATTATGAACAGACATAGATGCAGGCAATGCAATCATATAAGCTACTGGAACAATCCTCTCTAGTATTTCAAATGGCCCACAATAGCGAGCTGCCAACTTTGAACAATTTCCCAACTTCATGGAACTTTTGTTGGCCTTCACTTTCAAGAATACATGGTCCCCCACTTTAAATTCCCTGTGAGTTCTTCCCTTATCAGCATAGCTTTTTTGCCTATCTTGGGAAACCTTTAAATTTTGTTTTATTTTCAACATTTGCTCCTCCATTTCACTGAATAAATATGGCCCAACCACTGCTATATCTGCTGGGTTATCCGAACTTACCGATGTGTTGCACTTTTTGCCATAAAGTGCCTCAAATGGGCTCATCTTTAGAGATGTTTGGTACCCATTGTTATAAGAAAACTCTACTAAGTATATGTATTCTTCCCATTTTGATGGTTTATCCATCACATACATCCTCAACATATCCTCAATCACTTGATTCACCCTCTCCATTTGTCCATCTGACTTTGGATGATAAGTTGTGCTAAAATTTAAATTTGTTCCAAATCCCTTGAATAATCCCTTCCAAAAATTTGATGTAAAATTTGGATCTCTACCAGACACAATTGTCTTAGGTATACCATGTAATTGAGCAATTTATCTCATATAAATATCAACAATGTTGGCTTCCTTGTGAAGGAGCTTTATTGGAATAAAATGGGAAGCTTTAGTAAGCTTATCCACCACTACCATGATAGAATCACGTTGCTTGTTTGTTCTGGGCAGTTTGGTGATGAAATCCATTGTTACAACTTCCCATTTCCACTCAGGAATGGGTAATGGTTGTAGCAAACCAGCTGGGTGTCTATGCTTAGCATTTACCTTTTGACATTCCAAACATTTGGTAATAAAATCAACAACTTCTTTCTTCATGCCTGGCCAATAATATTGGCTTTTGACAACTGCAATAGTTTTCTGATAACCTGGGTGCCTGATATAAGGTACATTATGCATTTCTCTCAATATCATATTTTTCAATTCATGGGAATTTGGTACATAAATTATTCCCCTGTACATGAGAATTTCATCATTATCTAGCTTATATTCTTCAATTTTCTACTGCAAAATACCTTGTTGTAATTTTTCCACTAATTCCTTATATTGCAAATCTGATTTTGCAGCCTCCAAAATTTTGTCTTTCAAATCTGATTGGTACATGATAATGGCTATAGCATGAAATTCATGCACTCTTATGCTGAGTGCATCTTCCACTTTGTTCTCTTTCCCCTTGATATGATTTATATCAAATTCATATTCACTGAGAAATTCTAACCATCTGCTTTGCCTAGCATTTAGAGTTGGCTAATCAAATAAATATTTCAGACCATTGTGTTCTCTCATCAACTCAAAACTTTTTCCCATGAGGCAGTGTCTCCATTTCCTCAAGGCATGCACTATGGCTGCCAACTCCAAATCACGAGTGGCATAGTGTCTTTCATTCTCCTTCAACTTCCTTGATTCATAACATACAACAAACCCATTTTGACTGAGGACTCCACCAAGTCCTTCTTTACATGCATCAGTTCATACAATGAAGTCTTCATTCAGATTTGCAATCCTTAGTATTGTAACACTTTTTAATAATTGCTTCAAGTTTTGGAAACTCTTTTCACAATCCAATGTCCACTGAAACTTCACACCCTTCATTTGCAAGGAAGTGATTGGGTGTGCAACCTTTGAGAATACTTCAATAAATCTCCTATAATAGCCTGCAAGGCCCATGAATGATCTGACCTATGTCACATTATTTGTCTCTGACCATCCTCTAATGGATTCTATCTTCTCAGGATCCACTTCTATCCCATCCTCTGAAATGATATACCCCAAATAATGAATGTTCTTTTGATAAAATGAGCACTTGCTCAATTTGGCATATAACCGATGCTTCCTTAATACTTGTAACACCATCCTCAAGTGTTATTCATGCTCTTCCTTTGACTTAGAATATATAAGAATGTCATCTAAAAATACAATGACAAACTTATCTAAGTATTCTATGAAAATACCATTCATTAAACACATGAAGACAACTGGTGCATTCGATAATCCAAAGGGCACCACTATGAACTCATAATGACCATACCTTGTTCTGAGCGCAGTATTGCTGATGTATTCTTCTTTAATTCTTAATTGATGATAACCAAACCTAAGATCCATCTTGGAGAATATTTTTTCATCTTTCAATTGATCAAAGAGGTCATCAATCCTTGGCAAAGGATACTTATTCTTCACAGTTACCTTTTTCAACTACCTAAAGTCAATGCAAAGTCTCAATGTTCCATCCTTTTTATTCACAAATAAAAATGGGGCACTCCAAGGTGACACACTTGGGCATATATACCTCTTCTTCATGATATCTTCAAGTTTCATTTGTAACTCCTTCAATTCTGGTGTACTCATCCTGTAGGGAGTCTTGGATACTAAAGCTACTCTAGGCATAAAATTTATGGAGAAATCAATGTCTTTTTTAGGGAGTAATCCTTATATTTCATTAAAAACATCTTCAAACTATTTTAGGAATGCATGATATTCAATATTTGACACCTTATCTTTAGGTGTCTCTTCCATATGTGTTGCAAATAATTGACACCTTTTTTTGTAACATTTTTTCAACTGCAATGATGAAATTTCTTAGATGGTCATTGCCATGGGAATTCCCTGCACTTTCCTTAGGTTACCTTCCTCATCTAAGAAAGTAAATGCCTTGTTATGATAGTCTATGATAGAATGATTTTGGTCCAACCAATCTATCCCAATTAGATAGTCATATGAACCTAAAGGCAAGATGTTTATATCTTCCCCGGTGTTCAGTCCACTCATGTCCATAAGACATGACTTAACCATCTCATTAAATTTTCTTTTGGATCGGATAGCCATCTACACCAACCAAGATTTTACATGCTTACTTCTTGGAAAATGAAAACTTTCCACCATCTTAGGATCTATATAATTATGAATAGCTCCTAAATCAATTAAAATAGCAATGGTTTGGTTGTTGATCATACCTTCCACTTCAATCATATGTGGTTGATACTCTGCTTGTTTGTTGTCCAGGGAGGCATAGATCCTTGGTACATTTCTGCCCATGTCCTCCATTGTTTCCGCTTGATGTACATTGTGAACAATCCTCACTTTTTCACCTCTGTGAGGACAATCTATGAACATATGATCTCCTTTACAACCCCAACATTGAATATGTGGTTGCCTTAGCCTTTGACCCCTTGTCTCAATCATTCTGGGCTCTCTAGAAGTTGGTCGTCCCTGAGGATTATTTCTAAAGAATGGTGGCTTAGTTCCCTTCTTCCTCTAATCCATCTTAAATTTATTTTTGTCTTCCCAATATTTTTGGAAAGTTGGCCTTGATTTTTGTTGATCATATAGGCATTTAGCTCATCTTATGGTCTCCTTCAATGTCTTGGGATCATCATACTATATTTTATTACCGATGAATGATGACAATCTACTCAAATACCTTTGAATCTTAATTGTCTCATCCTTGATGAAAGAAACATACTTCAACAGTTCTAAAAACCTTGTTTCATATTCATCTATGGTCATACTCCCAAGATTGAGCTCAAAGAACTCTTTTATTTTATTTTCATAGTATCTCTTAGTCAAGTATTTCTTCTTAAAATACTTCTTGAATTCCCTCCAAGCAACATTTTTATCTTTAATGTGCTACACTTGCACAAGCTGATTCCACCACATGGATGCCTTTCTCTTGAGTTGATAGATGACACTTCTTCCTTCTACATGAGATGAATAATTATGCAATTGAAAATACTTTCTCATTCCCAACAACCATGTCTTTGCATCTTCATACTTCTTGTGCTCACCATCAAATGTAGGAGGTTTGATTTTGTTCATTTCTCCTCATAGCTCATCCACCCCAGACTTCTTATGCTTCCTGAAAGGGGATGGACTTGAGCTGTTGTGTGCTCTCTTATTGGAATTCCCCAGGGAGTGATGGTGATGGATGTTAACACTTCTGGTTCTTCTTTTCTCATCAGGAGACCTGTGACTTACTGATTTGCTTGAGCCACTCTCCTTATCCAATTTCTTTTCTATTATGTTCAAGCCCTACATTAACTTCATGTTCAAGTCCTCCTACTGCTCCTTGGCTCTCATAATCCTTTCATTGTCAACTTTATGGATTTGGACATCCTTCTGAAAATTTTTAATGGTCTCTACCATATTCATGTTTTCATCCCTTCCTTCTCCATGACCATTGGAGTTTGTTCCTTCAATGCCCAAATGAAAATCCATCCCTCTGATCTCATATTATTGGATGTAAGTCCCCAGTGCATATTCCATTCCTATGGAATATCTTTTGATCCTGATCTGATCTAGTTGTTGTTAACTCTGCAAAATGTGTAGCCAACAAAACTTTGTCAGTTTAACTTACTCATCAATTTCATAAAAAGTATGAACCATTTTGGTTCAATAATATATCAGAATACTTTCTTCTGATTTCCTGAAAATTTGATTGCCCAGATCAGATTTATGGGTTAATATTTATATTATTTTTTCCAATACCTTTCCAACACCTACTTCCATGCTTAATTCTAAGTCTTGAACATAAAGTTATGGTTATTTGAAATTTGTCCATTAATTTTTCTGTTCACTCTTTAACTTGGTGTTATTTTGCGCTGTAATTATGCATTTTTTGCACCTACTCTATTGGATTTTTAGTAGGAGTTCAATTGGGTTTCTTTATATACATATTTTTGACAGTCTCTCCAAGTTTCACCTTTTTCTAGGTTCTGGGATGCTAGTTACAGCCTGTTGAAGTTCTAGGCCAATTCGTGTTTTTGGTCTAGAAGGCTACATGTACCTTCTTTTCCAACTTAAACATTTTTAACATGCCCAAAAATTTAATTCATCTCTAGTAATGTATTCTATGGTTCAATATATTTCCATTGATTGCTCCTGCACCTCAATCTAATTCCGGAGCAGAAATTTATGGCTCTTCGAAGTTAGTTGGGTATTGAAATTTACCCTCCATTGTTTGTCCTATAACTTCCTCATAAAAGCTTCGTTTAACGAATGGTTTACACCATTAGAAAGTTCTCTCCGAGATATTTCATTTGAGTTACAAAGACAAGGGGTACCTTGGTACACTCTATTCTCGTGGTTTTTAAGTAGCTAAAAACATTGTTAAGGGCCTAAAAAATGCGCTGCAAAAAGATGACCTTCAAACAGTATAAAATGTCGCAGAAATTCGTTGGTTTTCTATTGTTGTAGACCATCCAAATGACTTTGCACGCACAAATTTGAACCTGTACGCCCATATTTAGTATGTGCAACAACATCATAAGGTAGCACATGCTCCACACATTTTTAATCAATGTGGATCATTTATTTGTCATGCCAATAACTAGTGTGCACTACTTTTGTGTCGCGCACCAGTATCCACCGCGCACAATTTTGGTTCTTGCACTGATACCTTTTGCGCGCAATTTTTTGTGTTGCACGCTAAAATTTTGTGTGCATTTTACGCTATGCGCTGCACCATGCCAATGTTTACTATGCCCCCACCGTGCACCAGTACTCTGCGTGCACCATTAACTAAATTTTTGCGTGACAACATTCACCCACATTGCGCGCACACCAACAAAATTCCTCTACTACTCTGTCAATACTGCGCACACCACGCACGCCATTATTATGCGTGTGCACACCGTGTGCACCAGTATTACGCATGTGCCACTCAATCCGCACTATACAACACCAAATATAAGTGCGCAGACCCATGCACCAATATTTTTCCGCGTAGTGTCAAATTTAAGTGCGCACACCTACGGGCCAATATTTTTCTGCGCGGTGCCAAATTTTAGCACGTGCACCCGCACACCAATATTTTTCTGCGCAATGCCAAATTTTAGCGTGTGCGCTCGAACGCCAATATTTTTCTGCGCAGTGCCAAATTTTAGCGCGTGCACCTGCACACCAATATTTTTTCGTGCAACGCCAAATTTTAGTGTGTGCACCCGCACGCCAATATTTTTCCACATATCACGAGATTTTCATTGCACATCATACATTTTTATTGCACCCACCTGCACATTCATTTCTATGCGCATCAATTCCTCATGAATTCCGCTGTAGAAATTAGTGCATTTGCCTAACATTTTCCCAATTTTTACCGTAGACATTCTGCAACTATGAAATTTTTTCAATTTCACCCCGATAATACCAATTCAACCTCTGCAACAACAAATTGTCGTGGGTTGAAATTTCTGGAACGAATTTTTCCCAAACTCAATTCATGAATTGAGAATTTTAATCAACTAATCTCACTCCATCTTTCATGGCTTTACTGTAACTTCAAATTCGACCAATTCCAGGTTTGAATTTGCTAGAACAGATATTAAATCAAGAATATCTCACCACTTGGCCAAATTTTTCAATTTTCCCATGAATTTAACAACATAAATTGGGGCTTTTCCCCAATTCCATGCCATTGCTTCTAAATTTTACCATGGACACTTTGTAACTTGAAATTTGGCCACTTCGAAATCAATTCTCTATGAAATTTCACTTCAATTCGACTTTCTCGGCCCATCCAGGCTCAGTGTTGAAAACTTGAGCTTTGATACCATATTGTAACATCCCCAGAGTCCAACTAGGCTATGCCATGTAAACATTTTCGAACTGTATGCAAATTAAAACATGTACACATAGAAACTCTTGCAGAAATTTATATATATAAAACTTAAATAAGAAAAATACATTCTACAAATGCATAGACTCATACATAATGATAATAGAAATATACATGCAACACACAGAAGAATAACCCATAAAAATAAATGCATACATAATTAATAAAGAAACATATAAATTAACACACAATTGACACTTATCTTGGTAATAATATCACGAAATACGTGAAAAACTTCCACAACCCTCCCAACCTTACACCACACTGCTCATTACTCTTAATAGTGGGTCACCCCCGAGCTGGGACTAAACTCCACCCGGGTAAAGAGATTCCTAACTAGGATGATGTGTCACAGAAAATAGAAAATACTTCGTCACAAGTGCCACTCAAACTAACAAACTGCAATCCATCATTCCCCAGATGCCTGTCCCACCCCAGGAAGTGTTCCTCTTCTCTACCCAACAATCCCTTGGCTGCCCCACTTCCCTTCCAGGGCTTCAACAACAGGTTTGATAAGAAGTCTTGAAGCCCTGTAGTTGCAGTTTAACACCTTCAGAAATCAATTCCCAATAATTCTCTCACCTAGAGAGAAATTGCTCACGGGCCTGACAACCCGCCTCTTCAATATCCCATGGGCCTGACACCCCGTTTCTTTAGTCCATCTCCCAAGCTAACCAGGTACATATATAGGTATAGGTATGGTATTGGTTTAGGTATGGATACACGTACATGTATGGTACTGGTTCAGGTACAGATATATGTACATGGAGGTATGGAGGACATCTCAATGAGTGAGTGAAATGATGATGGAATCCTTTCCAAGTGAACTAAGTCTAAGCCATATGTATGCATGTTCCCAACTTGACACTTGTCATGTTGGGAGCTACTTTGGCCCACTTGTCCCCATCCTTAGAACTTAGGATAAAATAATTATCCATACTTTATACTTTAAGGAATATTAATATAATATTCCTTTTTGGCTTAAGCTCCGTAGCTTATCCCTTTTCCTTAACTTTTAGCCCCACCCTTTCCCTAACTAGTGGAGTTTACTCCCCCATACTCTTTTATCGTGGTCGGTTTGCACACAACAATGTATTTTATATTAATGATAAGACATATACAAAAATAGGCTCACTGGCCTTTAGCATCTAGGCTCTCTGGCCTAATAATCACATAAGCCTTCTGTCTTATAATAAATTGGCTCACCATCCTATAAAACACAACATATACACAAAGGCTCCCTGGCCTCAAAATCGTGCGTGCTTAAGTTTGTTGCGTGCAGTATCCTGGAATGTGCACACTTCATCATTTTACTGCGCAATACATGTGTGCACTATACCATGGAAGGTGCATACAAAAATGATATCAAACAACTCACTGGCTTAAGTACATTTGCATTTATATTTACAATTGGGTTCACACTAGGGGTATTACAACTGCGAAGAATATTTTATTTATTGAGTTATTATTAAATAGATCAATCCCCTTTTGTGGATTGATGATGTCAAGCTTTGTAAATTACCAAATCCCCTTTTGTGGATTGGTCAAACCCTAATTTTATGAGGCTAATTAAGAAGTCATCCCCTAGGGATAATTAAAGTGGTTTTAGCCACTAAGTGAAGAAGTTAGCCCTGCTTGGTGAAGGGACAAAACCCTAGTGCTCCTCAGCTTGTATAAATAAGAGAGGATAACTCCTCATTCTCACACTCACTCAAGTCACCCATCCAATGCACAAGTTTCAAGGAAGTTGTAGGTTCCAAAAGAAGAAGAAGAGAGAGAGACACATTTCTCAGTGTTGGATATTCTCTAGTGTTTTGTTTATTATCTTGGCATTGTATTGGCAATCTATATTAAGGAATGTTTTTCTCGGTTTTCTCCCCCATGAGGATTTCCCAGGATATATGTTGTGTACCTTATGATTGTGTTTCTTTTAATGATCCTTCTTATGCAATTATTATCTAGTAAATTGAAAAGAACTTAATAGCATGTTAAACCCTAAATAGTGGCTCATTACCCCTTAATTGGGGCATATTACATTAGTAATGTTATTTTATTTATGTCGAATTTAGTCCATTAGTTGTAATTATACCTCCTAGTCTCCTATATATACCAAAGAGACACTTTCATTTGGAATCATCTTGTAATTGAACATTTATGTGGGCATAAGGAGGTTGCCCCCTCGAAGAGGATTATTATCTTAATTTATCTCTTTTTCAAGGCGTTGAGTACTTATTCTGAGGTTTTTCTATGCTATATTGATATTTGGTTCCTAACATATGGTATCAGAGCTCAAGGTCTTGGGGTCTCGCTGCTACATCTGAGACACCTTGTAATTTTTGCTATAACTTTTTGTCTACAACGATTCAGAAGGAACAACTTTGAGGATATTTATTATATAGATCAAGGTACGTTGGGTTAAAATTTAAGCTCATGAGGACTTATACTTTCATAGATACATCTTTTCTAAGATAGGTTTCTGGAATCATCCTGAATTGAGTCATTGCGGAATTTTCGCTATAAACTTTTTCTGTAACGTTTCAGACCCTTAACTCTAGAGGTTATTCACAAACATTAGTAAGATATCTTTGGTAACAATTTAATCTTCTGGGTCATATTACATTTTTATATACACCCTGTGGAAGACATGGTATCTGAGTAGTCCTATTGACTAGTCTCAAGCAGGTGTTTTTGGTAAAACAATCATAACTTCTTCCTAGAGTATCAAAATTGTGTGAGACTAGTTTCATTGGATATTGGACAGATCGTAGTAGTTTTGGTACGACTTTCAGAATTTTATATCAATTATTTTGTGCAGGGCACACTATACAAGTGAGATCTCCTAGAAAGGAAAAAAATCAGTAAGTTGTGGGGAAGTTACCGTAAATTCTACTTGGCACATCCAATTTTCATCAAAATCATGGAATTGCAAAGAAGAAATATCAGAGACCTACAAAAAAGAAAATTTCATACTTATAAGGGACAAAATTTTGGAGATACAATAAAATGAATATTGTCTAGTAGAACCACCTCAAAATCAAGGTTTAAAGTGATACTTGGCCAACATGCCACCAAAAAAGGGAACTTTTACACCAAATAAGCCTCCAGACAATCCTACTTGGATTCTTGATGAAGGTGAAGAAATGAGTAGGGACATAAATGATTTACAAAAGAAGACATTAACAAAAGATGAACTACAAGAGATGGAAGCTAAGTTGGAGGCAAATATGGATGGTTTAAAAGAGGAGATCATGGAAGGATTGAAACATTTAGTAATAGAGAGGACACCTGAAAGTGAAAGTGTATCCCATGAAATTCATGATGAGGACACAAGGTGAATCAATGATGGAGAAACTCCAACTTTGGGTTGAAGACCAACCACGTTCCTAAGATCGATAAGAGGAAGTTTGATGGCAAGGACCCTATCACATGGATACTTCAGATGGAGCAATTCTTTGATCTACATAATGTGCCACATACACAAAAGGTACAAATTGCTTCTTTATATTTAGAACCCAATCAATTTGTATGGTATCGATGGATTTGTTTTCGCAAATCACTCGTCACTTGGACAATTTTCATGGAAGAAATGATAGCACACTATGAGGATACAAGGAACAATACTTTCTTTAGCCAATTGATAAATCTCAAGCAAAAGGGTTCAGTTACATAGCACATTGAGAACTTCCAAAGATTGAATATAAAGGTAA
>ML804496.1:384219-395168 GCA_009831015.1 Picea engelmannii | reverse complement strand
TGCTATATTGATATTTGGTTCTTAACATAGAAGCTCTAAATTTAAAACCAAGTGAATCACTTTGATACTTCTACTAAGGGCATCAACCACCCTATTTTATTTTCCTTTAATATGTTTGATTTCAAAATCAAACTCACTGAGGAGAGCCATCCACCTAGCTTGTCTAACATTGAGTTTTGGTTGATCAAACAAATATCTCAACCCACTATGGCCTATCATAAGAACAAATATTCTACCTAGGAGGTAATGCCTCCACATTTTTAAACCATGTACTATGGAAGCCAATTCCAAATCACGGGTCACATAATCGATTTCATGTTCATTCAATTTTCTAGATTCGTAGAAAATCACATGTCATTCTTGCATAAGGACTCCTCTGAGCCCTTCCTTGTAGGCATCTACACACACAAGGAATTCCTTGTTTGGGTCTGCAATCTTCAGCACAGGTGCATTGGTTAGAAGGTATTTCAGTTGTTGGAATCTCTCTTCACATTCTGATTTCCAAATGAATTTAACCCCATTTTTATGAAGGGAGGTGATTGGGAAACCAATATTGTAAAATCCCTTTATGAACATTCTATAGTATCCTTCTAGGCCCATAAAGGATTTGATATCAGATACATATTTTTGGGTAGGCCAATCCATAATGTATTAGATCTTGTCAAGATCAACTGCCACTCCTTAAAAAATAACATGGTCCAAAGTAATGGACTTGTTTTTGGAAAGCGTCACACTTACTAAACTTGGCATAGAGTTGATGTTCTCTTAGCACTTGAAGCACTAACTTGAGATGTTCTTCATGCTCTTCCATATTCTTAGAATATATTATGATATCATCAATGAAAACCAACATAAATATGTCTAAGAACTTACCAAGTACATTATTCTTAAGCACATAAAAGTGGTTGGTGCATTGGAAAGACCAAATGGAACCACCACAAATTCATAGTGCCCATATATTATCCTAAAGGATGTTTTGTGGATGTATTCATCCTTAATTCGTACTTGATGGTATCTAGACCTCAATTCAATCTTGGAGAAAATTGTAGCACCCCTTAATTGGTCAAAAAAGTCATTGATCCTTGACAAAGGATACTTATTCTTAATGGTCATCTTATTGAGTTGTCTATAGTCTATGCACAACGTGAGTGTTCCATCCTTTTTCTTCACAAACAAAGCAGATGCTCCCCAAGGAAACACACTAAGACAAATGTAAACTTTGTCCAACATCTCCTTTAGTTGTAGTTTGAGGTCAACTAGCTCTGGTGTACTCATTCTCTAGGGTGCTCTAGAGATTGGCATCGCTCATGGTACAAGTTCTATTGAAAAGTCAATATCTCTTCTTGGAGGTAGACCTGGTGCCTCTTTTGGAAACACATATTTATACTCTCTTAATATGGGATGGTCCTATAGGCTTGGTTTATTGTTCTCAACAGAGATCAACACTTGTATTCCATACAAACGACATCCTTTTCTGCAATACTTCCTCACTTGAAGGGATGATATTTGTCTCACTGAGACATGATTTTGAATTCCATGTAGGATTATTTTTCTCCCTTCTTCATCTTCACACTCCAAAGTTTTATTGTAGCAATCCAACTTGGTTTTATGGGTATCCAACCATTCCATGCCAATCATCAGGTCATAAGATCCTATAGGGAGCATGTATAGGGTTGTCTGGGTCGGTAATCCATTCATAATGAATTGGCATGTTGGTATAAGCTTCGTTACATTTCTTTTCATTCCAGTGGCTAGTTGTACCAACCATGATTTAACATGTTTTACTTGCTGCAATTTACATTTCTCAACAGTTTGAGGGGAAACATAGCTCAGATTAGAACCAAGGTCAATTAAAATGGAAACTAGATGGTTGGAAATCATACCTTCCATCTCCACCATTGAAGCTTGGCGGTTAGCTTGTCTATTATCCAGGGATGCATAATTTTGTGGCATGCTCCTAGCCACATCATTGACTATGGTAGCCTCCTGGATGTTGTAGACCCTCCTATTGTCTTGTTGCCTATGTGGGAAGTCCCTCAGTAGTTGTTATTCTCCACAACCCCAACATTTCAAAGGTTCTCTCTTTGTATTATCAGTCTTACCCAGGGCTTATACAAAGGGTTTATTATCACTTTGAGATGGAAAATTATGCTGATATACACTTTTAGTAGGAAGGATCGTCTAAGAGATTTTCCCATGATTATTAAATCTTCAGGATTTAAAACCCTTCTTATTGAATCCCAAATTACTTTTCTTCTTTATTCCTTAAGAGGTTTTGCCTTATTTTTTAATTGCTCATAGAAGTACCTTGTCTTCTGGATAATGTCTTCTAAAGTCTTTGGTTCATCAAATTCAATTATGTCCCGGAAGGACTGAGGCATTCCAATAATAAACCATTGCATCTTTACCTTTTCATCATTTATGTAGGGAAAATACCTCTTCAACTCAAAAAATTTGTTGATGTATTCATCTATTGTGAGTTGTGCTAGCTTGAGTTCACAAAACTCCTTGGTCTTCCCATCAAAGTATTTTTTAGACGGATACTTCTTCTTAAAGTATTTCCAAATTATTTCCATGACAAGTCCTTCTCATGGATTCCTTTCACATTCCTAAGCTCCTCCCATGAAATGGAGGCCTTTCCATTCAAGTTGAAAATGGATATTCGAGCCTTTAAGTTTTCAGAGTAGTCATGGACTCTAAAGTACTTCTTCAATCCAAGTAGCCAAAATTATGCTTCTTCCCCCTTTTTAATTTTTCCATCAAAATTGGGTGGTCTAGATTTCTTAAACTCTTTAGGGTCATGACTCTTGAAATGTTTCCTCTTCTTTCTTCTCCTATGAGAATGTGAACTAGTCTCACTACTAGAAAATTCCTTGGAGTTGTCAATTTCTTCACTAGAGGATTCTTCCGTTGAATGTTTCTTGGCCCCATGTTGGGATTTTTTTGATGTGCTCCTCATTGTGTGGCCACTTTTAGGACCATGCTTTTGTATCTCATGTGGACTTTGGGTTTTCGTAGTATGATGTATGTCCACATTACTATCTGCTGGTCCATGTTGCAACTGCCTTTGTATATCTGACAGGCTTTGCAGTAGGACTGCATTAATTTCATTTTTTTTTCCTGTTCTTGTATTATCCTTTCATTGTCATCCTTACAACTCTATAATTATTCCATGAGGCTTCTTACATTTTCAGCTAAATCTGGAGGGGTTTCCACCGCCCTCCTCTCATCAAATTCTTCTTCTCTATTGTGGGAGCTTTCCCCCAACTCATGGTGTGTCACAATTCTTTATGTTGTAGTTTTGTTGCTGTCCACTGACTGTTTGAGTGGCGATAAAACATTTTATGTTAGTTAATTATCTACTAGTTTATGAAAATCACATACAATTTGTAACGTGAAGTCGGCTTCATTATTTGGAACACTAGCAACACACATTTCAGATTTTTAAAACATATAACAAATACATAAATATTTGTTCCTCTTTTCAGTAGTGGTTTAAATAAGATTCTTATGAATGGGGTAAGATAGGGTGTTACCCCTTAAAAGTTATCTAATAAAATTTTATGCGACTCGTTCATGAGCCCAAGTAGGCCAAGTGTTGTTCCCATCTCTGATACCACTCTCTCACACACCTGACCCCTAAGTAACTTTTTAAAGGATGGCGTATAATTTTTTCACTTAACCTAATACCCGTGACCCAATAATTATTGAAGTCTTTAGTTTCTGTTTTCCCTCTTAGAAGTAGTTTAACACTAACTCAATAAATTACTCATATGATAATTATGAGTAATTATATTATAACAAAATGAGGATAATTTCTCCATAATATACTTAAGTTGATTAACCTTAATTAAGGTATATAATTCAATTCCTCCATGCTGCATTTTCACGTAATTTAACACACACACACACACACACACATATTTACTGGGAAAAATGATTAACTATATTCAACCACAAATTATCATTTTATTTATTATATTATAATACAATTATATTTAATTATATTATAATAAGATTAATTTATATCAAAGGAGCACTTAGGATTATCAATACCCATTAATACCTAAGCCTCTGGAATTCGACGAAATTCCACATCAGGATTTTAAGAACCAAAATCTCCCGAATGTCGGAGTTCCGGAGAGGGTCCCACTCATATTGTGCCTTTATAATTGATTCCACTTAACGTTTATTATAATTTTGGGATATGGGAAAAATAGGTTTGGACTTCGGCTATTTTTCTCCTACGCTTTATCTTCCCCAGCATCCCAGAGTCCCGAAGTTCCGAACTCCCAGAGCCCCAAACTCCCGAAGGGTCCATGCTTACATGTGACTTCACATTAGACATTAAATTAAAAAGGGTAAAGAGGGTTTGTACTTTATTACATGCCAATATCACAACAACTCATTTAAAATACATAATATTATATTACATCTTTTTGGATATTGCACCCAGGTTTAGAAGATCTCCAATACTTTATTAATATTTGAAATAAGGGAGAGAGAGAGAAATTTAGGTCAACCCCCTTCGGCTCTCCACCACATTCCTTATAATTCAATATCCCAGATCCCCAGAGTCCCGATGCTCTGAAGTGACCCCACTGGAACACATTACCACACCATTTAATATTCAAAGGAGTTGGATTCATTTATGTGTAATCAATTTAATGAACCTTAAAACAATATAATATATTATTTTATATTCCTCAAAAATTACGCCCAGGTTTTAAAATTCTCCAATATTATATTTAATGATTGAAGAGAGAGAGAGTGTTCTCCGAGTCAATCTCCTTTGGTTCTCCAACACCTCCTCTATATTCAAATCTCCTGGAGCCCCAGAGTCCCGAAACCCTGAAGTGGCCCCACTTATGCACGTTTCCACATTATTTAATATTTAGAAATGGATGTTTGTTGAGCCTATTTTTTGTCACCTCCAATTGCCTTATATTGTCCCATATCCTAACCTATTTTTCCATAGACACATGACTAATCCACCTATTCTCTTCATTGTTACATCCCTTAGCTACTTCTACAAGTACATGAGGTAATATTCATTTAGTCATGAATTGTGTGGTTTATTAATGGTTAGAATTGAATAATTAATGTTCAAATGCTTTCTAATTACTTTGATTAATTTAAGCATCTTCATGACCAAATAGCTCCATCCGGTACTACCACTAGTATGGTACTGCAACAACTGCTTGATCTGGTACTCTGCCTGATCCGGTACCAATACTCCTCCTGATCCGGTACTCTGCAGTGATATGGTACCACTACTCTGTGCCTCTTCCAGTACCAGCTTTGCGCCTCTTTCGGTACCATCTCTGTGCATCTTTCAGTACCAACTCCATCCATGTTGGCATCCCTACATGTTTTTTCTATTTGAAACGCCAAACGACACTTCTTGTAGTTGCCTTCACCTCGTCCTGTAAATATTACCATTTGGGGATGATTACTGGATTACAAAAGATGTTCTTTTATTCTCTAAGATTTGTGTTTTCGTTGTTGTTTCATGTTTGATTCATGACTGAAAGCATGAATCAAACATGAGAACTTAGTTTGTATTATATCCCTATTTAAAGCATGTTTTTAAAAAGTCATGGTGCTTACATCTACTTCATATTTCATACTTGAATGATTTTCCTTTTGAGTTTATTGAATGTTGATACAATACCTATGTTGATTTGCATTTGAATTGTAAAATTATTTATTTGAATCCTTTGTAAATCGACTATAGTCATTGCTAGACATTGAAATTAAATGCACTAGAATCGTATCCTGTACTTGGTCTTTGGCTGGTAGAATGAATTGACAGGATTTTCATTATGAGTCGAGGGTTTGTGTTGTGCTCTGTACTCGAGGATTTCATTACTAGAAGCGCTCAAACTTCATGACCGAAACCTTGGTGTTTATACTATGATCATGTAGGGGTTTTGTTTGGTTTCTTTTCATTTTATTCACTCAGATTTGTTTCTTCTGCTCCTGCCATCTAAACCCACAACTAGTTTGAGTCGCCCTTGTTACTGTCTGTTCATTTTCTTAATGGCTCATGTTGTATGAATAGAGCCGAATGGATCTCAAGTGTTGTTGTCTCATGATGATGTTGTCGAGGATTTGAAAGGCCAGGGATGGGAAACCTTTATCAAAAGTTTCGAAGGGTATAACCTTCGCGTGGCTAAAGAATTCGCACAAACATTCGATGGCTATAGGGAAAAAGTTGGAGACATTCAGTTGGAGGTGGCTAAGGAGTTTATCAGTGACTCCATAGGACTTCCATGCACTGGTCAAAAGTGGTTCAAGAATTCAAAAATCGAAGAAGTGCCCTGGGGCCTTTTCATGACCTCCAGAAAGATTGATTGTTGTGAGAGAGGTATTCCTGTTTCTTTTCTTAAGGTTAGATGGCATGGTCTCTTGTCAGTTCTTAAATAGTTTGTGACCTACGAGGGCCATTTTGTCCTAGTATTTATTTATCATGTGTCGTTGCTTATGCACTTTATAGGTTTTCCTTTGAATGTGTCGTTTTATTTGTTGAGGAGTCTGTACAAGATGTCGAAGAGGTATAAAAAATAGAGCTTTGAGTCTTGTCTCTTTCTCCATGGTTTAATTAAAATGATTTTGGTTGATCGTTTGACAACCCTGGGTGATGACTGGGATGGGTTCTTAAACTGAAATGGATTTGCAACAATCTTTCCTATAGAAACCATTGTTGTGGGTGGACCACTGATAGGGAAATCGTTTGATTGTTCAAGTAATAGGCCAGGATTTCTGAAGGAGAGCCCTCATGGCGAGGAATCACCCGATCAATTTTTACATGGGCAACATGATGTTGGTTCTGAGTCAAATGAAACCCCTGTGCATGAATTAGTTTTCGGCCCTAAAGCCACTATAAAAAACAATAGCAAAAAACCTCACAAACAGTCAAAACAAAAGCATGCAACGTTAGGGTTTTCAAAATAAAAGGGTTGGTGAGCTGATCTCAAGAATTTTGAGGAATAGATATAAGCCTCATTTGACCTTGATTGACCCAATCGAGGTCAAGGAGGATTCAGATCCCGAAATTGAAATTTTTCTCGCAGAAGAAGATCCAGATTGTCATAAATCGGATCCTATTCAGCCATACGACTTTGTTAATAATCCTCCACCATGTCTCAAGGGTAGCAAGGAATTTACTAGTATTAACCTTGTTTAAGGGCTGGAAACAGGTACTATTGATATTTTTACACCCAACTATATGCTCCCTCGACAAATCTCTCCTTCTATGCATTACGAGGTGTGCTTGCATTAGATTGAACGATACTATAGTGATATCCCCATTTTACAAGCAAGAATTAAAGCGCTCACAAACCACAATGAATTACTCATAAAATAAATTCTTGACCTCAAAGAAAACGAACAGAGACAAGCCAAGCGTCTTAAGAAGACATGCAACATTGTGATAAAGAATGCAGATAGTGTGAATTCCATAATCAATTCCGAGCTCTCTTGATCCATGTTTAGTTATTTCTTAAATGGTAAAATGGTCTTTTCCCTCTTATTACAGTCATGTTATTTTTTGAATCAAATCAGTTAAACTTAGATTTATTTTACCAATATAAGACTGGCTACAGAATCGAGAGATTTTGTAGCCAAGTCATTTTCATATAAAATTTAGTAATTAGTTGTTAATAAATTATCTAACTTGTTCCTATTTTGTTTTTCAGGACATGGTACATATAATGTTGATTTTATGAGGTGGAACATGTTCGATTTAGATGATTAGTATCTCCTTTTTGTTTATTTTGTAAATAAGAATTTTTTTTTATAAATTTCTGAAGATACAACTTGATCATGAGTGGCTGTAGTCCCTCCATATTTGTAATAGTTTCATCTTATGGGATCTGATCCTATCTTGGGAGATAGGAAGTTGAGATTTCAAAAACTCTTTAAATACTCTCTATTTTGTAAATGAAAGGCATCTTGGCCTAGAACCAAAGATGGACAAATGATTTCCCAAGACTTAATGAAACAACGTACAACATTTTGGCTTTAGTCCTTTTCCAACCTCTTTGCTCAAGTAATCTGCACTGATTATTCTTCAATGGAATCTCACTTATGAGATCATAAGTTTCACATCTCCAATGTTTTCTTTTAATACCACTTATAGGATCATAAGTTTGGTATCAATCTCTAGTGTGTCTTTCACCATGAGGAGGCCTCCTTATATAATCTTGGAGAGGCCCAACCACTTGAGAGATATTTGGGATAAGTTAAGGATTCTTCTCCTTCAGTTGAGGATCTTCCCTAAGATCATGCCTTGACCTTCTATTCGAATCCAACCACCTTCAAAAATTGAGGGGATTCTTCCTTGTTTTATCTCAACAAACCAAAAATCTTCTCAAAAAAGGTAGAGCTACCCCAAAAGGGTACACATAGAGTTTGAAAACTCCCCCAAAGAGGCACAGGAAGCACTGGCACTCCATGACAGTGGGTAGGAGAGCGCTACCCTCCAAAATCTATTTTTGAGTGGTTTTTCCAGTGGAAAAAGGCTTGTATTCCTTTTCAACTGATTTCTCTTCTTCAAAACTAGTCTTTGAGGTGTCTTAAATGTCCTTGTGATGTCATTAAAGGCACGACATGGGAAATATGACAGTATAATTTTTGTGACACTTGCAACACTTGTGGTCAAGATGCGACACTTGCAGACAATATGCGACACTATTGAAGTGAGTAATTTTGATGTGTAACAGATTGCCCCCCAAAGTACGAAGTTAGAAGATGTGATGACTGAAGTACTTTGTAGACTTTTTCGAGCAAGGGTATGGATGCAGAGAGGCTAGAAAAATATGCACACAACCATCAAACAAATATTATGACATGTTTCAAACCCAAGGCAGGCATACCTATGCTTGAGTGATAAAGACATTTTAGGTATGGCCACCATAAAATACACTGCAGATCCATAATTATATTGACAAAATGGTATAGCCACTGAAGATAAAATGTGGATCTATACTCCTATGAAATGAACTGATCATAGCCACGAAGAATACACAGTGGATCTATGAGATGACAAGACATAGCCATGACCAATACAAAGTGGATGTATGTAACAGTATATGTGTCATAGTTCAAAAGAACTCCTTCGAAACTTGGGCAAAGTACATATAAGAGTGATGACTCAACCCAGGGTCTTCTTACCGATCCCGATGTAGTACGAATATAACCATGTGAATAGATGTCCTGATGTTGAACATGGAAGAAATCACTTGATTACCAATGAATGATGTAAACCGTTAACACGCGCGAGGGAGATCACCATTGATGTCAATGATTCCCAAGGTACTCTAGTACATTCCAACGAATGTGAATGGATGAGATAAATTCAAACATCCATGGAATCATTCGATCAGAGGTCAATGATGTAAACCCACTGTCGGACGTGAGGAGGACTTCCATTGAGGCATGCAGGTCCCAAGGTACTAACTGGTTTCTAAGTCTAGTTCCTGGATAATGTGTTGAAGTCGATAGGAATAGACTTGTCGAAGGAGGGCCTTGATGTATCCCCCATCAACGACATGAAACTGACACAAATATGTAATTGGTAGATCAAATGGACATGGAATGACATGGGTATTGAAACAAGATATTTGTGCTGGCTGACTCTCGAGGCAGATACTTCCCTTGAACACTGAGGCACAACAATAGAAAATTGACATGGACCAAAACTTGATGATGCAGTGGATGCTGTGACTTTCTTCAGGTGACCCAAAGGAGTAAAAGAAACTCATAGGATTGGCTCAGTGCAGAGGTTCAGCGGATTAAAATGCGTGCAAAGACAAAGTGTCGTGTTCAAGGGAGACTATAAGAGTTACTGGTAGTGTTCTAAAAAACTGCTTGATTTGCTTCTTTCAATTTTTCCCCCATCTAGATAGACGAGTACCTCTTTTTAATTTAACGAGCTCGAGGAGGGTACCACATGCTCGATATGACTCACCTTCAGTAAGTCCCTCTTCCTTTGTTTAGCGAACTGGAAGAAGTAAGGTTTCGGTCTCGTATGGGCCCTTCAATGTATGATTGTTTAACAAGTCCAGAGAAGATAAACTCAGTGGTTTTTCATATTTAGAGAGTCTGAAAACAACTTAAAGATGACTCCAATGTTGTCCTTTTTCATAATGTTAGTCTTGCGAGGCCGAAAAAGAGATAAATTATCACTCAAAAGACGCCCTTTCAAACCTTTTAATGAGTGGGAAAGGAAGCAAGATCACTCGACAATATTTTCATGTTTAGAGAGTCTGAAAAGAGCTTAAAGATGACTCCAAGGGGTTCCTTTTTCTTATATCCATGCGAGTCCGAAAAATAGATAAAAGGTTGCTCAGTTGCATTCTCATGTATTTACGAGCACAAGAAAGAACAAATAATAATCTCGGTATGCCCCCATCTTGAAAGCTAGTGGCTTAGTTCCAGAATGATCATCAAAGGCTAGAGACATGCCCCTCAAAATTAAATTCATTCACCAACTTTGAGGTTGTCACCAATTTCTCGACTAGATGGAGAAAAAAGGATAAGGGTGGATGAAATGAAGGTTCAAATACGAGACCTAACAAAACACTCGACTCGATAAGAGAGGTGACTATTTCATTTTTTAACGAGCTTGACACAGGAAACTAACTATGCTCAGGGCTCCGGGTTCAACCCCCAGATTTGTGTTTCATTTTTTAACGAGCTTACTACAAAGAGGAAAACTATGCTCATATTTTGTTTCATTTTTTAATGAGCTTGATACAGAGAAGAGAAACTATGCTCGTGACCTCTCCTTGATCATGGCTTCTGTTGGTCCCCGGTTTTGACCATGTTCTTTGCCCATACTACATACCATTGACCTCCAACTATATGCCAGTACCACCCTTTTTGACCTCCTTTTGATATAATCAACCTCCCTTTACCATTCAAAGGGGTCACCTAAGGTATCT
>ML804496.1:319054-334499 GCA_009831015.1 Picea engelmannii | reverse complement strand
GAATATTGTAGCAAGGAGTTTCATGATTACTATTCATACCATGGGATTTGTAGAGAGAAAATAGTTCCAGTAACACCACAAGAAAACGATGTTTCAGAAAGGATAAACATGACAATCATGGAGTGTGAAAGGAGTATGATATTGCATGCTATGTTTCCCTTATATTTTTGGGAAGATCTTGTAAATATTGTTTTTTACTTAATAAACATAGGACCTTCAATATATTTGTATGGTGGAATTCCAGAGGAGGCCTGGACAAGTAAAAAGGTAAACTATTCTTTTTTCAAGACTTTCGGTTGTGAAGCATTTGTTCATATTGATAAAGAAAATAGAACAAATCTTGAGGCGAAATCCAAGAAGTGTACCTTTATTGGATACGATGTTAATTATTTTGGTTATCTCTTATGGGATTATGAAAATAAAAAAATAATTAGGAGTAGCAATGTCATTTTCAATGAGAAGGTCATGTACAAAGATCAGTTGGAGGGGAAGAAACAAGAAAAATAAAAACCATAATATACAGTGCTTGATGAGATCACTGAAAAAGAAATTCCAAGGTACTAGAAAATAAAAGTGTACAAAAATAGGAGAAACAAGTACCTCAAAATCCTACAAGTGTTGTTATAATATCTACCAGGTTAAGTACACCCCCTGAACGATACTCTCCTTCATTGTATTATTTATTTTAGATTGATTTTGGTGAACCAAAATGTTATGAAGAGACAATGCAGGTAGACACTAAAAAGAAGTGGGAGCAAGGCATGAAAGAGGAAATGGACTTCTTGGTAAATAACTAGACTTGGGACTTGGTTTAGTTTATCGCAGGAAAAAGAGCATTGTAGACTAAATGGGTTTACAAGATGAAGGAAGAAGATGGAGGAAAAGGGTGGTACAAGGCTATACTTGTTGTAAATGGTTTTGTACAAAAGAAAGGTATATATTTTGATGAAATATTTTCTCCTGTTGTTAAGATGACTTCAATTAAGACTATTTTAAGTCTTGTGGCGGTAGAAGATTTTCATCTTGAACAATTAGATGTAAAAACAATTTTTCTCCATGGGTTTTTGGAGGAAGATATTTGTATGCAACAACCACGGGGGTATGGGGTCAAAGGGAAAGAAAATTTGGTATGAAGGTTGAACAAGATCTTGTATGGCCTAAAGCAAGATCCAAGGTAGTGGTATTTGAAGTTTGATAGGTTTATGACAGAACAAGGTTATAGTACATGTCATTCTGATCACTATGTTTATTTTAAAAGGATAGAAAATGGAAGTTATATTATATTTCTATTGTATGTAGATGAAATGCTTGTTGCAAGGTCTAATATGGAGGATATAAATGTGCTTAAAAAGAAATTATCTAATTCATTTATGATGAAGGATTCAGGTGCTGCAAAAAAAATACTTGGTATGAGAATAACAAGAGACAAGAAAAATCAAAAATTGACATTATCTCAGGGTGAGTACATAGAGAAGGTGTTGGAGAGGTTTAGAATGCAAAATACAAAACCAGTTAGTACACCTTTGGACAACCATTTCAAATTAATGAAGGAAATGTGTCCCAATACATAGGAGGAGATATAATACATGTCCTGGTCCCTTATTCATCAACAATTGGCAGCTTGATGTATGTGATGGTTTGTACAAGACCAGATATCACACATGCAGTGGGAGTTGTGAGTAGGTATCTGAACAATCCAAGTAAAGAACATTGGGAGGAAGTGAAGTGGATTCTTGGGTATTTGAAAGGTACTCCTACTCATGCATTATCTTTTTAAGGTTCAGACACTTCTCTACAGGGATATGTTGATTCAAATATGGAAGGTGATAAATATTTCAGGATGAGCACGATGGGTTTTTACTATAGGTGGAACAACAGTAAGTTGGATTTTGAAACTGCAAAAGGTTGTTTCACTTTCAACAACATAAGCAGAGTATGTTTCTTATACAGAGGCTAGTAAAGAAATGATTTGGTTATAGAGGTTTATGGAGGAATTGGAAAATAAGAAAGAGAATAGTAGGTTGTACTATGGCAGTGAGAGTGCCATTCATCTTGCAAAGAACTCAACCTTCCATTCAAATACTAAGAATATATAGCTCAAGTACCATTTCATATGATACATCTTGGAAGATGGACATTTGAAGTTGGAAAAGATACACACTAGCCAAAATCTTGCAGACATGTTAACAAAGGGAGTAACCAGGGAGAAAATGAGTTCTTTCTCAATTTCAGTTGGTCTTCAAGCATGAAGGTGAAGATGATAAATTTTCCAGGTCCAAGAAGGATCATAGTCCAACAGATAGAACATCAATGGAGTTGTTGAGATAAATATCCAAGTGGGATATTGTTGGTTGTGGAGCCTGATTATCTTCCTCATTTAGAGGTATTTGTTTTCATCCATGTTTATACCCTATGAATATTGTACACCCTTCCATGCAGAGGTTTGCAGGGGGGTATTTCCCTCGAAGTAAAAATTTCCTTGTAAATGTATATTGTAATTTCATAGTAAATATGGACCGTTCATTATAAGGTCGCGGATCTGACAACATAAGTTATGTTAGGGTTTTTTCCCTAGAAGGAAACCCTCTTTTATGAGGGAAATGTATTGCGGCTATGTATCATTGTGAATATTGTATTATGAGAGAGGATATTATGAGATAAAGAAGACGAATTTACAGCGGCTGTGTTGTAGGTTGTATCCCTTCATTTGTTGGATAATAATAAAAGAAGGACCTAGCAAATTCTCTAGTGGACATAGCCCACATTGGGTGAACCACGTATATTTGTGTCTCTATTGTATTTGTATATTTTGTGTTTTATTTCCGCATTTGTCTTGTTTTATTTCTCCGCGATCTTGTTTTTTCTCATGGACCATATTTAATAATTGACAAAGAAGTAATAGAATATAGGGATAAAATGGGCATGGAAAGGAGGCGATCGGACGAATCAAGCGTCACCAAATTGGTGTTGAAATTAGCAGGTAGTAGGGATGCCAAGTATCAAAGGACATTAATTAAGAGAGTTTAATTTGAAGATAAAATACCTTGCGAGATAGGAAATTGAGTTCTGACCTAATGAAGTAGATTTTCGCACACAAAATAACATTGCTCGTTCTAGTGAAGATCCAATTGAGATCATGCATTCAATCATGATGGTGAAACTTGGGGAAGGGTGAGAGGATGCAAGAGTCTCAAAAATGTTTCAAGAAGGTAAGATCAACCACTCTTTTCATCAATTTAATTATTGAATTTTCAAAAATATTGGTCTCTTCGAGACAATCCTCTCCATAGAGGTTAATTATCCTGGTGTGCATATTTCCACAATTAATCATAATGTATGAGCTTGATTTTTTTGGAAAGTACTTTGTCAAAAATCCACTTCATCGGGTCAGAAATCAATCGCCTATCTCACAAGGTATTTAATATTCACATTAAAATATCTTCATTTATGTCCTTTAATACTTGGTCTATGAGTGACATCAATCACCTATCTCGCAAGGTATTTAATCTTCACAATAAAATATCTTCATTAATGTCCTTTGATACTTGGTCTATGATTGACCATAGATCTTGTTGATGTTACGGTAGCTACAGAAGGTATTAAAATCCACATGTAACCTTTGACTAGAATGGAATATTCCAAAAACAAGGGAAACCCTAAAGAGATGTGTGAAAACCCTAGAAGACAAGTTGGCCTAGAAGAATAAATAATGTTAGAATATTATTTTCCAAAAAGACAAGTCGACTTCATAGGAAAAGGATAAACATAAAATATAATTACCAGAAAGTCAGGTCATCCTAGACAAAAAATTCACTCGATAGATTAATATAAATAGAGGACATTTTATCTCATTTGTACACCCATTCAAAGCTCAAGTCTTTTGGAGAGATACAATTGTTGTTGCAAGGAGGAATAAGGGTGTATGCTCATATATTGATCTTGGTTTCTCTCTAAGTGATATTCTTGGTGATATTCTTGGCAAAACTCTTGGTGATATTCTTGGTGATATTCTTGGTGAAACTCTTGGTGATATTCTTGTTAATAATCTTAGTGATATTCTTGCTAAGGATGGCACAAGTTTGAGAGAGCATTGCAGCTACAACTTCTACAGTTGTGTATGGTACTTGTTCTGTGGATATGGAGACTCTCTCTCTTGTGTGCTACCCTTGGAGAATTAGCACTCTACTTTTCTTGATTTGTTGTTGTATTTAACAACTAGGGTTTATCTGTTGGTTCTAGTATGGATTTTTGAAATAATTATGTCAAAGGTTAAGATGCTTGAGGGTGGCTTCATACCTATGGATGGGTAACAATAGAGATATTATATATGGTGAAAACTATCACATAAATTATTTTAACAAGTTATGGGCCCACACTATCTTCATATATTCTAACCACTAGGAGGTAGATTGGGAAGTTCATTTTTAAGATCGTTATAGTGCCAGTTGCAATTACAATTGCAGTCAGGTTTTGCAGTGGCAAAAAACCCTAACCCATTTGTTTGGGAACCTAAAGTGAAGTGATTTGCATATTTATTTGACATCCTAGTGCACGCTAGCCTAGCTCACCTCTTGGAACCCTCAACTAGCAAAAATTCTAGGTTTGAGTTTTTCGTCAAAGTCAAAAGTTGATTGGTCAAAGTCAAAGTCAAAGGTTGACTTCTGGTCAAATTGACTTTGTGGTCAAAATTGAAATTTCAGAGTTTCTAGCTCATTTTAATCATTGAACCTTATGATTCAATTTCTAATCTCTTCTTGTCAATATGGTGTCTAGTTTTGGATTAGAAAGACAAGTTGGACGATGCTACAAATATTTCAAAGGTATGCACTTGTATATTCTTTTCAAGTTATATCATCTAAAAAAAGCATGAGTATGTTTGCAGGGAATGTACTAGAGGCCTTTTCCAACCAATAATATTAGATTTAGTACATTCAAAGCAACATACACACTCTCCATAGTAGTTGATTCTTAATGTTCCAGGTTTGATTAAATTGATAAGTGTCTAATTTTCACATATCAAGATTGACAGTTGCTACATTACCAATTGTGAAAGAAGTCTTTGGAAGGTTATATTACTTCTAGATGTAATGAATACTTGATGGAATGTGAATATTATTGATATGGATTCTTATTGTACTTGTTTTCAAAATGAACTAACATCTCCTCTAGAGATATATTTCTTATTTTTATCTTAGGAAGTCCACCTTGATCATACTAAGTTGATCATCATGAAATTGTTATTCATTCTTATTACCATAGATATGTTCTTATAAAAATTCTATTATACTGGAAATAATTTTATTGTTCTTGTCTCGGGAAGGTTATATTACAAGATTTCATGGAGGCTACCATGGATATGTATTTGTTTGTTCCAAATACATTACTATGGAGGAATGATTGATCACAACACTAGAAGAGTATTGAAGAATGTTGTCTACTATTTTCCTTTGTTATTGTTCTTGTTCTAGGAGGGTCACAAGTGATAACTCTAGGAGGGAGCTATAGTGATAGTTACAAGCATGGAGAAGATGACTTCATCATTGGTGAAGTAGGTGGTCTCACCAAGTATCAATTATAAATGAAGCATAGAAAGAAAGAAGTCAAAACTATATTCCAATTACATAACCGTAGACTATTGAAGAAGCAGTCAAGCAGAAAGAATAGAAGGAATTTGTGAGGGAAGAATATCAATCAAGAAAAATGATGTATGGTAAATTGTGCCTAAATGGATTTACAAGATAAAACATGCAGTGGATAGAAGTATCGATAAATACAAGGAAAGATTTGTGACTAGAGGATTCTCTCAACATGAGGGAGAATATTACAATGAGACATTACTCCGGTTTCCAGATATACATCTATTAGAACCATCATATCTCTAGTAGCATCAATGGGTTGGAGTTTACATCAGATGGATGTAAATACCTTCTTTCTCAATGGAGTGATTGAGGAAGAAGTATACATAGATAAACCTTAAGGTTTTGAGGTACACCCAAGAGAAACCCATGTATGCAGATTGAAGAAGGCCTTGTATGGACTCAAGCAAGCTCCAAGAGTTTGGTATGCATGCATTAATAGCTACTTAACAAGAATTGGATTTTCCAAGAGTCATGTTGATCCAAATCTCTATTACAAAGTTGTGAATAATGCACTTGGGATTCTATTGTTATATGATTTGTGCATAGCCTCTCATTATTCAATGTAAGAAGGGGATAGCCACTGATATTGATATGAAGGATATTGGTCTCATGAACTACTATTTTGGATTAGAAGTATGGCATAAGCGGGGTGAAGTATTCCTAGGAAAAGGGAAGTATATTGTAAATATCCTTCAGAAGTTTGTGATGATGGATTGCAAATCCATGGCAACTCTCATGGTAATATATTTGATGAAGTTGAGAGACTTTGATTCTAATCTAGTAGACTCATCCTTGTACAGGAAGTTGATTGGCTCCTTGATGTACTTGGTGAATACTATGCCGAGAATTTTCTTTGTTGTGAACATGTTGAGCCAGTTCCAAGTGGAACCTAGACAAGAGAATTGGATAGCTGTAAAGAATATATTGAGATATATTCATGGGAAATAACTTATCGTTTGAGATATGCCTCAAAAAATGATGTACAACTGCATGGATTTACTAATTCATATTGTTCATGGAGTGCGGATGACAGAATTGGTACTTCTGGTATGTGTTTTAGTTTGGGATCTACTATGATATCGTGAGCTAGAAGAAAACATAAGTTTGTTGCACTCAACACTACAAACGAAGAGTATATTGCAACTTTTGATGCTTGTACATAAGCAATGTGGCTCCATAAGATGGTTTTTGGAATGTTTGATCATGTTTTTCATTTGACCATGATATATTGTGATAACTAGAGCTATCTAAAGGTATCATAGAATTCGATGTTCCATGACAAGTTGAAGCACATTGATATCAAGTACCATTTTCTCTGTGATAAAGTCTAGAGGGGAGAAGTGGTTCTCCAGTATATCTCCATTGATGAGCATACAACTGATATTTTGACGAAGCCTCTGTTCAAGATAAAGTTTGCATACTTGAGAGACAAGTTGGGGCTCGTGGAGATCACTCCCTTGGTTGAAAGGGAGGAGATTACTTCCTCGGTTGGGAAGGAGCATTGATATGTGACATCATGGACTACCAGTGAGCTACAGATTTGTATCACGATAGTACAAGTCAGAGATGTTTATACAACTTAGAGATGATTATTTCATCATGCTAGATATGATCATCGTAGTACAACTTAGATATGATATAGATGGTTGGAGTTGTTGATACAATGGCCTGAGGAGCATTGTGCTAGTACATCTTAGAGATGGACATACAACTTAGATCTGATGTATTAGCATCATGCTATTTATGTTCATGTTATTACATATTAGAGACAAAGTTGGTGAGTCGCATCATGCTAGATATGGACATGCAAGTACAAATTAGATGTGACATACAACTTAGATATGATGTATTGACATCATGCTAGATATGTCATTCTAGTATGGCTTAGAGATGACCATACAACATAGATATGATGCAGGGGCTTGTGTCATGCTAGATATGATCATGCAAGTACAACTTATAGGTGGCATATAACTTCGATATGATGTATTGACATCATGCTAGATATTTCATGCTAGTACGACTTAGAGATTATCATACAAATTAGATATGACACAGTGAGAAACTGATCTACATCATGTGAGTACATCTTATATGTGGCATACAGATTAGATATGATGCATTGGAATCATGCTAGATATGTCATGCTACTACGACTTAGAGATGACGTAGTTGATACTCTAGATCATGCCATTACAACTTAGATATGATGCATTCACATTATGATAGTACGGCTTAGAGGTGATGCATAATATCACATTGTTGATGCCGGATGATATCATATGATATGATTTGATTGTTGTGGAGACTATATATCTTTGGAAAATATATGTATGCTATTGTGGTGGATGTAATCCACTGGTAGTGATTGTGTGTCACTAGTTAGTAGTTGTGTGCTACTAGGAGTGGTTGTGTAGCATTGGGAAGTAGTTGTGTACTATTGTGGATAGACATAGTTATGTTATATTGGATGGAATTATTTCCATGGAGACTATCACTAGTCTTGGAGATGATTTCCAGCTTGATGGATATTCATTGTGTTGGTGGACAGGCATTCTCCAGGCGGAGAATGTTCTAGGAAGAATAGATTGTTGGTGGATAAAAATTATCCCTATGGAGAATGGTCGAGGTAGAAATATTACTGACATATCATGGGATGGTATTTTCCTAAGAAAACAATTGTAGCCTGATTAATAAAATGGTTTAGGATTAATATTCTCCTAAGGCGCAGTTATTGGACCAATTAGGTTGAATATTATTCCCCTTAATGACATGGCATCCCGATTAGGGTGGTTGATACAAGACTGATATTTTCTAAGGCATATGGGTAGAGATTGATCTCTATGGTACATATGACTAGATTAGAAAATAGTCTGAGACTGACATTACTATAGGAATGGTCTCTGTATCCCATGGCATGGATTTAAACATCTGGGAGGAATAACATTCTTCTAGGATGTAGGTCTATATTAGAAGAATGGTCCTTGTATCCCATTTCGAGGCTTTCAACATCTATTGGGACAACTATTCTTCTAGGATGTATGTCTGGATTAGAAGAATGGTCCTTGCATCACTATGTTGAGTGTGTGACTCATGTGAGACACTTTTTTGAGTGCGATGAGTTCAACACATGACTTATTCAACATCATGCCTGATTACTAAGATGGAGTATGGCCTCGAGAGATGATGCAAACGATGATGTATGTTGATGCCAAGATGCTATCAGACGATACTGATAGTGATGGTCATGCTCATGAGTTGATCTGCGTGACCATGAGATAGCCTATGTGGCTATGATGATTCTACCGGAAGAATGGTCTATGTGTTCTCAAGACCATTACCGTTAATACCTCCCTAGATAGGAGGGAGTGGTGATGTTAGGATAGTTGTGGGAGATATTAACCTCCACGTGTAACATTTGATTAGAATGGAATAATTCTAAAGCAGGGGAAACCCTAAATAGATGTGTGAAAACCATAGAAGACAAGTCAACCTAGAAGAATAAATAATATTAAAATATTGTCTTCCAGAAAGACAAGTCGGCTTCACAAGAAAAAGATAAACATAAAATATAATTACCATAAATTCACGTCGTCCCAACTAGAAAAGTCACTAGACAAATTAATATAAATAGAGGAAGTTTAGCTCATTTGTACATCGCATCATAGTGAAATTCTTGTGGAGAGTTGTAGTTGTAGCTGCAACTACAACTGGAAGGAGGAATACGGGCGTATGGTCATCTCTTGGTCTTGGTCTCTCTCTAAGTGGTATTCTTAGTGATATTCTTGGTGAAACTCTTGGTGATATTCTTGGTGATATTCTTGGTGATATTCTTGGTGAAGCTCTTGGTGATATTCTTGGTAATACTCTTGGTGATATTCTTGGTAATACTCTTGGTGATACTCTTGCTAAGTATGGTGCAAATTTGAGAGAGTAGTGCAACCATAGTTGCTACAGTTGTGTATGGTACTTTTTATGTGGATATAGAGACTCTCTCTCTTGTGCACTACCCTTGGAGAATTAGTGTTCTCCTTATCTTGATTTGTTGTTGCAATTAACAACTAGGACTTATCTATTGGTTATAGTATGGATTTTCGAAATAATTATCTTAGAGGTTAAGGTGATCAAGGGTGGCTTCATTCCTATGGATGGGTGACAATAGAGATATTGTCTATGGTGAAAATGAGCACATCAATTATTTTAAGAGAGTAGTGCAACCACAGTTGCTATAGTTGTGTATGGTACTTTTTATGTGGATATGGAGACTCTCTCTCTTGTGCGCTACCCTTGGAGAATTAGTGCTCTCCTTATCTTGAGTTGTTGTTGCAGTTAACAACTAGGACTTATCTATTGGTTCTAGTATGGAATTTTGAAATAATTATCTTAGAGGTTAAGGTGATCAAGGGTGGCTTCGTTCCTATGGATGGGTGACAATAGAGATATTGTCTATGGTGAAAATGAGCACATCAATTATTTTAATATATCTTTCACTACATTATCTAGTGTATTTGAAACCAGTTCTTCATAACAAATTCATAAATTTAATAACCTAATTTGTTCTTCGCATCATAAGCTATCTCCTCGTAGGTATTTGCAGCATTATCAATTTGATTCTTCCCTCACTTCTTCAATCGAATCCTCACCTTGGCATATGGTACTACAATATTCATTGATCTCACAAGACTTCACTTCTATAGGCCACGCCTTATACATCAAACCAGTCTCCATCTGCACGTCGTCCTCTCTCTTTCCTCTCTCTTTTGAGCACTCATATGCATTACTTACCCTCCACATCACAACCATTTTTCTACAAATCCCCTCCTCTCTCACCCAATCCAAGCTCGTTGAACTTCCTCTTTGATACCAAATGGGTGTCCCTAACGTCTTCTAATTTCAACACCAATTTGGTGACGCTAGATTCGTCCAACCACCTCCTTTCCACACCCATTTTATCACCATATTCTATTACTACTTCATTGGTTCTTAGATATGATTAAGACCATCCTTTAGATGAATTTCCCTCTACTTCTTGAATTAACCCTAACCCTAATCGAATTTAAAATTTGTAATTTTCCCCAATTTCCTCCAACGCAAATCCCAACCCCTCTCTTGGTGCAAATAAAAAATGTGTCTCTTCTAGAGAAAATATTAACATTAACCCTAATCGATATGATAATTATGAATTGATCTCCCTCGATACCTTATATTTAACAACCTTGAATTTTCATTCCTCACTTATTCATTCAAAACCTCCACCCACTCCAAATCACCCCTTTCCCATTAGTCCTACTATGCAAAAACGTTTTTCTACTTCTCCCTCAAACATTTCTTCCATAAATCTTTCTTCCACTATGAAAAAATTATCCTCCTTTGAAATTTAATTTCCTTCCCTCCAACTTCTCCAAAAGGATTTTAATTTTTCCCTTGTCCCTTGCCGCATCCCAATGGAAGAAATCCTTTGTTCCATTGAATCTATAACACATCACTTTCCCACCCATGATGTAACACTTGTTTCCTAAACCCCTGATTATCTGTAATTAATCATAGTTTATGATTTCCATGCCATGGCATGTGAACAATGTAAATGTATTATTATTTTAATTATTATTTCCAACAACTGATTATGGAGGTGAATCCTTGAGTAGTGGACACGATACCACTAAAGGAAAGAGTGTGTAAGGTTAGAGAGGGGTTCATCATGATAAAGATGACCCAAACCTCCTTACTGATAATATTTGATATTCATATTATTTTCCTCAACCTTGATTTGAAGGAAAATTTTATAATGAGGAAGGATGGTAGTTGGACAACCAACTACCCCAAATAAATCCAAGTATGGGATATCAGGTTAGGAAAGTTGAAACTTTCAACTATAGGTACAACAACATATCAATTCTACAGACAATATTGAACAAAGTTCCTTCTGACACAAGGAAGGGGACATGTCGAGAACCTTACTCGAGGATTTATGTGCAGGGGATGCACGAATAGAAAAAACAAAGGATAGAGGAATGTGTGTGTGGGGGAGCACAAGAGAGAAGAGGGAATGAGAGCTTTGAATCTTGGGCTAGAGAGACAAGAAACCTGACCTGATATGAGAAGGTTGTGAGATTGATATTGTGAAGGTATATGAAAAACCTTGTGGATGCATAAGCTAGGTGGGTATGGGGAAGTCCCTACCAAGAGTGGTGTTAAGGAGAGTGTCCTTCACAAATTCTTAACAACCAGATAGAGAGGTTCCCTAGTGGTATCATGGCTTGGCATGGGGGTGTCCGGAGTCCTAAGAGAGAATTCCTCTGAGCCTGTAGTTGGTTGGAAAGGTGAACACCCACAGTCACTTGGAAGGTTATCAACTATAACAAATAAGTATTTCTGAGATCTATGTATTGAAGGTAATTTATGACTAAATGTTTGTAATTGTTTCAAGGATGTGCCTACATTATTGATGATTAGATTGGTGGATCTCTTGTATTTTGTGCATTTTATAAATTGAGAAATCATATGGTTATGGGAATGCTTGTGCATGTGAATTCTTGAGCCTTCTATCGGATCTAGTTAAAGAAATGATATTCTAACCTTGTACGCACAATTATAGTTATAACTATATATATATATATATATATATATTTAGAGGTAGTCAAGTTTCATATTGTTTGGATACCTACTAAAAATGGACCTTTCAGTATAAGAGGAAATAGATACCACCTATATGTCACAGTGTCCCAGCATTTATTGGTTGTTGGTTTGATGGATCGATCAACCCCCACTGTCAAGCAATTATAGAAGATTAGGAGATAATTTTTATCAAGGTACCGGATCACTGGACCTTAGAAAATGTTAAGTTATGTTGGTTGGAAGGTCTGATACCCAGGGACCATGGTTTGATCCCCTTATTCCTCTTTCCAGTTACATACCCATTGGGAAAACTAATAGGGGATATCGACCGTTAGACCAAAACATTGAGAGATCACGATGATCAATATTTCCTTAGGGAAGATCAGGAGGGAGGCTCTGCACCCATTATACCACGAAAAACTTGAGTCATTAAAGGTGAGATAGTAGGGATATCTATCATTGAAATAGATCAAGTGGGGTCATTCAAACCCTCTAAATTTCCTCCCAATTTTAAATTGTCGGCATGGACCAATGGCCTGAAGCCCGGTGGGTAGGGTTCCCATGTGGGGATCTAAATCCATTTACTATATATATATAGCCTTAAACAGGAATTAATGTCACATGTGATGTCAAATCCACCTATTTAGGTAGCATGTTCGAGATTTCTATGCGGTGAAGATTGATTCATTTATGGGACACGAGAAGGGCTAAGTATGGTCCTAAGACCCTATATTAACATCCTTAAGTAATAACCATCAGATTAATAGAAGAGATATCAATCATACATCTCATAGTAAAGACTAAGAGACAGAACCCCAAGGTGAATTTAATTAATCCTCTCATAATCATGGGGATTAGTTTCACTAACCCCCTCATAATCATCGAACCTGGGTCTCTTGAAATTCATGTCATTTAAAAGTCTCGGGGACCTGATATCTAGGATGATGTGTCACTCGAAGGACTTATCTCTTTTCAAGTAAATATTTGGGTTGCATGTTAGGGTGGTATCCCACGTGTCATAGAAGTGACACATGTCGACCCCTGGTTCATGGGTGATTTTCAAATGGGCCATGTTGAGTTTGTGCCTTGAGTTTAGAATGGACACAAGCTTGCTATTATGGGTCGAGAATCTGGCATCTAGTGGTTATGTGTCATGATACGATGAAGGTCGTTCGGAGGCACATTATAGGAAACATGTTCAGGGCACTAGCTCATACCAGATTAGGCATTTAGGGATGAGGTTTATGTAGGTACTCCGGGTGGGCCGATGGTCCGGTAAACCAGTGGGATGTTGAATGGTGTCAACTAACCAATACCCGATGGACAAGTGGCACCTTATGACAGGGCCACGTACCTTGAGCATTAGGCCATGTCGGATTGGGCTATTGGGCATATAAGACTTTGGAAAATTGGTCGAGGTCTCGGGACCCAATAGGCCGAGAGTTTGGAAGAACGGGTGGAAGATACTACAATAGTATCCATGGTTGCGTTAAAGGGTGATGTGGAGACACATGGATGTCACGTGGCATTATTATGGAAGAAGACTTAAAAACTTTAAGAGGTTATATATTTTGATCTAGAAATTAGATTGAGACAAAGTTATAGTCATTGGAAAGCTCTCGATGAATAGAAGGAGACAATATCCTTTTGAAGAGGATTTGAGGTGGTCAAGGGAAAAAAATGAAAATTTAATAGCCCATCCCTTAAAGGGTAATTAGGGAGTTGGGTGTGTTACAAAGTTTTATGATAGGATGGTTAAAACACTAGGGATGGATGGGCTAGTGATCAGTCTCAGTGCTGATATACTAAGGCTAGAAATAAGCCTGCTTAAAAGAGTGTTTTTTGTTTAAGAGGGTTTTTACTATCTACACGAGTTCCTTGAGGATAAGGACTACATATTGAAACTGTATTATGGAAATCCTCTTCGGATTACAATAGAGGTATTATGATGTTCCTTTGTCAAATTGATATCTACTCCTACCATAATAGGAATATGCCAATAAGCATTAATGGAAATACTTGAGTGCAAAATGGGACATAAATAGTAGAATATCTCTATAGGATTGTATCATTCTACCAAATGAGTAAGCTGGTGGTTGTGTTGTTACCTATAAGTATGGGATGATAGAACCCTATCCCTTAATATTATTGTTTAGTAAGGTCTAAGACCCTTACAGGAAATTCCTTGTGGTTAAAGAAGTTTAGTATGGATTTATGGAATCCTCGGAAGTATTAATTATTGCATAAATAACAAGCCTAAGATCCTGTAAGAATATGTCCTAATGTCTAGAGGACTGATAGAAAATGTGTAAGGTCAGTTTAACTAATCTTTAATGATTGAGAATGAAGCTGGGAGAATCTGGTCAGATAACTAAAGAAGAGTCCTTTGGACTATTGATAGTCCTCATAAGGGAGGTAAACAACTTAGATATGTGAGCTAGGTATGACATCATGGATGTAAAAATGTGTACCTATATATTGACTTATGTACTTGTTTATGCATTAAAATGCAAGATATGGAAATGTTGTAATGCATATGATAATGGTCGCATGCAAATAGACTCAATATAACCAATGGTTGGTTGTAGTGTAAGACCTATTGTTGGCTTGTATTTGTCAATAATGATCTGATGACAACAAGAGAGTTAACAACATGAATGGAATATTTATAATGTTGTTGTCTATTTCCTTAGGGATATAAGGTTGTGTTATAGAAAAATTTGCCTCACTCCATGAAAACTTGCTTAGAAGGCCTTTTCCATTTCCCTATGTAGACTTGAAGCTCTTTTTTGCAGTTCCCAGAGCTAAAAATTGTATTTTTCCACATAAAATCTCTCTAACAGCTATACAACACGTGTATACACAGGTTGCACCATTACAACCCGCTTACATTGGGTTTTGTGCCCAAAATTAAAAAATGGTATCGAGTTTCCATGTCACATCATGAGATCCATGATCCTTGACCTTATATATATTGGAAATGTTCTGACTCAGCCCTTCAGTTCCATTTGAAGGATATAAATGGGCCATATCCAATCTATGGAGAAAAATGGAGAAGAATTCAACTTTGAGAGCAAAGTTACTCTGGAGAAATTATTCACTTCATATTGAGTATGCATCCCTTTGTCCTTTTAAGTCTGAACACATTATTCAGCCCCCAAGTTCTTCCCTATTTGATGGAGCACCTCATT